>CM029599.1:49490058-50090058 GCA_017311375.1 Mytilus coruscus
TGGTTAAATTTGGCTCAGTGGTTTCAGAGGAGAAGATTTTTGTAAAAGCTTACGACGACGGACGACGACGACGAACGACGGACGCCAAGTGATGAGCTAAAAAGTTAACTTTAAGCAAAACATCCCGAAACATTGTTAAATTTCTGAATTATAGGCAACAAACATAAGTTAGCAAAAAACAGTGTAAAGTTTTGAGATTTATTACGTATGTTGATTGACATAATAATCGAATTATCCTGCGACTGATATGATTATATAATATTTGGTAAATTATGCTTGCCAATGAGAGAACTTTTCAATAAACATGGCGTTGAATGTTGAGTCTTAGCAAAGCGAGCTAAATGACATCAAATTGACCAGTGTTGTACAAGATATAAATCAATGGCAATATTTTTATACAAAAAAAAAACGAAAAACAGACACGATAATAAGCAAACAAAAAAGCAGGCTCCGGATTTGGACAGGTATATTAAGTATACATGTATAAGCAGCAAATTAATGTATAAGCTGGATCCAATCCCATTTCTAAGGTGGAACAGGATATAACGGCACAGAATAAAATGGTAAGCAAGTAGATTTTGTCTTATTTGGTAGGAATAAAACTTCCACATTTTATGAAACAAAATATCCTACTTGCTCTGAAATATGTATTTTAAAAAGAAAAATATATAAAATTACTGAGGGATTCTAGGTGAAATATTACCTCTACCAATAAACACCCTAGAAGTGTCATCCATTGGTAGTAGTTTGACATTTCACACTGGAAAAAAATGAAAGCTAACACCATCCAGAAATGAACTATTGAAATAAAAACATTCTTTATCTCCTCACTTTATATTTAACACCACTCTCAACATGCCATAATTGTCCTGATTTACAATAAAAAGAAAATAGTATCCTCCACACATGGTAATGACAATACTGAGATATAATTTACAATTCAGTTGAAATAATAATTAGCATAAAAGAAGTTCTAAGGTTCACGTATTGACTTTTTTTTTAAAAAGCAACCTGTTTTAAAGTTAACTGATTTCATAAACCAGCAATTAATCTGAATGCTGCATGTATTTGAATAATATAGAAACCACATTACGGTATAATAATCACCTCAATCAAACTACACAGCTCAAATAGATTTACAACTTAGTATCCCAGCATTGTATGTCAATATATTACAGTTATGTCACATAATAAAGCCCAAATTTGATCCAAATATTTAGGAGATATCAGATTGAATAATTTATTGATGTTAATTAATCCATTCAATATATTAAAAACTCTTATTATCATTCCTGCTGGTAAAGATTAGAAAGTCTAAGGACTGGGTGTGAAACATTTACATAAAGCATGGATAAAATAGAAACGTGTTATTTTTGGTAAGCGGACAGAAAGTCACAGGACAGAAAGTCACAAATTCGATAGGACAAAAAGGTCACAAATAATTTGCTGACAGTTGTTTGAACATATAAGAGAAAGATCTTGAAATATTTACTTTTTATTACATATATTCATTCTACAGTGTTTAGGAAATTGTTTATTAGCCTTGAAAAATGAAGATTTTTAAATTTTAATCATTCGAAGGATATATTTCTTGGCACCATTAAGCCGTTTAAGTACGAAGCGACTTTGACATTTTGTTTTCTTAACAATTATTTTATCGTTATGGATATTTTCTAATAAATTTTGTTTTCAAAGTTGGTTTACATATACAATAGTTCAAGAAAAATACAATTTAAAGAAAAATAAAAATAAGTGATTTCTCATTCATAGAAAATAATCTCAAAAACTGATTTGTGATTTTTTTTGTCCTGTGACTTTTCGTCCGTGACTTTTTGTCTGTGACTTTTTGTCCTATGACTTTCTGTCCTACATTCTTATTTTTAGGACCTTATAGAGTGAAATTTGCGAAGTCAGAAACAATGTTTAAATAAGCAATATGACATTCTTCCTGTAGATAAACTTGGACTGTTGACCCCCTATTGGGACAATATGGGAACACTTTATCATGGAGTGTAAATCGAAAACAATTTATACTGAAGTTTTATGGTTCTTAGAATTAAGAACAACAGAAAGAATGTCAAGAATCCGCAAAAGTCATGCTTCCGTGGTCATTTAATTTAAATAAGTTCTACCTCATGATATCTTTGTGTTACGTGTGGTTATACATTTTTGAAAAATAATCATCTGCAATTCATATTGCTTATTTAAACATTGTTTCTGACTTCTAAATATCACAAACACATATATGTCATTTTCTTAACACTAATTTCACTCTATAAGGTCCTAAAAATATGAATGTAGGACAGAAAGTCATAGGACAAAAAGTCACAGACAAAAAGTCACGGACGAAAAGTCACAGGACAAAAAATCACAAATCAGTTTTTGAGATTATTTTTCTATGAATGAAAAATTACTTTTTTTTTTTTTAATTGTATTTTTCTTGAACAATTGTATATGTAAACCAACTTTGAAGACAAAATTTATTAGAAAATATCAATAACCAATGAACCATGAACATGAGGTAAAGTTCAGATGATACCTGCCATATACAGACATATACACCTTACAATCATTACATACACCAAATATAGTTAACCCGTTGCGTTGCATATAGTATAAGAAAAACAGACTAAAGCACAAAAATATTGAGCAATGAACCGTGAAAATGATATCATGGTCAAATAAAACCTGCCAGACTGGCATGTGCATCGTAAAATATTTCCATACATCAAATATAGTTGACCTATCGCATACACTATTAGAAAAACAGACCAAAACACAAAAACTTAACTTTAACCACAGTGAACCATGAAAATTGAGCTCAAGGTTAGATTACACCTGCCAGTTGGACATGTGCACCTTACAATCATTCCATACACCAAATTTAGTAGGCCTATTACTTATAGTATCCGAAATATGGACTTGACCACGAAAACGTAACCTTGATCACTGATTTATGAAATGAGGTCGAGGTCAAGTAAAACCCGTCTGACAGACACGAGGACATTGCAAGGTACGCACAATCAAAATATAGTTATCATATTACTATTAACAAGAGAGAAATTATCATTACAAACAATCTTAACTTTTTTTCAAGTAGTCACTGAACCATGAAAAAGAGGTCAAGGACAATGTACATATGACAGACAGAAACTTCATAAAATAAGGCATCTATATACAAAGTATGAAGCATATAAGTCTTCTACCTTCTGAAATATTTAGCTTTTAAGTAGTTAGTTAACGCCGCTGCCACCGCCGTCGCCAGATCACTATCACTATGTCTCGCTTTCTGCAACAGAAGTCGCAGGCCCGACAAAAAATGTTTGAATAATGTATTATCAAAAAAGTGAAAAGGGATTTTTTAAAATGGGTTGAATAACTGAAAATTAAATGATAAATTTATAAAGGTTCTACTTGAAATTTGATGAAACTTGTAAATAAATTGACAATTTTGCAAATTATAGATAAAATAAATTACATGCATGTTAATTTTAGATAATCTTGAATATCATGATCTTCTTGGTACACAACTGTTAGTAATTTTATCTGTAGTCACAAACACATTTCCTAATCATTTAAATTTATCTTTTTAAACAATGAATATTATGGTTCAAAGGCTGGATGTCCTGCTAACTTTTAGGTGGTAGTTATATTGAACGACTTTTAGGAAATGGCCCTCAGGTGTGAAATAAAATTTATTCTAGAACTCTGTATGATCAGAAAGTTCTCTGTGTGTATAGAATAAATTTATTGTATAACTCTGTATGATCAGAAAGTTCTCTGTATATGTTGAATAAATCTATTTTACAACTCTGTATGGTCGTAAAGTTCTCTGTATGTATTGAATAAATTTATTGTATAACTCTGTATGATCAGAAAGTTCTCTGCATATATGGAATAAATTTATTTTACAACTCTGTAGGATCAGAAAGTTTTCTGTATGTATAGAATAAATTTACTTTATAACTCTGTATGGTCAGAAAGTTCTTTGTATGTATAGAATGAATTTATTCTAGAACTCTGTAGGATCAGAAAGTTCTCTGTGTGTATAGAATAAATTTATTGTATAACTCTGTATGATCAGAAAGTTCTCTGTATATGTTGAATAAATCTATTTCATAACTCTGTAGGATCAGAAAGCTCTGTGTATATATAGAATAAATTTATTCTGTGCATTATTGTAAATAGACAAATTTCTTTGAAAGGACAGCTAAGTCCATAGCTCAAAATAAATTTATTTCAAGATGTAAAAAAAACAACATCATCATAATAGTTAATTTTAGAAATACACGCTTTATAGAATAAAATTATTCCAGATAAGGTTCAAAATTAAATTTTCAGGATTTTCGGGAAAAAAAGGAAAATTGTTTTTCCTTTTTATTCTGCTCTCAGTTCGTGACTTTAAAAATAATGTTTGAAAGAGGAACTAAAACACACAGAGTTTTGATTTCATTTATCAGAACATAGCAAATTATGTATTAACGATATCATTAATCCAAATTGAACTCGCATGCAGATATGCAGCAGGGCTTCAAAGACGTGACAAGGAATAGGGTTCCAAATTTTGGAGGAAAAGGTCCATTTTATAGAGCACTTTTCTTTTTTTTTTTTCGTCATATTTCAGATTAATCTATGTAAGCGATGAATATGAGACAATGATCTGGTGCTTACTTATAATCAAATTTGAATTCAATTAAAGAAACCGGTGGTTTAAACCGAGTTGTATGTTGTAAAAATTCCTTAGTACAAGTTAGTAAGTAAATTCTATCTAGAGTAGGCACTTATAAACATAACAATATAAGTAAGCATTAATGAGCTCTCGTAACCGACTAGTCTTTATGAAACATTAGCAAAGAAACACTGTAACGTTACGCACGGTAATCGGTCTATTTTTTGTTTGACTCTATCATGATGAATACATAGGATTAAAACAAATCGATTCTACGAAAAATTAAAAAGTCTTTCAATATTATGTATTATTATATACTATTACAGGTGTCATAATATTACGATCGTATGAAAACCGCCCAAACTAGACGCAACTCGCCGTAACAAGCTAAGAAAAGAGGGGGTAATTTTTTTTATAAAATAATGTTGGACTCGTCTTTTACGTGAAAATACACAGGTTTTTATTTATACCATTTGAGTTGTAGACTTTCTATATCAACTTCTTATATTAATGATTCAACCAACAGTATTTTTTTTTTTTTTAATTTTGACAAACAAAAATTGCAAGACCAAGCAAATGAATCGATGATGTCTTGTTCATTATGCAGTCTTTATCGCATTAGAAGTAGCGACAAGATTCAACAATCCAAATCAAAATGAGGGAAAAAATGGATTTCAATAAAAGTGTTTAGGAGGTAAATACTATGAACATAGTCATCACACGAGACGGTAAAGTTAATTTTTACATCAGTTCGAAGTCTTCCGGGCATTTTCAAAATTCCGTACGTAGATCTGTAAGATCTAAATTCTGGGACAAACTTTTGATCGCCAGCAGTTCGGCATTTTAATATTTAAACACAAACTAAAGAACAGGTTCTACTCAACATAAACTTTTATAATTCCATTATCCTAATTGCACCTCACCTTACCCCAAATGCCAAGTTGAGTACAGGTAAAATTTATACCTAAAACAACCCAATCTTCAAAATGGCTCTAGACTTTCTATTTTAGTTCAAATTTTCTATACGTCTAATAATCCCAGTTTTTTTTTTCTTGTTTAAATTTTCTGTAAAATATTCAATTTAAATGCAAGCCAGAAAACATGGTTGATTTCATTAATATTTTATCGTCTGGACATAGCCAGTTCACAACAGTCATAGGTTTTAGTCCGTTTTTGTAAAAGTTGTTTGTCACAAGTTCACAGTTTCTATTGTTGTTGGATAATGAGTTTTAGTAATCAACAATCAAGTACAACAATATGACACATTTTTAGGTAATCTCTGTTCACAATAGAAAATTTAAAAAAAAAGCGCTTCAGGGTACAAGAAATGTTTGCCATTTAGATGTTTGGTTATGTAAAACGTGAAAAAACATGTATAAACAACCAAGGATACTTTTTCAAGAGGGAAGTAAGTAAATTATTTTTAATTTCAATGTAACCTAGACTACTAACAGTAATGTCGTCCCTGCTTAACAAATCTTTGAAAATACGATGTTTTGTGGAAGGAAGCTGTAAACAGGTTTCTAGCAAGGCTGAATACATTTCACGAGGACAGAAATTTTTCGATTAAGAAAATATCTAGCATTTACATGTTCACAGTAGACATTCATCTTCTACGGAAAGCTTCATGGGATGGTGGTATTTCTACCCATTAAAAATGTTCTTATGAAGAGAATAATCTTAATATGATGTTGACAAATTTTCGAGAAAGAGGAAACACTTCCCTTTGACCACACATCCCCCTTTTCGTTGATGGAATAAGTATAGACATACACGAAGGGGGTCTTGCCCAAAGATTTCGATCATTTCTTTTGTACAATACAAAGAGATGTATCAAACTTCCAAAACACTATCTCTTGAAAAAGTTTGTCTGTGACTGTGATGAATTTTAACATTTTGATGTATTTTTTTTTTATTTTTATAATTTTTTTTTATTTTTATAAAACCTTTCTTTAAAAAGGTAAAAATGCGGAAAATAAAGAATAGGAATAAGTCTGTACAGAGCAGTTTGAAAAAATTTGTGAGAGTGGCAAATAATATTATTTCTAAAGAAAAATAGTCGTATAAAGGACTTGCCATCTTTGTTCCAGAATATGTCTCTCATATGAAGAAATTGTGATTAAGGCGGCGAAAAAATAAAAATTGAGTTTGAATATTTCTTTTTAAAAATCAAATATAGCAGCTGAGAGTATACAACTATTCCAGACTTTAAAGTCTTTGTGTGTATATGCTGTGAATATCAGATAAGGATGGCTGTGATTATTTAAAACGATGTAATAAATAGACTTTTAAATATATATATACAATAATGACTGTTGTGAAATGCTAGCACCTTTTATATCTTTTTAAATGCAGATGACGTATAAATGCCACGAGAACGTTGTTAAAGTGTGTTGGGAAACTTAAATTCTTATGATAATACTCGGACCAAACCATACCATTACTCCTGCAATGTATACGTGTTTATATGCAGATTAATGTCAAATTAAAAAGTGTTTGTTTTTTTTTTCTCGACTTTTTTTAATGTTATGTGCATACAAAGAAAAGGAGACTAAAGGTAATAAACCTATGCAATCATTTTTTTTCAGGCTGTGTTTAGAATTGGATTTTTAAGATGCAAATAGACAACAGTAACGGTCTTGGAGCATATCGAAATGTTTCAAACGGAACAGGTATGATGATCCTATTAGATACATACCATGCGGGTTTACTTTGGATATATTTTTCACCGTGTGTAATACTTTTAGGAATGATTTCATCAACTTTGTCCATAAGTGTTTTATTGAGAAGAACTATGAGACGTTCTACAACCATGTTTTATCTTACAGTTTTATCATTTGGAGATATCCTAGTGGTCAACACAGGACTTTTACGCCAATGGATACGAGTGGCTTTTGAAACTGATATTCGAACATTCGGTAGCCTCAATTGTAAAATCCACGTTTTTCTGACATATTTTTCACTCCAGTTTACGGCATGGATTTTGGTTGCTGTGACCATAGATAGGTGTATATCAGTAAAACTTCCATTGAAAGCAGTCCATTATTGTACATTGCGACGTAGCCGTTTTGTTGTTGTCTCGATCACAATTCTTTTAATCATGCTCAATGGACACTTACTATTCACAACCGATTTTCAAGATGAAATATGTCAGTTTGACTCATTTTCGGTGCTCGCTTGGCCTTTTATAGACTTTGCTGTATATTGCTTTTTTCCATTTACTATAATGCTGATATGCAATGTTCTTATTATTCGGACAAGTATCAAATCTTTCAAGCGGTTTTCAAGTATCAAAGAAAACACTTTGCCTAAGAATTTGGCATACCAAGCAAATTCCAGACGTCAACACAACCGAAATTCAAATATGACGGCCATGTTACTATCAGTGAATATATCCTTCCTCGTTTGTACACTTCCGGTTTCAGTGTATTACATCTGTGAGACATTTTATACCGAAGCAGACCCATCTCTCATGCATCTTCTTGAAGCCATTTCAAGCTTATTAATGTATCTGAACAATGCAATTAGTTTCTTTCTTTACTGTCTTTCTGGGACAAAATTTAGAAAAGAATTGGTGAAAATGTTTACAAGGACTAAGAAAAGGGAAAAGACAAGTGCAGGAATTTATACAGTTGAAAGCGTTTCGTCAATAGTGGATTTGTAATATCAAATCATTTTATCAATCCTTAACAACCATTACTCCTATTATATATGCATATGTTTATCGGCAGAATTATGTGAAATTAAAATGTGTTTTGTTTTAAACTTAATTATGTTATGTGCTTACAAAGAAAAGCCACAAACTAACGAAAAAGTGAACGAAATTAAAAAATACCATAACAAATACCTTTTTTTCTTAATTAAAGGAATTATACAATAAATATTCCTTAGTACCAGCTGATAATGCAGTAAACACTGTTGTGTTTGTTTAACGTGAGTATTACATGTGCGTCTTTCAACATAGAAATTCAAATTAAAAACGTTTGTTAATCAGATAAAGAGACGTAATTGAAAACCTTTTAGTTGAAACTTGACTTCTTCCAACGACAAATCAAAACCACTTAGTCCGAACTTTGAACTAGTAACTACTAATATAACACAAAAGTCCTTATAAATCACGCTTTATTCCAGCTTAATTCTAGCAAGTGTGCTATGTTTTTGCTATGTGTCTATCAGATTGTCTTGTTCTGAATTTTGTGCCGACTGGCGATACATACCGCTATGTCAACAGTTTATTTCTTTCATTTTTGTCGAGCCTGCGACTTTTGTCGCAGAAAGGTCGACACAGGGATAGTGATCCGGCGGCGGCGGCGGCGTTAGCTAACTTCTTAAAAGCATTATATTTTAGAAGGTGGAAGATCTGGATGCTTCATACTTTGTATATGGATGCCTCATGTCACGAAGTTTCCGTCAGTCACATGTCCAATGTCATTGACCTCATTTTCATGGTTCAGTGACTACTTGAAAAAAAAAGTTGAGATTTTTTGTAATGTTAAATTCTCTCTTATTATAAGTAATAGGATAACTATATTTGGTATGTGCGTACCTTGCAAGGTCCTCATGCCCGTCAGACAATTTTCACTTGACCTCGACCTCATTTCATGGATCAGTGAACAAGGTTAAGTTTTGGTGGTCAAGTCCATATCTCAGATACTATAAGCAATAGGTCTTGTATATTCGGTGTATGGAAGTACTGTAAGGTGTACATGTCCAAGTGGCAGGTGTCATCTGATTTTGACCTCATTTTCATGGTTCAGTGGTTATAGTTAAGTTTTTGTGTTTTGGTCTGTTTTTCTTATACTGTATGCAATAGGTCTACTATATTTGGTGTATGGAATGATTGTAAGGTGTACATGTCTAGCTGGCAGGTGTCATCTGACCTTGACCTCATTTTCATGGTTCAGTGGTCAAAGTTAAGCTTTTGAGTTTTGGTCTTTTTTTCTAATACTATATGCAATAGTTCAACTATATTTTGGTGTATCGAAATATTTTATGATCTATATGTCAGTCACGCAGGTTTTATTTGACCTTGACCTCATTTTCAAGGTTCATTGCTCAGTGTTAAGTTTTTGTGTTTTGGTCTGTTTTTCTTAAACTATAAGCAATAGGTCAACTATATTTGTTTTATGGAAGAATTGTTAGCTGTACATGCTTGCCTAGCATGGTTCATCTGACCTTTATCTCATTTTCATGGTTCATTGATCAATGTTTAGTTTACTTGGTTAATGTTAAGTTTATGTGACAGTTGTAATAAAGCTTTATATTTAGGACTATCAACATAATATCAATGATAAGTAAAGAAGGCGAGACATTTCAGTGTGTGCACTCTTGTTGCATATTATCTTGAAAATTATAATATGAACTTTTAATAGCAAAAACATAGCAAAAACGATCAGCTAGAAATGATCTACAAATAAGTTTGCATAGCCGAAATCGTCGGTCGGTCCCTGATTGGAGTAATTAATCTTTATTAACGATTTTTTTAATTAAATTTTTTTTCCGTTTTTGCCTATTATCTTGAAAACTGTAATAGATAGATAGAAACTTTAAATGCAAAAATTATCAGGAAGGCAAGATCTACAAATAAGATAAATTACAGCCAATTGGAGTTATCGCCCTTAAATAACTAAAAACATTTTTTGGCGTTTTTGCCTATTATTTTGAAACTATAATAGATCAAGAAAATTTAACACAGCAAAAATGATCCACAAGGCAAGATCTACTAATGAGTTGATATTGCTGAAATAGTTGGTCAACTCTTTATATAAATTAGTGCAGACAATTTTTACCATTTGTTTTGGGTCTTATCCTATTATCGCGAAAACTATAATAGATAGATAGAAACTTTAAAAGCAAAACTGATCAGCAAGACAAGATCTGCAAATAGGCCAGCATAAATGTAGATGAATTTGTCAGTTGTTCAATCTTATAGGAGTTATTGCCCTTGAATGACGACTTTTACCCTTTTTGTGTTTTGGGTAAAAGTATAGAAGATGGATAGAAACTGTAAACAAAAATAATGATCAGCAATACAAGTTCAATAAACAAAAAGAGATTTTATTCATGATCAATAATCTAGTCAACAATGTTGGAGAGTGCCCATTGATGCAGATGCACATAGACCAAGGTGAGCAACACGGGCTCTTTAGAGCCTCTAGTTTTCGGTTGTATTGGTATTTTTGTAGATATAGTATTGCCCACCACGATTGTTGTTAAAGCTTCTACCAATTTACTATAGTTTTTGAAATACTAGGCAAACACACTTAAATAAGCCAAGGAGTAACAAGTCCAATAGTTTTGGGTCACATTGAAATTTTTTGTACATGATGATTGTTCTTCCTTTTTGTCATACACTGTTCCTTCCTATCTAGTATAGTTTTTGAGATAATTGACAAACACATAATTTAAGGACAATAACTCCTTATGATGGAAACATCTGATAATTTTAGTGAAAATAGGAAGTAGGTAGATTTTGACATTTTGATAATTTTGTCCTCTCATGTTTTCTCTATTATGATTTCAAGATATAAGACAATTAATGGATTTTAATACATATATTATATGTTTAGCCATGATTGCCATTTTAGTCGACGGACCGGAATAAAAAAAAAAAGCGAAAACTAAACTTAATATTCTAAGGATCCGTCGGGCCAAGTTTCGTTGAAACTAGTTTATTAGTTTCAGAGGAGGAGATCGTTGAAAAAGTTTACGACGGTCGACGGACACCTTTTGAGGCCATGTGAGCTTCAGACACCTAGATATCAGGCTACTTGCTGGAAATATGGTTGTAAGCCATCAAACCCCTCTAACCTGACAGTCTTGTAACAGTACAGCAATAGTACAGACTAAAAAATCAACATGAAAGGGAAACAAAAAAAAAGAATTGTCAGATATAGCTGTGTACATGTTTCGTTCCAAATCCCATTTAAGATCGTGAAAGTTTTATCCAAAATATAAAAATGAAGAGGATGGTATGATTGGCAACGACAATACCTGAATTACAGGCTCCTGACTTCGGACAGGCACATTAAAGAATGTAGCTGGATTAAACATGTGTATGAGCGCTCAACCCTCCCCTAAACATAGGGCAGTGGTGTAACAGCACAACATTAGAACAAACTGTAAAAGTTAGAAAGGTTAGCTTAGAACTTATAATTCATTTCCATAGCGATATTATTTTCGCGACTTCCGGTTATTTCTACTTTATAATAACTCTCATTTGCACAATATCTATGTAGTCGATTTTTTAAAACATTTACCTAGATATTCCATACAAAGAAAACAGAATAACGGCACTCATTATTTTTTAAACCTTGGTAAATTCGTTTTCGGGTAGAGGGTTTGACACTAACTTTTTTAGCACGCTAGTCTACAGGGCTAGAAGAGAAGAAAATCAACTAGCCCTGCAACAAATTCACTAGCCAAGAGAATGCAGATAAGGTCAAGATTATACCCTTTCCCCTTGACTGCGTGTTTTAATATACCAATTTACGAGAAATATAATCATGAAAGCAAATATATATGCATGATTCGTGAGCCTGATGTTTGATTATAAAGCAGAAAAATCAAAAGGTCGGCCCTGACATTTCAATTGCATTCTTAAATTTTTTTATCCCGCATTTGTCTCTGGTAGTAGAAGAAAAATATATATCAAAGTACTGAAGTACTGATCATCGGATGACCGCAAGTTCTTGTGGATGACCGTCACAAGCACTTGTTCTAGAAAAAACATCACATCTCTATACCTGAAAGTGTGGTTAATGTACAGAGATATATTTTTTTCGGAGACAAGTTCGTGCGTGGATGATGAATAAATGACAGGAAATTCAACCTCACCGCAATAACTACTATATTGTAGTGATACAAATCAGTATAGTTTTCTCTGGTTTGTTGTTATATATTATATTAATATTTGTATAATTTATAAAAGTAACATGTATATATAATTTTCATCCATTTGTTTATCATTCTATTTTACTATTCTAATAATCAGTGTATGTAATGTGCGAATCCTAAAATGTCATTTTTACTGTATCCGTGATGAATTTCTGATGTAGAATGATAAATAAACAGACGACAAATTCAAGATTTTTGAATAAAATAAGAAATAATATATAATGTGTACTGTTTTTATAAATTCATGATATAGGTATGAGATGCGGACGGGTTTTCATCGCGCCTACAGCCATCCAGGTGCAAAATTGATACACAAATAGATAAATATTAAGAATAGTTCACGAACAGAGCGTGCAAGAGATTTAAAAGTAGAGTTAAGTTTCATTTGCAGAAAATGTACCTTTAACATAATTATTAATGTTGTTTAACTTAAAACAGGTTTTGTTATTCAGCTTGTTGATATTGAATCAAATTCCACTATGCTGTTTTCGTTATGCGATTCATGTTTACTGTCGAAAAATGATACTAGACTTTCATTTTCACTGTAGGGCGATTCATTTCTATTGTATGTGCGATGCATTTTCACAGAAGGAAATTAATTAATTTTCATTATATAAAGTCTTAATTCAGCCGACTCTCTAACAAAATTTATGAAGTCAGAAGGATTGATTATATATGCATACTTATTGAGTGAAAGTCTGAGGTAATGTATCAATAAATTCCTTAAACACGGTATTTATTGCTAATATAGTCAATTCTATTTTCTCAAATAATTTGTCCTGATCTATATGTAGGATAAAATTTATACTTTCCTATGACACGTTATCATTAAATACATTAAATCCACGTCACCGGAAAAGCAAAGTTTCTGTTTCGGTCTAAATCTACATCGCATACTAATAAATCAAACGTCATTAGAGCTAATTTCCTAATGCTTGTAGTTAAAAGGTGTGGTTGGCCTTGATTGTGTAAATGTTGCCTAAGAATTGTAATTAAGATTGAGCAAACGTTTATACAAACAAAGCAAGCAAGCCAACCAAACCTTTAAACTACAGGCGTTAGGAAAATAGCTCTAATGGATGCATTTGAGATAATAAAGAGCATTCACAAAACGATCTTCATTTCACGATTGAATGAGTGGAAACGTTTTCATCTTGCACAAACAACTGACAATTGGATGACTAGAAAATTGATATTTATCATGCCATTATGTATAAGTCTTATACAGTAAAGAAAGTTTGAGCAACAGTCGAGTCACCTTAAATATGCTTGAATTTCTTATAAGTCGGTGTTACAAATAAGCCAATACGCAATTGTGAGAATACAAAGAAAAATTGAAAACAGTTTATTGTTACATGTTTAAATGGTTCTATACCACGGGGTATAACCGCCGTACAGTTGATTCCGGACGTTAATCGCTACATCGTGAAGCAATGTTGGTAGATATATACCGTTCTTATATTTACACCAAAGACTAATAATTATTGACTAACTGTTCAGTTAAGTATTCAATGTTTATGAAATCAAAGTTTACTGCTCCTGGCAGCATTGTATATCATTTTTATTACATGAACACCATGTGACTATTTTAAATAGACAGGTCTATGAATTACTTGTAAACATCGCGAAACAAACACTATGTGTAACTCAAACTTGATTAAACTACAAATAGAGCATAGTTGGTTGGCTCTTTCACTAAATGCGATCGTGTATTTTGTGATTTGTTGTTGTTAAAATACATAATACGAATGAGAAACCCGTTGTTTTTAATTCTATTTGAAGACAGTTACTCGAAAAACTGACCTCAGAATTTTGACACTGTACGATTCGTTCTCTTTGTAGTTTATTTTCGTTCTTTACTACCGTTCATTGTACATTCTTGTTTTGTTCGTTGTGCAAAAGCCATCAATAGGGTAGAAATATGTATGACACGGCGTGGCAAATGTTCAAAACTTTTTTAAGCGAGTTATAAAAAAGGAAATTCGTCGTAGAAAAACGTTATATTCATGGATGTTCTGCTCCAGTAAATTTTCGGATCCATGACAAACTTATAGCAAACTCACCAACAATATTTGAATATTCATGATATGAACGTGGTTATACACGTGTATATCCAAGTAAGCATCTATACGACTAGCTTGCATTTCAACATTGTAAATATCATCAATATTAAAGTCATTTAAAAACTATTTTCGGTTGTTGTATGTCGAATAATCATATAAAACGGCAATGAAAATTCATCGCACTTCCAAAAATTCCACATCAGAAATGATTGCACTTACATTGATAATTCATCGCATCTATAGTTAAAATGAATCGCATTCAGTAATCAATATTATGGATTCTGCTGCTTAAATAACATTTTTGGACTTTAATCCTGTTATTATAAAGTAAAAGTTATATTCTAATGAAATTCTGTTAAAACATACATTCAAATCTATTATTTTGTATTTTCAAAAAGTAAACAAACGCAGTTTCTCCCATCATCCTTTATTCTGCAATAGACATACTCGCATACAACAGTGAAAATGAACTAACTGGATTCGCACTTTATATACACTGATAATAGTGCAGTGCAAGTGCATGGTCGACACTCTTCTGTAATAATTCAATTTTTCTAATAGATTGGATGAGAGTAGGCGTTCATATTTTCCCGCAAAATGTTCTTCAGATATTCTTCCGCATGCGTTAACACAATTTTTCTGTACGTGTGCATAGATATTAATGATTTTTTTACTTATATATATATTTCTAACGACAAAACATTTTCATATTGTTAATTTATGTTCTAAAAAAAATATTTTTATGAGTATTCCTTAAAGAAATGAATTTATAACAAGCGATAAGGAATATTATTTTGCACTCGATAATGTCCGCGTATTTATACGATCGGTTACCAGTCAAAAACTAAAGTCAAATCTCTGTGGCAACAATACATCGGAATGCCCTCACGGTCATCGCGATGTAAAAAGAAATATATAATATAAGTACATGGCAAAAACCAACATATCTTCGAATTTCATCAGGAGATTGACAATGAGTATCCCGTGGAGGCATTTATATACTACTTAATATAAATTTCATCAGGAGATTGACAATGAGTATCCCCTGGGAGCATTTATATACTACTTAATATAAATCAATTCATATTTTCTATACTATAATCGGGTATTAAAAGTGTGACATGTACCATATTCTGATCAGTGACTTCTTCTTTTGTAAGTATTGCCTTCCTTGGATAAGAACACCCCACTAATGGGTAAGTTTTAGTTAAATAATTATCGTTTCATTAGGTATGCAATTCAAAATATATCTCCTGTTCACCCAAGGGCCAGTATGAATTAGTGCCATCACTTTGTTCTGTCATCTGTCCAGTAAACTTTAAAAAAAATATTCTCCTTTGAAACACTAGAACTGATTGGAATGGAACCAAATTTTACGACAAGCATCCTTAGGGTATCTACTCTAAAACTTATATCACAAAAATTGCAGTTTTTGGCATCTGACAACTTGAAAACGATAAAAACTGTAGAAAAAGTCAAAGCAAAAGGAACAACCAACATGATCTACCAATAAACTGTAATAACGGACATTATTGGCTGACTCCTTATAGGAGTTATTGCCTTTGATAGACATATCAAAATATTTTGTCAATTTCTTCAGTACTATTTTACATAGATAAAAACTGTTATCAGCAATAATGATCAGTAAAACAAAATCAACATTGTCAATATGGCAGAAATTGTCAGGTGTCTGCTTCAATGGCAAAATGTCAGCAGCAATAATGAACAGCAGAACAAGATGTATAATTAGGTTAATATTATAGTACATGTATAAACTTTGACTGAGTTTCTAATGTTTTGCCAGACAAATCTTGTTTATCAAAATTTAACCAAAAGGGTTGATTGGGTATAATATTAGGGTCATGACTTGGATTTTTTGTTAAAGAATCTTTATGAAAATTTAACTTTCCGATGGCAGGCTAAATTTCGCCCTTCTTCCGGGTTTGCCTACTTTGCAGAACCCACCTATTGCATAAATTGTTCAGTTCACAGTTCTCTTCCTGAATGTTACGCGTGAAATATTTGACACTGGACTTTGCGCTAATAACAATCAATCGATTGATCGTAGTATTTTGTGTTCACATGGAGAAAGAACATAGCGTAAACAGTTATACTTTTACATCAAAGGGGTTTGGTCTTTTAACTCATGATAAATTTGCAAACTTGTGGATTTTTCAGTGTTATACAGAAAGCTCTCCCTAAATGGGCGGTCCCTGATGACGATATTTATTTACTGAATTTACCCTATATTGTGATATTTAAACTAAGTAATTGCAATTATCTCCCTTGATAAAAATTCTGAAAAGAAATATCCTCTTTCATGCACATCCTCAGGTGGTGTACAACAACTGTGTGAAGTTTCATCATTATTGATTGAACCGTTTAGGAGTAATTGCGCTTACAAGATTTGTTGCCATTTATTGCTATATAAAACTAAATAAATTAAATTATCTCCCTTGAAATAATTCTGACCAAAAATATTTTCCTTCATGCACAGCCTCAGGTTGTGTACTATAACTGTGTAAAGTTTCATTAATATTGGTCCATCCGTAATGGAGGAGTTGGCCGTATGAGAAATATGGACAGACAAAAATCAGATAATTTGAAAAACAGGGGTGTAATATAAATTATCCTGCAATGACGCCTTTTTGCGACCTAATAAAGCCGACCGTGCGAGGGCTTCACAGCCAGTCAAGATGGTTAATCACCCCCATCATCATCACCTAATAAAACTTATAGTGTTATTACATGGAGTTGTATCAGCTAGGTCATTCTGGTACATTATAAAGTTAAGGAATGAAATGGAATGTAGATGTATTTGTGCTTGCTACAAAACATGCTGAAAGCTGGCCTTTCCTTGTTTTTTAAAGATTGCCAAATAAGTTTTATATTTTCGGAAAAGGAATATGTATTGTATATTTATTTTCAAAGAATAAAATTTTAGATCATGAATATGGATATTATTCATATCATTGTATACATGTTAAAATAGGAGTGATAAACTAATAATTATGATCATACTCTCTAGTCATTTCTTTTCTTTTCTGTCCACTCTTCCATTGACTCATCTGCAACAGATTCAATGACATCTCCAACTTCTCTTATTCTGTTGTCAATCATGCAGTGGCTGACTGTAGGGATATTAAGAATGGAAAGAAGGCCATTTATCTGGTGTTCTCCAAGTCCAAGATCAATAGCAGCTAAAATATATTTAGAAAACATATAAATCTTAATTATATTTTTAACTATTTATTTAAATTTTTTAATTGATTTTGTTATTTGAAAGAATAGTATATACTAGAGATTACAGATAAGTTTTATGAAAATCAAAGTTGATTTGGAATAGTTATGAAAAATTTTAAAGGTGACCATCTGAATTTAGTTTGTACTGAACATTTTAGCTTTTTAACTATTCATTAAATCATTATACCTATAATACCTATAGGTTTGGCATTATAACCAAAATACCAACAAACTTGGTAATTTGTAAAACAGTATATAATAGAGATAACTGATTAGTTTTAATTTATTTTATCAAAATTGGTTTGAAAAGTTCTTGAAAATTTTAAAGGTGACCATCTATATTTTATCAGAACTGCAACACAGACAAAATTAAAATTGAGTGCAGTTCTATTCATGTTTAAGGTCATAGAAACATTTGTACAGAAATCTTGTGTCAATGTTATAAATAAAGTGATATTAGGTCAGTGTCATAATATCACAAAAATATAAGGTCAATGCATTTTGACTGCTCAAATAGAACAGTTGCAGTATATAACCTTAGGCAAGTGGGGACCAAGATGGTGAACTGTGGTTTATATTTATCAATAGTACTGCTTAAGTCAACCTTAGGGGCAGTATGAATGATTTGTTCATTGTTGAAGACTCTACACTCTAAAATTCCTGTTCATTCATTATTCTTTTTTTTCTTCTATGTATTTTGTGAAATTTTGTCTCATGTACTTTTAATCCATATTCCTTTATTTTCTATTAGACAAGACAGCATGCCGACAAGACTGTCACATTCATCATGTTCAAAGCTTATTACATACATGTATACATGTTGTTTTTATATTTTATAGTGGCTGTATAAATAAAAATATTTTTCTAGTACCTTCTTACCCAATATGAAAATATACCAAACACTTTCATGTTGTTTCAATTAAATCTGACACTCAACGTTCACATGCATACTTAACGTATTTAACATGTATGTGTATTTTACGTATATATGCATTTAAGCGAACGCATGCAATTGTGTGCATGTGATTGGGGCTTTAAGTGTATCTTCGTATCTTTCTTCAATCTGATTGTTCCGTTTTCAAATAAACGAATGCATGCATGCTCATAGCTAGTTGTGTAACTTTTGCAATACAAATGTGATTTTTTTGTTCAGCTAGTGTTTAAAATGGATGTATAAATACACAGCCACGTCGGACGTGAAATCCGCTGTCTCGTTTAAAGTGAACATGTTGACGAACCCTTGCAACATCTCTTTGAGATGTTATTAAGTGGCGTGTTGCAAGGAAAAATTGAAATACTATTCAACATACCTTTTCCCATGGTGATTCCATGTTATTAGATTTTTATAGGAGTGATTGCCTTTAAATGACGATTTTGTTAACCCTTTTTCGTGTTTTGGACAAAATCTAAAGAATATAGAGATATAAGCAGGAAAACAAAATATCAGCAATTTTAGATCAACACAAAAGAGAGATGTTTGTCATGAATTATCTCCGAGACTACACCATTTTCGAAGATGCACATAGACCCAGGTGAGCGACACAGGCTCAATACAGTCTCTAGTTGTTATAGCTGGACCACCGTATGGGAGCGCCACTGAATATTGGTACTAGCCGAAGCGGAGAAAGGTTGTAAAATGTAAGCTGCCGTACATATCAAAACATAAGTTTCCGTACACTATCGAAACTTTGTCTTTGTGATTTGTATAACATTTAAAGACAATGTATGAAATTTATGGTCTTGTGTAATTAAAGTGGGTCATAATTAATTAATAGGAAGATATATCCAGTCATGTGTAGCAGTAAACATGGTACTTTTTTTATGTGAAGTAATCGATGTCTCTTTTTTTCCTTTACTAGATGGTATTTTTAATCTCCAGATTTGATTTACACTGATGCCTAATATTCCTAAATGATTCAGAGAACTGGTCAATTCCCAACATACCTTTATACAAATCTTTAGACACGCATAAAACATTGGAACTCTTACCTATGATTAATTTTTTTTACCGCTCTCCTCTTGAGCTAGTACCAATATCCGGTGTCGCTCTCCAAGGCAGTAAATATGCAAAATATACATCATGAAGGAAAAATCTTACAGTTTTGATATTGCGGATAGGAGTGTATGAAGTATTTTATTTGTTCAAGTCACCAAATGAAGAAGATTTCTTTTGTATTTTGTTAATCTATCTTTAAGTTGAAAATAATGAAGATCAAGATTGAAAATTACATTTATTGAGTTGTTGGTAAAAAATATATAGGGTATATATGTTACAGTGAATATAAAATCAGGGATTTTAAAATCCCTGCCATTATTAGTGATTTTGTAAAACACCTGAAATTGTTAGGTATTTTATAAAATCACTGAAAATATTGTTAGGATTTTGTAAAATCCCAATAGAAGTTTAAACTTAATATCTGAAATTGTTTTTTAATATAGATACACCACATTGTTTAAAATATATTTATTTAATAGACATTACTGGTTTTATACTATTTTAAAGTGTCTATAAATAAAAGGTATATGTACAGATATAAAACTACAGTTTACTTATTTTTGCATACTGGCTACCAATAAGTGTGGGTGGCACATGCACCTTTTTTCACATCTCTTAATTAATAAACTTCATATCGTGACATTATCACTAATATTAAATAAAATTTACTTTTCGTTTCATTTAGATCTAAAGAGTGGAAAAGATAAATATAATTTATCCCTATGTGATAGCATGGATATATGTCACAGTATCTAAGATATAACCAAAGCAAGTATAGCATGAAATATAGTCAAGGTAACCTACTTCCACCTGGTTGGTTACCTATTAATTGAAATGCAGGCCAAATACGAATTAATTTTGTTGTCTTTTTGATAGAGAAAACTTTTTATATGTAGCATATACATAAAAAAATACACTTATCTGATTTTTAGTTTTCCTTTTTACTGATCATGAAAAATATACGATCATAATATTTGACTGTTTCCAGATCTAGAGTTTGAGTCAGAATAATATTCCCGAGTAGGAATGTCCCTTTGGACTTTTGCCATGTGAACAAGCAGGTTAATATCCTGGCTCAGCGCGTCCGTCTAGCACAGAACATGATTCATATTGACATCACATAAACTTATTCATATATTAATAATATTATATGCCTTTTATATTTGCCACTGGAAGACACTATAGCCTACACCAATCAATTTCTTTACTCCTTGCATGTGTTTTCTGCTCTTACGAAGGCAAACAATTCAACATACTGCCTTTATATTTTATTTTTAAAAAGGAGATAATTTCTTTTATACTTTTCAGCAATTAAGACTGAAGCACTAAACAACAACTCACTTTCGAACAAGATGGTAATATGAGCTTGTTTCGTCTTTTTTGGGGTCTTTAGCAATATGTTACACAAATTCCTCATATGTCTCCCGTTTCCATACATCACATTTTAATTTCCCCGCAGTTATTTGAAAACTGCTCACCTTGTGTAAATCAAATCAGACACATTAACCAAAATTATTAAAACAAAAAGATTGAATTTAATCAGTGAGTTTGTAACAAAAATCTTATTTATTTCAGTGATTTTGTAAAATCTCTAGTTGATATCAGGGATTCTATGAAATCTCTAATAATTTCAATGATTTGACAAAACACCTGAAATTTAAGGGATTTTCAAAATCCATGATTTATAAATTCACTGTAACATGTATACGTCAACGACTAGACAGCACACAAACAACAAAAACATTATGTAAGTTTACTTGATACTTCAATGCACATTGAGTTTTGTTTGGTCTTCATTGTCACAAACATATGACACTTTATACGACAGTCATACAAAGAATTAATTTGTGTACGAAGTAGATATTGAAAGTTTTTTCAACAGAAATAGAATAGAGTGCAACACATTTAATGTGTTTAATCTTTATTTTTATCAATTATTATTTGAATTACTGAGTTTGTAACCATGTCTAGAATATTGCAGACGTTTTTCACATGTTCCGTCAGTTGATTCGCGGATATTTTAAGATATTGCCTGAGATTATCAAAAAATTATCTTATAATTCATGTCACTTTTACTCCATATTTCAAAGGATAATAATGAGTTATCTCGCCTTATTTGCTACGGTTGCAATTATATATGATGATGCAGTTTTCTATTCAGTTCAATATTGTTAATGTTGTTTGTATTACAACAGGCACGATGCTGCCGTATGCGGAAGTTGATTTCCTATGATATCATTTGCTCAGTAACTTGTTTGTTTGCTAATATTTCCGTTCGTGTCTTTCTTTTCTTTGCAATAAGCATTCGTCTAAAAACGTGTTGAATTGAAAGCGATAAGTTTGATATATTTAACTTTTATTTTTTTTATATATTTGATAAATAAAAGTAAATTCTCTACCCAAAAAGTAATCTGTATTCAGGTACAGGTTTCACTGGAAGGGACATTATCCAAAGTCTAGGCAAGAGGCACTCACTAGAGGTTCGTTCACAAGACCTCATGCCGTTGTTGCAGAATATTTGGACAAATTACCAGAGCAAATTTTACGCCAAGGCAATGAATCTACTGCAGACACTGACTTAGGCGTACGACGAGACGTTGGATGATTACGATGTGTTGATCATCACAACAGTTTCTATTAAATACTGGAACTGATGACTTCACAGTTCTTGACAGGTTTGTAGAAATATTCAACAGATTTAACAATGTCAGTTCAGTAACAATAGAAAACAAGTAAGTGTATTTTACAAGACATTTTCTTGTATGTGTGGACTATCATAACAAATATATACAAGCAATAGACCACAGTTTTGATAAGTTAAAATATGTATAAGCTAAAAATGAGCATAACACTTGATAAATTGTATGCTGTAGAAGTGTTGACTAGATTTACCTTCAACAGGATGTTCATAGTCAAATGTTTAAAAGCAAAGGATGCATAAGAACCGAAACACATGAAGATAAAAATAAGGAGATGTGGTATGATTGTCAATGAGATAACTATCCACTAAAGTTCATATGAAGTAGATGTAAGCAATTGTAGGCAACCGTACGGATTTCAACAAAAATGAGAAAATCCATACCGTATATATAGTTGGCCCCGACATGAAAAATATGAATAAATTCAATTGAGAAAACTAACGACCTAATTCATTAGAAAAATATTTACGAAAAACATATATGACATACATGAACCAACGACAACCCTTGAACTGCAGGCTCCTGACTTGGGACAGGCACATAATGAATGTGGCGGGGTTTCAATCAAAAAAGTCAAAAATGCATAAAGATTCAAAAATATGGGAAACCATGTTACAAAACTTAAAAAAAGTGTCCATGAAAACTATTTTTAGAACGTTGTTTCGGTTGGACCAAAACTAGTAACTTTTGGACAACTATAACTGAGCCGTTTTTCTAAAAAAAAAAAAAATGTCACTCTGGGGAACAAAAAAATGTTTTATGCGAAAAAATCATAAATAACACCAAAGATGTTTCAGAACACTTTACTAAATCTTTTTCAATAGTTGCAAGATTGGTGATGATGTGATATACGACCAACCAATTCATGCTAGTATTTTGCAAATAAAAGATCATAATTGCAGAAACACACAATTTGATTTTCAGAAAACAACAACAGAAACAGTAGCAAACATTATAAACAAAATTAACATTAAAAAAGCTACTGGAGTAGATGGAATACCAGCAAAGGTAGTGAAATATTGTATACCTATAACCTTGCCACAGTTAACAACATTCAAAAATGCATCTGTAGAAACAGGTGCTCCAGAAGGGTAAGCAGATCCTGCTCCACATGTGGCACCTGTCGTGTTGCTCATATAAGTACAAAACCGGTGATAAGTTTAATTCGGTAGGTCAAATTCGGTGAAAGGGGACGGGATTGTAGTTACGACAATTGGAATATATCCGTTTCATCTGTGAAACAGATATTCCGTAACGGTCAGCTAACTCGTGATGGCGTCCGTAAAATTTACGAAGGGGTGTTTTCAACTTTTACACTTGGGACTCTTGGTTTAATAAATTCCTTATGAGCAGCAACCCTCTGTCAAGGAAATCATGATAGGAAATACAACCCCTGGAATATCGTATCAACTGGGAGATATATACTCCGTACGCCATCGCTGCTGGAAAGTTGCTACATAGACATGGAAATTTCACAATTGGGAAGTTGAAATTATGGAACTTAATATTTTGAAACGTTTGGGAAATTATTTGAACAAGCTATTTAAACTAACTATATTCCATACATTTATTTTGAGTAATTTCAATTTCTGACCTTTGGCGTAGCATTTCTGTATTGAGAAAAATTTAAAAAAAAAATAAAATAGATAAAGTGCTAGAGAGAGCACTAAGGTTTGTGTATGGATATCATTCAAGTTCATACCAACCGTTGCTTGAAAAGGCTAAGATGCCTTCACTATATATTAAAAGACAAAGAACGATGGCAATTGAAACTTTTAACATAGTTATTAAATTAGCACCTGTCTGTTTACATGATCTATTAAATGTAAAAGATTGTAAATACTCTTTCAGATATAATGATATAATGGATATTGCACATGTAAAATCAACCCAGTTTGGTAAAAAAAAGTTTTAGATTTGCAGCTGCTTCTCTGTGGAACAGCCTACCTGACCATTTCAGGACTGAAAATAGTTTTTCACAATTCAATAGCCTTATACAGTCCTGGAATGGATCGGAATGTCGTTGTTCTGTATTATGCTTTAAATTTTGCACGTGTGCTTTATAATATATGTGTGATTTAAATTATTTTTGCTTAATCCTTAGTTGTGCTTAAATTTTTGTTGTGCTTTAATTCTAGTTAGGCTTCACTTTTCGCATGTTTATATGTGTAGTTTGGTAGTGCTTTGCATTTATTTCGATGTGTCTGTGCTATACCTATGCATTGAAATATATGCTGCTTATATATATATTATCTGCATGCTCTCTGTTTTAATGAATATATATGTTATTTATATTCGGTAAAAAGTTTCAAGAGCTTATGTTTGTACTGATATATGAAAACCGAATAAAAAATCAGAAGTCTTAGATAAGTCCATTTCAAATTGATAATTAGACAAGAAGTCGATTAAGAAACTGAAAATCAAGTCATTTTCGTTGTTTTCAGGTGCAAAGATATGGGTGCGTCTAAACACTGCTAAGGACTCCTCAGTGCACTAAGGACTTATAATATGCCACTAAGGACTAGAAGGGGTGCTGTTACGTGTAAAAAATTTCATATTATGGTAGAGATTGATATTTAATGCATAAATTCCAAATTTTATAGAAAAAGAATCACAAATAAATGAGTAAATGGACAATGTTTAGACACATGCCGGTTTTTCTTTGATATTGCCGAAAATCAGTGAACCGTTAGACACGTGTCAAATTACATAATTGATTACACTATTATCTTTAAAAAAAATGAAAAATTAATTATTTGCATAAGAAAATAACCAGACATTAGATATATTTACCATAAAAAGACCAAGGGCAGAAAAAGTAACTCTAAACTTACCTCAGTAGACCTATATTTTTATTAGGTGAAAAAAGAAGAGAAATTCATACTAGTCTATTCAGATCAATTCTCTCCCTACAAACAAGTCGAGAAGAAAAAAGACCCAGTCATCTACAGAGAAATTATGAGGAGTCACGAACACTGGCTAGATGATAGGGACAGAAAGAATTTCCTGTTTTCAGAAGAGAGAAAGAAGGACACTGAAGAAGTGACACAGAAATTTAGATTTAAATTGATAGAATAAAGGCAAAAATAAGCCCAAACTCCCAGTAAATACATATTGTTATATATTGTGTTAACGGGCCGAGATAAGCCCATCCCTTTTCTTGTCCAAAAAAAAAAAATATGTTTACCATAAAAACACTTAGGGATTTATTATTGTTTTTAAATCTTTTTTTTTTAATTCAACATCTATAGTTTAAATCTTAAGTATACATCGGTTAATTTAATGATAAAACATAGAAAATTGTTTAGTGTTTTTTTTTTAGTAAAGAAAAATGTTTGTACCGAAAAAAATAGCCCTCCCCAGTCATTGATCATCGCCTAAGTGGGGGCTAAAATTTGGAGACAGAGGCCTGACTGCCACAAACAACAGACGACAACAGCAAACAGTGGATACAACATTTGATATGTACCACAGACGACAACGGACACAAAATGATTGCACTGAATAATTCAACTAACAAGATACCCTATGAATTTATTTACATACTTGAACTCGTTCAAGGAATATATTTCTGGACAAAATGAATTCAGTACTTTTAATGTACAAACAGACGACAGACAACAAGTGATCGATAAAATTGTTGCTTTTATTGTTTATTTCATTTTTCAGTGCAATATTTGATTGATTGATTGTTGGTTGTTTAACACACAGTGGCGAATATTTCATGCATATTCAGGACGAGAAGTCGTTTAAGAAATAGATTATGAAGTATTAAGTATTACAAATGTTATAATTTTCACATCATTTGGTAAAAGAACATTTTCTAAGCTATTTAAATTTGTACGAATCATCATTTTTTTCTGACAAAATTATATCTTTTGCTCTTAATCAACACATACGAAAATAATAACATTTCAGCTTAAGTTTCGGGAATTATTCGTATATTAAGGCTTTTGAGCATAGAATAACAAATTTAATTATTGCCGACATTATAGTTTCATATAATACAAATAAAAAAATCAACTATAATATACAATCATGAGCTTTCAGGTAATTTTTCGTATATAATGACTAATGTACTAAAAACAGTTGAACATTTTTTTAATATTTGTCTCCTCTACATATTTGAAAATGAAACTTCATTTGATTAAAGTTTGATTAATGATTTTTTTTAAATTCATTTACTTTTAGAAAAAGCAAAAAAAAAATAAATACCGTATGAAGCCCCTAAAACAGCTATCAAATTTGTTGAAATATAATAAAGGCAACAGTAGTATACCGCTGTTCAAAAGTCATAAATCGATTGAAAGAAAACAAATCCGGGTTACAAACTAAAACCGAGGGAAACACATCAACTATAAGAGGAAAACAACGAAACAACAGAAACACTGAAGTGCAACAAAAACAAACGACAATGCAACATACATAAAAACGAACTATTAGATAACACTAGTGGTTTGATAAACCACAAGGACTCCACATGAGTTTTTTCAATTTTATATAATCGCAATTCGTATGAACTATGGAGCAAGTAGCATGCATAATGTTTTATAGTTTTGCAGAATTTACTCATATTTTTCTACCTTGATAGCTGACGCACATCAAAGTCGTGCATCTATGGCAAATAACCTTGTCGGAAGAGAAATAAAACAAAAGAAAAAAAAATATTTGTATCCATGTAAATAAAAACAAAACATTTGATAAAGCATATTCAGCACTATTCTTTACAATGGTTAATTACTTTGAATAAAAATACTATGATTGTTGACCTGATTGTTTAATCAGTTGTTATGCAAGTTGGCTCGTGTCAGTCGGTTCACTGATTTTCGGCAATATCTAGGAAAAACTGGCACGTGCCTAAACATTGTTCAACTACTCATTCATTTGTGGTTCTTTTCTATAAAATTTGGAATTTATGCATTAAATATCAATCTCTACCATAATATGAAAACAAAATACATGTAACAGCACCCCTTCTAGTCCTTCGTGGCATATTATAAGTCCTTAGTGCACTAAGGAGTCCTTAGCAGTGTTTAGACGTACCCCAAAGATACACACGACTTTGTGTTCCCAAATACACGACTTCATGTTTCCAAATACACGACTTTATGTTCCCAAATACACGACTTTATGTTCCCATATACACGACTTTATGTTCCTAAATACAATGTTCCCAAATACACGACTTTATGTTCCCAAATTCACGACTTTATGTTTCCAAATACACGACTTTATGTTCCCAAATACACGACTTTATGTTCCCACGACTTTATGTTCCCAAATACACGACTTTATGTTTCCAAATACACGACTCTATGAACTTTCCCAAATGAACATGAAGTCGTGTGTATCTTTTCACCTGAAAACAACGAAAATGACTTGCAACATTTATTTGTTTGTTTGTTTATTGTTTTTTTTTTTTTTTTTTTTTTTTGGGGGTAAAATGTGAGAATTCAAAAATTGAATATTAAGACAGTTGTCATTTTAACATGACAACGTTTTTATAACACAATTTACAAATACAGAACTAATAATATTGTATTCAAAACACAAACGCAAAGGTCGGATGACTTGTAACTCAGAATCTATAATCTGAACATTTTCAATGAAAGCACCGCAAGACTACGAGGATATCCATGAGTTGCTCAATATATTCACATACTTGACACTATCACAATAAGAAACATTTTTAAATATATATTTAAACAATAATCATTATATTGAAAATTAATTCTTCCATATAAATAACAGTCAAGTACGTTCTGGTGTTAAAGTGGTGAATTTGGCTTTACCATCAGTACTCTGTTAAATTGGTCGCAGCTAATTTGAAGCAGTGCTTTCGTAGCTGAAATTTCGTATCAACTAAGACTTGCACATACATCCAATATCAAGATACATTTTAATAGAGCTATCCTTTAAAAATTCACAATAAATGAATGCCATCTTCTTCAATTGATTCCTAATGCCCTCCCTGTTCCATTATTTTGAATTTTGCGTCGTGTTATTCTAGTATCACGGTCCATTCGATCGTCCAACATATATTTTCGTCGCCATTTTCTCATGTACTATAATACAGAACGATTGACAAGCTGCTTGAATCTGTAAAAGAGAGGCGAAAGATACCAAAGGGATATTCAAACTTATAAGTCGAAATCAAAATAACAATGCCACGACAAAAAAAAAAAAAAAAAAAAAAAAAAAAACACCTATACATAAACCAAAACACATTTGTCAACATAGAAAACTAAAGATTAGAAAACAAACCCCACAAAAACGGGGGTGTCGCAGGTGCTCGAAGGGTAAGCAGATCCTGCTCCACATGTAACACCCGTATGCATTACTCCTATTTTTATAATATGTTGATGCGTTATATCAAGTGCTTAGGCACAACGAAAGTGCGAATTGGTACATTGTAATTGACTCTTATATCTTACCCTATGAGTGGTCCTAATACATCATTCGGGTGCCCGGTGTTGACGTTTGACGAAAATTTTGTTTTAACATATCTGGCGTGTGGATGCACTATATATGTATTTAACCATAATGAAACAAAATACAAATATCATGCAACCTCTCTTCATATGTTTTATACAATGATCCTTCACCACGTGTTATTGTCAATAGCAAAGATAATGTAGTATGCTGCTTACAAAGGTGGAAAACATAAGTCTAACATGAATTTACGGAGCTTCAGGAAGCAATTATTGTTATTTAGCATCTTTCTTATAACGGGAACTGTTTGCACTAATTCAGGCAATTAAATAGTACTGTTGAACCAGCTACAAATAAGCAATGAATTTATTGACAACGGCCGTGTTGTAAATGATTGAAAAGACGAACATTAAATAAGTATAGTTCATTGATTTCATTTCTATCAATGATTCCTCTTATAGCCGAAGAGAGTACAGTACAGGAAATACGACACACAAAGCAGTCATATATAAACACCAAAAATAATTCCTTTCACAAGATTGTTGAACGTATATGATATATTTTACATAGCATCTCGTCAGTGGAGTTTTAAAGTTTTACAATCTATACCAGAATAGTACCCACGTAACAAATCACCCCTCATCCCCAGCCACTTATTTGGCTCTGTTTTATGCAAACAATATAATGATGGTAGACTGCATATGAATTGACGTTGATGAATTGACATATTGGAAATTCTTAAAGCGCCTTTGCACGAACCAAAACTCAATTTGCATGAATAACGATTGTGATTACTTGAACAATCAGTGGAGTTTCTTTGCTTAAGATTAGCATATGAAATACTATCTTCACATGACTTTTTAGTCGTCTATACTAGGATATTTATGTTTCTACATTGTCCATATGTCGGATCAGATTATAAGTTTTCCTGATTTCCTTATTCCCATGAGATTTGTATATTTAAGTACATTGTATATCATTCAAAGTTACAAATCGAATTAAGAGGTATTGCTATTTCCTCCTGAATTTATTTCATACCAGGGCCATTTTCTAAATGTACTTCATTTTTTACTTAAATTTCTAGTATCGCAACTTTAAGAGTGTATTTTACATATTTTCAAACATGTGACCAAATAATAAACGCTGAAAGTTGACTCAGAGCTTCAACTTTGATAAGTTTGCGATCTGTATATAATGTGAGGGTACCCAAATTGCACCTTTTTGACAGTTTTTTCACCTACATTTATTTTATCCAGACAAAAGTTTCCATTCTGTGTTTATTTTGTATATGTATCCTTATTTACTATGTAGGTCCACACATTTGATTTTGAATCCATACTGAATCATAGAAAAATGGGTTTGAACCGATCTCCAAACAACCCAAGATTCTTTAATGAGGAGTACCTAAACTGCATCCATGCTTAAATTCACATCCGTAAAAATCGAATAACTGATGTTTCGTTTTATTTCTCCTGATTTTTAAGAACAATTTGACAATAGTCTTACTATTCATTTTATAAGAAATAGATGCCTCGGACATATTTTAATTGCTCATTTTTAAAAGTTGACTTTTGTGGCGTCGCATTTGACGTTTTCGTAAATTTAGCTTTTCTCTCGGGATATTTCATCCGTTGATACATAATGTGACCGTTTTGTGCATATTTAGATATAGTTAGCTATGTTGAAAGACACATAATGGCAAATTATAAAAATATAAATCATTTAGTTTTTATGAAAACTTTATAGATTTCCGCTGCTTTTTTGCAAAATGGGTGCAGTTTGAGTACTGAGTATTTATCAACAAAGTGAAAAAGGACGACATTCTTTACCAACACGTACATGTATATTTAATTGGAAGTGAAGATACATGTATATATACAAGGATTTGTATGGTAAGAATCCTTGGTATATATAAATCGTCTTTTATATAAAAGTTATACCGACCGTGTGAGACCTCATGCGTATTTACTTTAGTTATGGATGTCCTTCAGTACAGCTTTTAACGAAACCGTAAAATTTCCATTGTGTTTCAAAGTTAAGTAAGAACAAACTATGTTAAATTGTTGAAAAATCAGTAAAACATATATACATGTATCTTCACTTCCGATTAAATATACATGTACGTGTTGGTAAAGAATGTCGTCCTTTTTCACTTTGTTTCAAGAATTTTAAAGCTGCAAAACACTAAGGGTCTGGAGGAAATGCAGAGTGTTTGAGCCAATTTCCAATAAATTTGTTTCACTCGCAGAGTCAACATGCATAATGGGTCGTTGAAACATATTACAGTTTTACTGATTTTTCAACAATTTAACATATTTTTTTCTTATTGAACGTTGAAACCCAATGGAAATTTTACGGTTTCGTAAAAAGCTGTACTGAAGGACAACCATAACTAAAGTGAATACTCATGAGGGTCTCACACGGTCGGTAACTTTTATATAAAAGACGACTTATATATACATGCCATATGTTTCAACGACCTCATAATGCATGTTGACTCTGCGAGTGAAAGAAATTTATTGGAAATTGACTCAAACTCTCTGCATTTACTCCAGACCCTGATTATTTTGCAGCTTTAAAATTCTTGAAATTGTAGATGTTCTGAATTTAAAATTATGCCCAAAGCTTTCCCTGAAAATCAGGTTTCCTAGGTCCGCAGTATTAGATTTTGTCTGAAAGAGGGACTTAGCCTTTGTAGTCTTTGTATGTTGACATAAATTAATTGAAATCGAACATTTGATATGTATAATAAAACTACATTAAAAGTTTGAAACAGTAAAATATCTTTCAGTGCAAGTCTGAAAATCAATTTGCAAATGGTTTATTATTTCATCGGTGTTAATTTCGAAAAAAATATTTTATTTGAAATAAACATTGATTTTCATTCCATTAAACGTACAATGTATGGCTTGTTTTCCATTAATTACTTATTTGAAATATAAATTCATTAATATCTGTCAGTTTTAATATCATTACCTCTTTCTTCTTTTTTATCAATTATTCTGGATAATGTCAATTATAGTTTTTGTATTTCAAATCATGTATATTTCATAGAAATCAAGCGGCTTTTTATTGCATAATTCTGTTTCTATAATAACGACATTATTTCACATTGATTATCTGCCATATGCACACGTTTTGCATGTCTATAGGACAGGTTGGTATTGAACACGTAGTCATAATTATCGTGTTCTGAAACGGGAATAAAAAATGGATCAAATTTGTTTTGATAATGTTTTGTGGAAGTATCGAACGTTTCCACTTATTATATATAACACACGTGTTTAGAATCGTATCATACTATTTACAAGTTTCTCCACAGAGCACTCGGACTGCTGTTATTTAAAATCATATATGCTATAAACGGCATAGGGACTTGACTACAGGTCAGATATATAGTGTTGGATAGTAGGGGCATACGTTTTTTTTAAATGCACGTAGACGATTAACGGGCTATATATCTGACCTGCAGTCAAGTCTCTATGATATAAACGGCACACAATGTCTGCAAAAAACTATTAACAAAAATACCCAACTCTTTGAGGTAAATTCAAAAAGAGGTAAGTCCATAAAACCTGACAAAAGCAAACGTTATCAACCAACGGAACGAATGGACAAGACAGAGAATATATAAATGCTGACCATGTCTCTGACATTGCTACCACCTAAAGTTAACTGCTCACTCTACTTCAGCGAAGCAATGAATAGATCGACTTTCGATAGAAAGTTTATACATTTACATTGCCACGCATTGTGTTAATTATTTTATGTTTGGGCACAGCTTTTTACATGCATTTCAGTTATGGGGGTTGTTCATGTCAGAATTGGGAACGAAGGGGTTATAGTTCAAAAATAAAAAGTTCAATGCATTCTCTCAAGTTTCTGTCGAATAGTTATTTCGATAAATAAATGCCATTAAAATCAATAATTACCACAAAGATCATTAAGTTGGATGTCCCTCTCAGTCTGATCTCGTCATTTTTTGCCCCAAAATAATTTAATTTCAATTCTTTATGAGTTGAATTGTATGTTAAAGAGGTGTGACAGCAAGATCAGATAATCAACATTCAGAGTGTTGTTTGTATACTGTTTAAAGGAATCATCTGAAATAAGCCCGAAAAATTAGTCAAAACATACATTTGCAGTATATAAAGTCAAAAGATGACAGTACTACAGCAAAGTCAATTTAGATTATTCGTTCCGATTTGATAACGCCACCCAAGGGAAGAATCCCAGGGTATAGAAATTGGACTAAAGCTGTATAACTGATACACTGCATGGCTTAGCCTTGATATGCAAGTATTTTTATAAGACTTCGTCATTAATCGTGAATCATACATATCATTTTTTGTAAGCATTCGTTTTTAACTATTAAATCTTTGGGTTGGTTATGTATAATAAACTGAATGAATTATTTATTGCTTAGGATATCTTTGATTAAAGTTGTTAAAGACATGTTCAATTTATGAACTAAAAAACATCGTGGCAATATATACCTGCGACATTCACATTTATTAACATGTGTACCCCCGCATACTTCCTGTTAGGTCGCCACAACCAATTGGATAAAATAAAACTTCATAAAATTTAATTCAGAAATCTGCTTGTCTGACAAAATTAAATATAAAAAGCATTTTTACTTGTACAACATTTAAATGTTACGAAATATTAATTAACTAGTTATAAATCATCAAGAATGTTAAGACATCAAAGAAACAATTATGTTTTATATTCTACCAGTGAAACACAAAATATTGAAGCAGTGAAGAATCTGCATGTTTATGTGTTTTTAACTAAGCGCTTATTTCCGATAGAAAAATGACATAATTCAATAAATAATAACTTGTGTTTATTTAATTTCTTTTGAAGTCTTTTTGCACATTCTTTGTCAATTTTGACATTTTCTCTTCGAGTAAATTGCCCTCATTTATTAAAAAGAAAAATATACCACTTTAAAAACCATTGTCGTTTTTACATCTTCTCCTTGTAAGACATGCATCAATTCCTTTTAGTATAATAATATGGTATTAATAATTATAAATATCGAGATTAATTATCAGAAATAACGGCTCCCAGGACTTTACAAAAGAAATAATAGCTCTTAAGCGAAATCCAATGATGCGAACAGCAGCGCTACAAATGTGTTTGCAATCAATTAATTTATCAATAGAATACAGGATTCTAGATAGCACATTGGACAAACGACCACTTACTAATATTTACAACTTGTCTGAGTTATGAGGAGGTTTTATTTTATTTTTTTTGCGAAGCAGGATTTCTTTTGATTTTCCTTATTGTCGCAAATCATGATTAAGTCAGAGTTGGCAACATCTGTTACATGTCCGTCTTTTAGGGAGATAAGAGAAGAAAAAGTCAAAAGGTATGTATTATAACACTTATCACAATTTGGGTTTGTTTGGGTTTTTTTTCTTGTTATTCTAATCTATTTCTATGGCACATTTTACTAGTTATCAATTAATATATTTGTTTGTTCGTATCACTTGGAATAGAACATGAAAGCAAGTGAACAGTTGAACTCTACTAATTAAGAGAAATTGAAATTTTTATCGTTGCTTTTGAAAAAAAAGAAAAAGTATAGAATTCTCTTAACCGTAAATCGCAGTTGTCGTTAAAAAATTTTGTAGTTACTTTCATTAAAACTCCTGTTAATAAAAAGTATCTTCTTTAGTTTTTTACACATGAAGAAGGCTACTTTTATTATCGCCATTGGTTTTTAAAATCGAATATTGAACGAAATAGTATGAAAGTATCTTCTATGTTGCTTTTTCAAATGGTCTCATAGAACTGTCCACTGATTTTTCATATATATTTCTGGACTGGTGTAGTGATTTTAACTATTTTACTGAATATGACCACGGAAGTATTATATTGACATAATTACTAATTCTATGATATGAATATATGTTCAAACGATAGGCAAATAAGTTACACGACATCTTGGTGGTTGTTTGGGAGATTTCGATTCTTTACTTAAAAGATAAGAATCAGACCTTGCGTAGGCATGTCCATAGATAACAAAATAAATATTGCGAAATGATAACAAGAATAAGAAGTACAAAAAACAAATCAATGGTTAAAGGTCCAACTACTAAATACAGTTATAAAAGGCAGAAAACCAAAACGTAAAAATAAAAAAAACCTATAAAAGCCAAAAGACAGAAAAGGACGACCCAATATTTCGACCTTTATAAAATGTCAATGGTTGTTGTTGAAAAAGACGAAAAACATTGCTTCAACCAGATCACATGAGAACGTGGTGACAACTGACCTGTTGATGATATTGCTTTACTGAGAATTGGAAAAGATATAACATAATAATTCAAAGTCTATATACCACAGACGCTTGGGAAATTTGCCTCTTTTTGTTATTTTCTGACTCATATTTTCCTTCATTTAATGTGTTTTTGCTCTTACCAACACAATCTTGTCGCGAAGGAACTTATATGTTCAGACATTTTTCTCTCTAGAGTGGAGAAGCGGCATATATAAACTGATACCAATGTATCAGATAATGATTGTAAAAGAAATAGCAAGAATATATAAAGAACATAGGGAAAATAGGCTCAAAACCTTAATAAAAAAATGTATTTAAAATATCCACAACACATGCTGAAAAGAGTATCCGTGCCCTTAGCGTCGTTGGTTATTTCAGTAGTCCCTTATTTTACTATGAACTGGATAAAGTATAGAAATGAGTAATAAGGTCTTTAAGTATTTTGCAGATATCACTTCATTTAGTGCTTTATCAAGTATTTCACACTAAATCAGACTAAAGGAAGTTTTATTGATTCTAATCGGGAAGTAAATGTTGTTATTTGATAAGATTGTATAGAAAAGGGTTTGTCGAGTCGGAAATAAATCTTATTTACTATCTGTGAGTCAGTAACAAATTTTCAGACAGCAAAAACGTGATGAAATATACCGAGCTGTTCATTTAAAATCAAAGCATTATCCTAACTTTTCATCTGAAACAACACGCTTATTATTCATATAACCGAGTGCATGTCTAAAAATTAAATAGAAAATAAGCAAGTATCTTTTTACGAGAGAAACAAAACGCAATGGACAAAAGTTAGTATACTAAAACTATAAAATTTGAGCTAATTTATTTATTATTTAAAATAACCACCAGTCCTGTGTCCACAGCAACAGGTTCTCTTGGTCTATTGGCTAAATGTACTGGAATCTTTCCCTATCAAATTAGATTCAATTTGCTACATCTTGTTAACTGGTGAACATTTCATTTCTTACTAAAATTGAGAATGGATATTATGATGTTTATTATCAAAGAAAGAAATGAAAAGAAAAAGAAAGGCCTGAAATAGCCTTCGGAATATACTTGAAGTCCAAATATCCTGAAACCACTAGTCTTTTTCTACATAAGGAAATGCCTGTACCAAGTCAGGAATATGACAGTTGTTTTCCATTCGTTTTATGTGAACTTGAGATTTTGCCATTTGATAATGGACTTTTCGTGAATTTTCCTTGGAGTTCGGTATTTTTGTTATTTTACTTTCTACCAATGCCATTAACAAGTGTCATATTCCTGACTGGGAATCGACTTGCACAGAACAGTCATTAATATTACGTGTGATCCGTTTTCTATCAATGAGTAATGTTCAAATAACGGAGATGATTCGCAATGACATTTTTTTATTTCGGAAATAAAATTCCACTATCGCAATACGAAAAATGAATGACCGACATAGCTATTTCCTCTAGGAACTAAGCGAGAAATTGCATAGCCGCATTAACATGATTGAGCAAAGGGAGAATTTCTTGTTTTTTATACAAATTATTAATTCAAATCAATTGGTCAGTTTTCTGTATTTCGATCGTCGGGCCGTCAAAAACTTAATATATTCCAGGTGAAATCAGGTACTTAGTAAATAAAGTACATTAAGATAAGAAGGGATACGAAAGTATCTTTACCAGGTGTTGTTTCAAATTATCTACTATGCACTGTTAATTAATTATTGCATAATACTTACGCTATAGATGTAACATGTGCATCCGGTATCTTATGAAATGTCAAATTAACACTAAATATCTAATGTCTAAATATACAATACACCGTGCTAAGGGGCGTTAATTTGGGACAACGATGCACCCGTCCCCAAATATTTTAGACATAGGGTTGTAGAATTACTTGCTGGAAATGGTGTTTTTTAAACATCATTTATAAAACAGAACAGACTAATCGTTCGTTTTAAAAGTCCAGTGGCAAATATGCTATGCATATTTATGACGAGAAAAAAATAATACAAAATCATTTGAATAAAAGGAAATTTGGTGTACGCGTTCATGCGACAGCAACCCAATGACAAAAACAACTCAAAGACATTTAGAGGTCAAAATACAGATGCTTATACATTATGCAAAACTCTGATTCGCGCCACGAATTTTTCTTACTGAAACGGTGATGGTTTTAAATGTGCACACAATGCATGGAGAATTTTATACTTTTTTGTCCTCCACTAATACGAGCAAACATTTATCTAAAACATACCTCTTCTTCTTTGCTTGCATGTATTCGATCTGGACCGAAGTGATTACTTATTTCTTCATCACGCACTACCTAACATATGACTACCAAGCAATGGTCGTTCTGTTGTGCGAAAGAAATCCAGCTATATCAGTTGAGCTTATTCAATTAAAAAAACAAGCTTTAACACATAGTCATATTTACTTATAAAAATAATGAGGTGTGGTATGATTGCCAATGAGACAGCTATCCTCCAGCGTTCAAATGAAGATGATATAAGCAACTGTAGGTCACTGTAAGGCCTTCAACAATGAGCAACACAGACCGTATATTCAGCTATACATGGCCCCAACATTACAAAATGTGCAGCATTTCAAATGAGATAACCAAACACTTGAGTAATGACGAAACCATAACGAAAAGCAATTATGACAGACCGCAACCAACGACAACCATTGAATTACATGCTCCTGGCTTATATAGAATGTGGCAGGATTAAACACTTATGAGCGCTCTCCTCTCAAACTAACCTAGAACAGAGGTGTAACAGCGAAACTTAAAAGCAAACTGTAAAATCAGTTGGAAATGGCCTAACTCATCAGATTGTGCAAATCACTTAAAACAACAAACAAAGAAAACAAAAAGACACAAAATACCGGTTTAAGAGTACTCGCAGTATACTGAAAGCTAGTTTAAAGCCAAGAACGACTATTCAGTAAGACATGTTCTTCCAGACTGAAGCAGTAAATACGTTTGCTAAACTGCATGAAAATATGATTTTATTTTGGTCCAATAAGCTATTTTTCTCCTTTTAATATTTCTGACTGTTAAAAAAAGAAAGAGATGGTGTATCAATTCATGACACAACATCACTATACACACATGAAAACACCAAAAAAGCAACGGAACGTCGCTTTTATTGCTGATCTTCAGCTTAAACTTTCGGCAAATAAAGAATCAGGATAAAGTTTCTCTGTATTTGTTTCACTTACAGGGCCAAAATCGAAAAATTGTCAAATCCTTATGGAATTTGAATATAAATGTAACTGAGTCTATATCAAATACTTAACATTTTTACACATCTTTATAATTGCAAAATTTAAAAAACACCATACATTATTAAACTGTCGCGATGATAGTATTGCCAGTCTATTTTAAAAGCTTGTGCTCCTATGTAATACAATTTTGAACTCTTTGACATCCTGGCCAAGTCTAAGCCTATTTTTTTAATATGTATTATTTAGAATTGATAATGGTTTGCGTTACACACTTAATGCTCTTTTCATCTGCTTTTTTGTCGATCTTCTTCTTTAAATATCTACTTCTTTATTTGGTTTAGGAGCTATTTGGGTGGGGGTAGGCTAGGATGAAAAATTTTGTCCTGCATTTTTTTTTAGTTGTAATCTTTGTCCTGCATTTTTATTTAGTTGTAATCTCAGTCCTGCATTTTTATTTTTCACTCTATTCGGTCCTGCCTTTTTTTTTATTAGTTTATCCTGACTTTTTTTACATAAATTGTCATCCTGCCTTTTTTTTTTTGCCAAGTTGCTCATCCTGCCTTTTTTTTACTCAAAACTCCTGTCCTGCCTTTTTAGAATTTCATCCTAGCCCCCCTCCCCCATAAAAATCATATGGTAGCTACCTTAATCGATGAAGGGGTTGCAGCTCTCCAAAATTTCGTTTCTCTTCTATCACCCATTACTTAACATTGTCTAATTCATTTACGTAAAATGATTTTTTGTCTATTATATTTGAGACATATTTATGTGTGGATCGTCTCTGCATGCATACTATACAAATTCCATCATTTTAACATAGTAATGTTTGGTTGGAAGATGGAACCATTAGAGTCGTTAGCTTTTAGCAATCACAAAGAAGTACTAGTTAATTAAAACCATGTTAGCCGTGTAATCATTGCGAAGACCAGAGTAACGACGTAAAATAAATAGATATTGTAATTTTGCTACTGTTTCTGTCAATATGGAGAAAACAGATATGCCAAAAAATCTTGGAAGTATTCTGTCTATTCACATGTTACTTCGCAGCAATAAATCAGACTAGTTGAGTAGCTTAAGATGGTTCTTCCTTCCAGAACTTATGCACGGTAATAGCAGAAGGTAGGCTTCATTTTATCTCTTAATACATGTAAGTTCACTATAAACTAATTTCAGTTTCAAAATCATCGGCGTTAAAAAATCATACTCAACTTATCTTTGTTTTAAAAAAAAGAAATAATTTCAGAGTCATGCATGTTAAGAATGGTGATAGTCAGATGATGTTGTATAGCTATGATAACAATTTAACAGTTTGCTAAATACGACTTCGACTTATTGTAAGGGATTTTTTGAATAATAAATGTATGGCGAAGCTTTTAAAAGATAAATCCAAATCTTTAATTTCAACTTATTTACTGGATGTGACCCTGACCTTCAGCTATGAATAACGCAAGCTTGTCAACGGCACAATTTGGTTGAAAATTTCAGAGATCCTGGTACAACTTTAACCCCTCTTCTATAATTTTCGACAGGTTAATCAATTTGTCAATGGTATGGTCATTTAAAAAAATCAAAACGTAAGAGATACCGTCTGGGTGTTTTTCATCTATACATGACAAAAACACATCTATAGGTTGGCTGGTTGCAAGATATTTCGGGCCCGGACATGAAGATGGAAAATAATGTTTTAAATGTCCTTGAATTCAAAACGAGGATACATTTGGCATGCAACATATCACTTTAGAGTTATATGCATTTATATAGAAAATAACATATAAGATTGAAAGATAAGATGATTAGGTCATAGTAAGAGAAATTTGTTCGACATATATGCATACCTATAACGCTATTGATTTACAAATAAAATGTAATAAGGCTATATTTGTAAAACATGTAGGTGTTCTTGCAAATAACGAAAACAACAATTGTTCTCATAAATTTTTGGTTCACGAAGAGAAGAAATCGCGTGTAAAACTTTCACTTTTTTTCATATATCATAGTTCCCTAATGTACTAATAGTTAGTCCAATCGTATTATAAAAAAAATAAGAGTAAGATACACGTATACTATTTCTATATTCGAATATCAATGCAATTTTTAAATGATTATTGAAAGTGTTTTCTTCCTTTGAGGACAAGACTCCAGGAAGAGAGAGTATTGCAAGTGTCGCATGTACTTTTAAATGCTGTGAGTGCGCTGCAGACTTCCTTCGATGTGAGATAAAGAGGGAATGAAGCAGAACAGTTCTGTTACTTTATCTATAATTGTAATTTTATTAGGACAAGAAACAAGTTAACAAAACTGGTGAATAGATCCCAAATGTGTAAGTAATCGTTGACGTAAAGGATTTAAAATTTTGAAAAATATTCCAGTAATCTGTATTTTTTTTTTTCATTCGAGCAACAAAGTATAAGTCTGAGATCAAACATAGAAAGACAGTTCAATGAAATATTCAAAATGTTCCAGCAGATACTCTAAGATGCCGTGAATGAACAGGATATGACGTCATGTCACCGTCTAAACTTAAATTAGTAGTCGAGTTCTGTCCTAGGATGAGTCTATTTACCAACAAATGATCATAGATAATCGACATATCAGAAATCTTATAATTTTCATACAAAAATCCTCAAAGACGATATGAAAAAATGAAGCACTTGTGAGAAATTACGTCAATTCACCTAGCTGTCTACCACAATAGAAGTACTTCAGCAATATCAAAGCTGTTTTTATCAAAGAGCAATAATATATTTATAAATAGATCAATCTATAAGACAAATCTCTGATGTTACATAAGATGTGTTATTGTTCATCTCTATTCTACTTTAAAGTTGTAGTAAAATGAATTAGTTTCATTAGTTTTCTCTCATGAGGCGACAAAGAGCACTAAAGTATAAGGATGCTAAACGATTGAGCTTTTTCATGTCTGATATGCATATATTACTACTATATGTATATTTAATGACTATGTAGGAGTTTCGTATACTTTATGAGTTGCATAAATGTTTATCATCCAATAGTCCATCTTTCAAGAGTATTATTTGACCACTGAAGCCCCAAATCAAGTCCAGTTGTTTTTAAAGACAAAGTGAATTCTTACAAATCATTGGCTTCCAAATATTCGGAGCGTTTCTGGTAAATGTAAATCCAGAAAAGCGCTTAGGACGCATGGAGGTTATAAAGTGTTATTTTTGTTTACAACACTAGGTCGATACCACTATCAGTCCCGAGGGTATCATCAGCTCAGTAGTCAATACTTCGGTACTGACATGATTTAACAAAACTTTCTAAAATTTTCCGTTTATGAACTAGAACTATTAAGAAACTAAGGATTCAACTCCCTCACGCAAAGTTGACCTTAGATGGATTTGGCTATTAGTTTAGGGCCTTTTTGGTCTGACATATAGCTCTTCAACTGTTTCGGCTCTTATATATACATCCTTGGCTTTAAAATATACGGCTTTAGGCGTTCCTGATAAAGAAAAATCCAGAAAGCTCTCCGGACGCTTGCAATTTATGAAGTAGTGTTTTCATGTTTTTAGTCAACCGTGCAGATCGAAATTCAAACATGATAATATTACGTTCTGTGTAATAATACGCTAGGAAAACTGGTGAAAAAATATACTTCCCTTTCAAATAGAAATCTCCAATGTTGTTGGTACTTTCCTCCCAAAGGCGCTAATGATTAATAGATGACAACTAGTATTTTGAACATTGACTTTTAATGATGAAAACCTTTCTTTATACAGAGCAGTGGGTAAATTTCGGGAACAAAAATCATGTTTAACATTATATTTCGTATTGGCAACTCTCCATCCAAATTGTTACTTGGATGGAGAGTTGTCTCATTGGCACTCATACCACATCTTCCTATATCTATTAAGTTTATCAATAGCATTCTTGTTATTGATGTATAGACGATTTTTTATTATCTCTTTCAAGGATTTCTATACAAATCCCTGTCTCTTTGTATATATTTTTCAAGATTTTGTTTATCAATATGCAGCAAAGATTGAGATCTATAAAAAATATCAGTGTAACAAATTTCAAATTTAATTTCTTCGATAAATAATGAAAATAAAGAAAACGAGTATTTTCACATATATTTCAAATGACGTAGTTTTACAAATAATTTTAAATAATTTATAGTTGTTGTGGTTCAAAATACATTTTAGTGAGTTTGGTTTCCGAATTGAACAAGCTATTGATTTGATCTGCGGTGGATAGTTGTTTCACTGGTAATCATGCAAATCTCATCTTTTTTTATATTGACTATTTGAAAATAAGGAGATTTGGTATAATTGGCAATGAGACTACTATCCACCAAAGTTCAAATGAAGTGGATGTAAGCAATTATAGACAACCGTACGGCCTTCAACAATGAGAAAAAAAAACATACCGTATAGTCGGCTAATAAAGACCCCCACATGAAAAAATACGAAACAATTCAGTTGAGAAAACTAACAGTCTAGTTTATAACAAAACAATTTAAGAAAAACAAATATGACAACCACTGAACTACAGGCTCCTGGGACAGGCACATAAAGAATGCGTCGGGGTTAAACATGATTTCATAGAAATGTCGAGTTTTAATGTCAAAATAGCATGTTAACTGGACAGTATAACATACCACCCAACCTCCAAGGCCCGGTGAATTGAAACGTTCATCTATGAACATTGATAGCCAGGAAACGTACAAATATGATATCGCTCCCTTCTCTAAGTGGCCGGGCATATAGTGTTTCCCGTGTCCGTCATTCCGTTATAATCAAATGAAACAGTTGACAACGACTGCATATATTGATCTGATGTTTTGTTGCATTAGCGTAATGATGACATGCTACTAAATTTAGTGTTTCGTTCCCGTTAATCGACTTCTGACGGAATTGCAGCTCTTAGACGTTTATTGTAATGCGTGCATGTTGATCTTACGCTTAATGTACTTTGATGACTCAGTATACAGATCGAGTTGGCGTTTCGTTCTGAATGACCGACTTTTTGCGGAATCATAGTTTGAATTTTATTTCTACAGTAATTAACATTCCTTTAAAAAAGTACATATAAGTCGAACATTGAAATCCATCAACAGTGTTGTCATTGTATATCCCTGGTATATCCAGTCTTTCGTATGAATAACCATGAATGTACAAAAAAACAATTAGCTATGAACAAAATCCGAAATCATGATTTTTTAAGTCCAAAGACCGCTAATCCGTGTGGTACCGACACATCTAGTTTTGTTCTCTTTATAGCAACAACGGTCATGTTGGTTGAAAAAAAAATCCCACTTCTTTAAGCGCAGACCCCAAGAATGATAGTGTTGCACTTCTTTTCCCACTAATTCAAATGGTTTCAGAGGTAAAGTAGAAAAACGACGGTGCGGATGCTGATGACACGATATTTTATATTTGTGAGATAAACTGAAATGCCAAAGTGAGACGGAAAATGTCCAATAACACCGCTAATATAAGATATACAATTGATATACGCTCAAATTGAAAATCCTTACTTACAAAAAATGTTCCGAGTTCGATTAACGGTACCACTGGCTAAGACACATTTCTGACATATGTCAATCCTATTCAGCAAGGGAATAATAAAGATAAAGAAAAGAGAGAGAAAATCTTCCTTTTCTTATAAATCAGCAAAATTAATTAGAAACATGTACATTATTATTCATTAGATAGAACGGATGGTAATAATTGAAGAAGCGACATAAAAAACAGTGAGGAATTTCTTCAAGGCGTTCTTACAGTTTATCAAGAAACGATGTTACCATCGCTGATAGAACATCAAAATACTTTGATTAGAAGTATATATTCATCGGAATAAAATGTGAGCAAGATAAAATTGATAACTTAATTTTCATCCTGTTTAAAGTGATTTCACCAATTAAACGCAGTTCATCTTCTTTGAAATTCACATTTTTTTAGAACTTGGAAATTTCACAGATAACTTGAAAAAGTTGCAGCTGTAATTTTGTGATGTTTTGCATTCTACATTAGAACACTGCAACGCAGAAGATGAGTGAAATTTCGTAATATTATCTGTAATATCAGATGTACACTTTTTGTGCGCAGGGATACATGTGCTAGGAATTCTTTTAGTTTTCGGTATTTTAAGGAGGAACATTTTCGCTGTAAGTATTTATGTTGATAGCAGCTGCATTCAAGGGAACGGTAACAGTTGACGCTGTAAAACGGGGTTGCAAAATTATTGAATATATATATGTTGGTTTTCGTTTTCCTTTACTAAGTTCCTATCGGACAATTACTCTTATTGATAGTGTGCAAAGTTGTATTTATATATGCATGGATAAAGAATATACGACAAACAATCGATGGTACTATGTACTTTTAAGCAGTAGGAATTTAAATATCAACAATATGTTGTTTTTTTTTTTAGTTCTTGCAATACTTTGACTCTGCTTTGTTTTAGTTTGCTGCCGGGATTTGACAAATATGCCCTTTTGATACAACTGAAATTCCAGCGATCAGTTTTGCAGCAATATTCAGCATGATTACAATTTTTTTATTGAAAATAAATATATCTTGATCAAGATTACGAATAAGAAATATATTTTGTAAGATTACCAATACGAAATATAATGTAAAGCATTTTTTGATGCATGGCAAACAAGTGAGAGTTCATTATGCGTAGAGATGATTAAACAGATGAAGATATTCTATTTTCATCCTGGTATCTTCACTTATTGCCAAACCTTGAAAAACAACTACTGTTTGTACATAACGAAGAAAAGATCAATGATAAAATTCATTTTTTTTAAACATTGAAACGTCCTTGTTATTCTCAATGAACCTTGACCGGTGTCTCAAGGTGTGGCGTTGATGTCAAGAACACGTTTTACTTCGAGGATAACCAATAATTTAAATATTTTAACTAAACTTAGTGTTAAAGTTTTGGATAAATGGGATAATGTTAATCATTTCATATTATAATGAGTGAAACGCAATTACAAAAAAGCATATTTTGCAAGTGTAACGTAAAATGTAAGAAATTAAGAAATATCCTTTATTATATTCAATTTGACAAGTTTGTCTTAAAATTTCCCGTGAATAGATAAATCATAATCAGTATTTAAGAGTCTCCACTTATTAAACATTATTTTCTACTTTGCCTTAATGATTTAGCGAGACATTTGATGTTAAATTATTGAGTTACTTTTAATGTAACATGTAGGATAAGATGCAGCCTTCATTTTCCTTCTCTACAAGATAACATCTCAGTTATCAAAAGTTTAGCCTTTACGTGTTTCAAGAGCAATCATTTTGATGTCAATTATTTGTATTGTTTCCCATTCATGCACAATATTAATTCTTGTTGACAGACAAAAAAAAAACCAGTTACTTCATATTTGAGAAACAGGCAATATATGCCCTCAATTTTAGAATTCATTCATATACATTTTGTATTATTAAAAATTATCAGTCAATATCTGTTCTACAAAGATCACCAGTCCTTCACCTTTCATTTTATACCTTAATAACAAAAATATATTCTACATAGTTTTATATTTACACCTATGCCTAGGAACTATTTTGTTTTAAATATATACTACTTTCCAGTATGTTCTTTTTTGACCGGGCCCGATTTGGTGGTGATACATCTTACAAAGTCTATCCGAATCAACTTGCAAAGAATTCCGCTCAAATCTATGCTTAGTGTTGGAGGCCTCACTGTGACTTTGAGATGAAGAACGGCAATAAAAGCGCTGTCCCTTTGCTTTTTGTGTTTTTTGCTGTGCATGTACTGATTTTGTGTTATGGATAGATATCACATATCCTTTGTTTTTCTATTAAAGCATATGTTTGTGAAAGGGACTAATATAAATCTTTAATATTGCAACTACGCAGTTATTCTAATATATTGAAAGTTATATCTCGGTCTCCCCGTACTAATAGTTTTTCTATTAAAGCATATGTTTGTGAGAGGGACTAATATAAATCTTTAATATTGCAACTACGCAGTTATTCTAATATATTGAAAGATATATCTCGGTCTCCCCGTACTAAGGATTGCGCGCGCGTGCGTGTGCGTGTATGATTTTTGTTGTAGCGAAGTTTAAAGATATGGAAGATTAGGGGTTAGATACTGTACCACTTATCATTTTGGTAAACTTGAGCATAATTCACGTTTTACTTTGGAAACTAGAAAATGCAAGTACCACAAGGTCATTCCACATTCACACTGCAGTGCATTGTCCATAGCTTTGAATTTCTTGATAACTGAACGGAAATCCTTGACCCGGGGTTTATTTTTCATGCAATGTACAAATGCCATTGTCAAATTATTTATATTAAATTTGCTACAATTCAAGAAAATGGAGAGAATGGTAGTGTATTGGGAGAAGGAGTAATTAATTAAATAATGGTTCAAGATGTGAAGCAATTATCGAAACAGCTGCTAACAGCCATTACTGAAACAATGACAAATAACCAAAACGATGGGTATCAACAATTGTCTTGCTTCGATCATTTTCTAAAAGCATCTGTAACAGTTTTAGATTTGTAGAAGAAAACAAGTTTTTATTTTCATCGAGGGATTCATTTATTGAATACATTCTTTTCAGAGGAAAGTAATTATTTCACGTAATCTTGATAATTTTCTGCGTAATATCCCCCAGAGATTTATTGCAAATAATTTCTGAGAAATAATTAGAAAATTGATTTGCATCTGAAAGCGATTTGGTAACAGATAAACAAATGCTTATTCTTGAAATAAATTTCAATACGTATTTTCAGGTATCCTAGATTTTTTGGAAAACACGATTATATATCTAATTACTAGAAAATTTACACAAATTGAATTGATTTAAAATCCAGAGAGACCCATTTGGAAAGCATACAACCGATATGATATACATTATTACGCTAAGGTTACACACAGAGAGAATATATGGCAAACCCAATGTGCTGCATCTATACACGAGAATTTAATGAAAACAATAACTCGCAGAGAATATATGGCAAACCCTGTATAGCTGCATCTATACAAGATTATTTAATGTAAATGATATCTGTTTGTTGTCTTCAATGGTTAAGTGCAAATCTTCCAAAATAAAACTTCACATGTTTGTTTATTTTGAGAGTTTCTTAAGGTTTATAAACCCTATCTGAATTACCTGTCTGGATTTTCATCTTATGATACATGTTGATTAGAATCTTCTGCCAATTATTTGTTCAATTCAACTGTTGCCTTCCATCGGGTATATTAATACATAATAAGGAATTTTTGGTTCATTTTTAACGTCTTGAATTGTCAGTATACTAATTTAGCATGCGCGAATGTAATGTTAGCAATGAATCGACAAGCAAGCTCCCAGAAGTTTATGTGGATGAACAGACATATTTTAATGACAATGCATAAATTGGTGTGTCATATATGAAATATATAGGGCCAACAGTGTTTACAAAAATATAGTCAAGACACAAAGCCATGATAAGCATTATTTCACGGGATGTTATTATAACGTTTATATAGCTTCGTAATTTCGACGGGTAACCCATGAGTTTGGATATAAAGTCTTTCATCTAATTAGGTAGCCAATAAAGTATATATATACAATGGAACTTTGATGATGGCCCAATAGATAGCACTGACGTTTGTCTTTGCCACATATACTCTTTAATAGCTTTTACATTTTCCAATGCAACTACTAGTATTTAACGGGGGAGTAGATTTTGATTGTTTGTGATATTATCAAGCAGTATGTTCAATAGTAATTAGCGGTAGAAATGAAAACTTTCAGTATTTCTTTTCATTCTAAACCCTTAAAGAATACTAAAATATGTATAAGCGTATGTGTTCTTTGTTATATTAATGATAGTAAAAGAGCTTCTCGGTTCGATAGCCAATTAGTGCTTTCTTAATTCCGCATTTTTAATGCAAATTCACCGGGAATTGATAAATTAGTATGTATATATCAATAATATCTGTAAATTTCACAACATACAGGTTTTGTTTAAATAAGAACCTTTTTTCATATAAAACCATCTACTTTTAGAGAGAATATTTACTTTTACCTATTTATCATTCTGTAATATTAATTCAGCATCATATATACAAACAACCTTTTCCCGTTTCAATTCAATATCAGGCTCTCTACCAAACAAATAATCACAAAAACTAGTAAATGAATGAGCGTAGAAAACAATATTAAGCTATAATGATTCCATCTGAGTGAAGAATATTTCCAATACTTTGCCGTCTCAATGTCGCCCCATTGTAAGTGGCAAACATTTGTTTTATTGTTATGGAAATGCGATAAACAATTTTACATTTGATATCTTTATTAACTGAGGCTGTACATGCATAACAGTGACTGCATTCATTATTGACGCTACAAGGATGACTTTTTTCAATTATGTTCTTACAAAAAGTTTGGTTGATTTGACATTGATCGGTGTCTATATTCTTTGAAAAAAAGTGCAGTAGAAAGTATAATGCCTAATGCTGTTGTTGTCAATAGCTATAATAATTTACATGATAAAAGTTACTGATGCAGAGACAAAAATATAAACATACTCAGACTTATAGTTAAAAATGTACACCTCAGTAGTCTGGAGTGCATGGCCAATGTTTGGCAGACGTTAGAACCAATGTTATCTTATACTCATTTTCCATGGGTTTTCTTTTTTTATTGAAAAGAAACAGTCCATTATTATACTAATAGTCAATCATTGGCAAATTGCATGCATCTTTCTTTGTTTCATTATTGACTAGTCGATAATCCACTCAAAGACAATTCTTCTCAGGAAGAATTAATAGAAACCAGTAAAATCATTTAACTTCAAGTTCCTCTGTTTCGTGACTACATTGATACATGGCAGCTTCTAACCTTTTCTTAGTATATTTATTTATAATCCAGAAAGATATGAAAACTTGAAATTACCATATGATGTTTATTATAATTGACAATCTTGTATTGCGATGTATTTTACAAATTATTTTCATATTAGGCCTATTTGCAGTTATACAAATGAACAAATCTGGCCTTTGAAACAAAAAAATTATAGATTATTGGTGTTTTATTGTTTTTTTTTGGGTTTTTGTTTTTATTGTTTTGTTTTGTTGTTTTTTTTTTTTTAAATTACAGGCAAAAGTTGTTTACCGTTGCTTAAATCTCTAAAATTCAGTTAGAAGAAATAAATAATGGCAAAATCTACGACAAAAGATGTGGGAATACACAAATTCCGAAAGAGCGAGAACAGATGCATCGACGTGATAAATGTCTCCTGCTATGCATACATCACCCGAAATACAAATCCACATTCCCACAAAATGTCACAATCGGGAAATGTACAGATCAGCGACTCTTTTCACAAAAAATCTTACGACTATAATTGATCGTAAGTTATACTGAAATGTGTATGACTTACGAGTATTTTTACTCTTAAGATTTTTTTGTGAAAAGAGCAGCAGACTTAAGACCGCGAAAACCGTTGATGTCGCGTTTGAGCTGAGACACAGACACATCGATCGTATTGGTCAACCAACTCGTGACCGTCCGACTTATGTAGTGTTTGAGCTGAGACACAGACACAGTATCGTATTGGTCAACCAACTCGTGATGGTCCGACTTATGTAGTGTTACTTTCAGTCGTTTGAGCTGAGACACAGACACATCGATCGTATTGGTCAACCAACTCGTGACCGTCCGACTTATGTAGTGTTTGAGCTGAGACACAGACACAGTATCGTATTGGTCAACCAACTCGTGATGGTGACCGTCCGACTTAGTGTTGATGTCGCGTTTGAGCTGAGACACAGACACATCGATCGTATTGGTCAACCAACTCGTGATGGTGACCGTCCGACTTATGTAGTGCGTTGATGTCGCGTTTGAGCTCGACACATCGATCGTATTGGTCAACCAACTCGTGATGGTGACCGTCCGACTTATGTAGTGTTTGAGCTGAGACACAGACACATCGATCGTATTGGTCAACCAACTCGTGATGGTGACCGTCCGACTTATGTCGCGTTTGAGCTGAGACACAGACACATCGATCGTATTGGTCAACCAACTCGTGACCGTCCGACTTATGTAGTGTTTGAGCTGAGACACAGACACAGTATCGTATTGGTCAACCAACTCGTGATGGTCCGACTTATGTAGTGTTTGAGCTGAGACACAGACACATCGATCGTATTGGTCAACCAACTCGTGATGGTGACCGTCCGACTTATGTAGTGTTTGAGCTGAGACACAGACACATCGATCGTATTGGTCAACCAACTCGTGATGGTGACCGTCCGACTTATGTAGTGTTTGAGCTGAGACACAGACACATCGATCGTATTGGTCAACCAACTCGTGATGGTGACCGTCCGACTTATGTAGTGTTTGAGCTGAGACACAGACACATCGATCGTATTGGTCAACCAACTCGTGATGGTGACCGTCCGACTTATGCTGTGTTTGAGCTGAGACACAGACACATCGATCGTATTGGTCAACCAACTCGTGACCGTCCGACTTATGTAGTGTTTGAGCTGAGACACAGACACATCGATCGTATTGGTCAACCAACTCGTGATGGTGACCGTCCGACTTATGTAGTGTTTGAGCTGAGACACAGACACATCGATCGTATTGGTCAACCAACTCGTGATGGTGACCGTCCGACTTATGTAGTGTTTGAGCTGAGACACAGACACATCGATCGTATTGGTCAACCAACTCGTGATGGTCCGACTTATGTAGTGTTACTTTCAGTCGTTTGAGCTGAGACACAGACACATCGATCGTATTGGTCAACCAACTCGTGATGGTGACCGTCCGACTTATGCTGTGTTTGAGCTGAGACACAGACACATCGATCGTATTGGTCAACCAACTCGTGACCGTCCGACTTATGTAGTGTTTGAGCTGAGACACAGACACAGTATCGTATTGGTCAACCAACTCGTGATGGTGACCGTCCGACTTATGTAGTGTTTGAGCTGAGACACAGACACATCGATCGTATTGGTCAACCAACTCGTGATGGTGACCGTCCGACTTATGTAGTGTTTGAGCTGAGACACAGACACATCGATCGTATTGGTCAACCAACTCGTGATGGTGACCGTCCGACTTATGTAGTGTTTGAGCTGAGACACAGACACATCGATCGTATTGGTCAACCAACTCGTGATGGTGACCTCGTGATGGTGACCTCGTGATGGTGACCGTCCGACTTATGCTGTGTTACTTTCAGTCGTTTTTCCTGATAACTCTGTTGGGGCAGTTTTTGTGTCAGGAGCACATCCATGTTTCCTGATAACTCTGTTGGGGCAGTTTTTGTGTCAGGAGCACATCCATGTTTCCTGATAACTCTGTTGGGGCAGTTTTTGTGTCAGGAGCACATCCATGTTTCGTGAACATGCACGAGCGTATCGAATCAATTGATATATGTCTATATATATATATATATATATATACAGCAGACGATGGAGCAGAGGGTATGTAACTGCTGAAAATAGGAAGTTGACAATCCGTTTAAGATACATTGTTTAAATGATCACATTTCTATTGAAACTTATTGCTTGGTAAGTGAATGGTTTATCAACATCAGACTCCTGTTGGATCAATATTTAGGTCAGTGAACTGATGATCGGAATTAAACTAATGTAGAAGCATGCGTGTGTTTCAGTCGTTTGGTCGTATTCTTGTACATTAGTTCGACGGAGATCATTATAAACGAAATTCAGAGGAGAAACCAATTTTGAATTACAAGTGGTAATTTAAATCTGATTCTAAATACTACTTTATCCTATAACAAAGTTTCTGTTTCTGAATTATTTTTGATGTCGTTTGAATTTCTTCAATAATATCGAATCTAGTATTTAAGTTTTCACAATAAAAACAAACCTGTAATTTAAACCAAGATTCGATGCAATTAGCAGAAATTGCATGCAATGGGGCTCTGCAAATTTGTTGATTTAGAAAAATAAATTCAATTCCTTGCAAATTTATTGCAGTTCTATTTTAAGGATAGTTAGATCTCGATTTGTTTAGTCTTTCCGTGAATTATTGTTTTGATTCTTGTTTCCTGTTCTGTGTTTACTTAAGTTCACATGTAGGAATAAGAAAATGGAAAATGGCCAAACAGGTATAGGCGTTAAAGTGCAAATGTGTTGTATTTATTTCGGATTTATAAATTAGAAAAGGAGTGTAATTGTAAGGTTACGACATTTGTTAAAGGAGACGTGACACGATTTTTTTTTTTTTTTATTAAATTAATAAATATTAGTCTGAAAACATGTTTTGTACAATTTTGATGGTCAAAACCTGATCAATCGGCATTTTCTGGTCAAAGAATCCAGCGCTTGTCATAATGAATGATTTTTAATTAGATAACTATCACGTGATCGTGCTTACGTCAGTGGTTACAAGCTGGGAAAATGTCTCTAACTGGACGATGTCGATACACTATGGACGGACAGCACTTTTCCCGATTACTGACAAACTATAAAGACAATTGACCTCATCAACTTGAGCCATTGTGTGTGGAAAATAACCAAGAAAAGGATATTTATTTAATTCTTCATGCGAAGAGTCCAACAACGACGATTTTTCAGACAATACCGATCGGATTGTTACCATACATATTTGGTTTGTCTGATGAATAAATTTCGGTATTTTTTTATTTAAATAAAACTACTTTTAATCATGATTGAAAATATTAATTTCTAATTATTGATGATCAAATTGTTCTTTTTTCTCTCTGTTACGGTAATGTTATAATTATGTGCGCCATAAGCAGAAAAAAAAGATAGTAAAAGTCAAATTAGGCGTTCGCAAAGGGTACTTTTTTTGTTTTTTTTTTTGTTACGTAGAGACTTTTAATAGGTATAAATTATCACCAAAAGTTATGCTTATATTTTATTTTTGGTTGGAAACCATACATCACACTATTTAAAGGATTTGTAGAGTGAAAAATCCTTTATCACACTATTTCTGCATTAGGATATTCAATTAACAATTTGATTAACCCCCTCCCCTTTTATGTAAACAATTCAATTCAATATTTTATTTACGTCTCACCTTATGTATAAAATTACACAATACAAAACATTTATTGAGGCTGTAGTTTTAGTAATTAAATTTTGACACCTATAGCATACCAGGTGAAAGGTAAGAAGGCACCTGTAGTGTGATTTAGTCACGTGTTAAATTATTTACCTTTAAAACCATACATTTTAAAGAAAAACTATCTTATGTTGAAATAATTAATATAGTTATACTACACTTCTAAAGTATGCTATTCCATCCAGACCCTTATAAATCTAACTTCAAATTTAAAGAATTACACAAAATAAATTCAAATTCACTTATTTCTACCCTCTTTTCCAAATATCATTTAGCAATCAATTTGTATATTGCTACCAGCAAAACACTTGAGTCCAGGAAAATATTGGCAACACATAATGTTCTTTTTCAAAATATTTCTTCTAAAAGGGGTCATTTGAATAAATGTTGGATTTTCAATCGGACAGAGCAGGAAAATGTTTACATGTAACATACTTCAGTCTTAGAGAACATGAGTTGTGTATTAGCTGTACTTGGCTTTGATCTAGCTAACAGTATTTGTGCGTTGTCTCTATTGTTTTAACTTAGTGGATTCTCTACTTCGTACCGATCTTTTGAGTTAGACTGTTTTTTATAGTTCTTATGTACTGCTATAAGACAACTGTCACACGTTTGGGGTGGGGGGATGGGGGTAGGCGCTCACAAACATATACCACCGACACATTTTGAATGTGCCTGTCTTAAATCAGGAGCATATAGATCAGTGGTTGTCGTTGGTTCATGTCAGTCAAATTTTTTCTGCGGAAATTATATGTTATAAATAACTTAGTTTTATCGTTAAAATTGTTTCACATTTTCATGTTGAGAACTTTTATAGCCGAATATACGGTATGGGGTTTTCTCTTTTTTAGAGGCCGTACGGTTAACGACACTTTCTTTATTTATTATAAGGTTTCCATTTTAAAAAGAAATGTTTTTCATCATCTGAATCTTTACCAACTAAATAGTTATCAATGACTATATTCGATGTTCAGTATAAGAATGTATGACTTATGATTCACATTCTCGTATCATTTCCTTGTTTGCTTTTTATGCTTTTTGCCTAACAATTTCTTATGAAGCTATAGACTTGCAAGCATACAGGAATATTACTTTTCCATCTCAAGAAGTCAATTAAAAAAAATGCATCTGTTATAAACCTTTTTTATATCTGCATATTCTTTAAAGCAATAACAATAAGATCTACATTGTATATACAGGTTGTCTATTAGTTATCAACACTGTTTAGGGTATTTAATTGGTGGTGCATAGGGTATTGTATGGTCGTACTACAGGTATTCATTAAACATATGATCAGGTAGTTGTACCTGTATTACTGTAACAATAATATATTCCAATCTCACCTGTGCCCTCGGCAAAACCAACGTCCAGGATGTACACAAAGAGCTTATGAAGTAATATTGCGTAATAACTATGTCCTATCAATCCCCCAAGTGGCGTGACACCTGAAGCTTGCAACTTCAAACGAGACCTGACATTGCGAAACTCAATCACCTGTACCGTACACCTGTGACCTATGATGAACTCATGGCATGGCACCCGAGACCCCAACTCTGGATTCCTTATGAAAGTGGGCGGTAAGAAGTGTAGTTTGGGCTTGTTAAAAAGTCCCATCTTTACACCTTCGAAGTCTGCGTGTCATTCCAAAAACACAGAAAATATCATGTCAATATTCTTTTAATCATATTTTTGAATCCATCTGCATCACACATAATCATTGTTTATCACTGTCATGCGTTTTGTTGGACAATAATCGAAACTAAATTTGTGCTGTACCCATATGTCAATATGAATAAATGTAACCACTGACGTAGTAGCCTCGTTCTGAGTGACTTCCGGGATGGAAATATGCATATTTGACAGGTCTATAAATTGTTGCATTAAAATCGCATTAAAATACATATTTTACCAAATATTTGACACTTATATTGCTATCGGTGTATTTTTGGGAAAGTTAAGTATAAATAAACATTTTGAAATACATATTGAAAATCGTGTCATGTCTCCTTTAATTTCAATCTTTGCAGTAGAAATATAAAAGTTGTATCCGTTATATTTCTTTTTATATGATACTAGTAGTGCAACTTATTCATTTTGTGGTGGATTCTACGTGCTGTCTTGTATTTTAAAAGTAGTCCTTATTTCTAAAGATATCATGACCTAATCACGTTTATTACAGACTGGGCTGCAAGAGACTGTAGTTAACGGTCCTGCATATCATTGATTAAAGAAAGATAACTCCAATCAATTATCCTTTCTACTCGAGCCTTAGAAGCTTGCATTACAATTTACTCTTAGTTTGAAAACATATGTTATATGTAACGAAAATAAGCAGAGAAGAATCTGATGAAAATGAGAATATTATCTGAACAGTTGCATGGGAGGTGTAAGAAACCCTATAATAAATCAATATTGATAAGAAATAAAATTATGTTCTCAACAAGATATTATGTATTTAAAAACATAATTTCGTCGCCACTTTGACAAAAAAATGTATAATTTTGTTGATACGATTGATACGCTTTAATACATCATAAATATCTTGGATCTTGATATTTAAAGTCGACAAAATAACAAGGATCGCTTTAATGCTAATCTGTTTACGTTTCCTTCGTTATCATCTATAATTCCTGTTTCAAATGAACGTGCTTCTTGTTTCCATATTCAATGTTATTTTAATGTGAAACAGTCGCATGATAACAATATTACGTCATGTACTCTGATGGTCCGACTTGTAGTGTTACTTTCTGTCGTTTTTCCTGATAACTCTGTTGGGGCAGTTTTTGTGTCAGGAGCACATCCATGTTTCGTGAACATGCACGAGCGTATCGAATCAATTGATATATGTCTATATATATATATATATATATATACAGCAGACGATGGAGCAGAGGGTATGTAACTGCTGAAAATAGGAAGTTGACAATCCGTTTAAGATACATTGTTTAAATGATCACATTTCTATTGAAACTTATTGCTTGGTAAGTGAATGGTTTATCAACATCAGACTCCTGTTGGATCAATATTTAGGTCAGTGAACTGATGATCGGAATTAAACTAATGTAGAAGCATGCGTGTGTTTCAGTCGTTTGGTCGTATTCTTGTACATTAGTTAGACGGAGACCATTATAAACGAAATTCAGAGGAGAAAACCAATTTTGAATTACAAGTGGTAATTTAAATCTGATTCTAAATACTACTTTATCCTATAACAAAGTTTCTGTTTCTGAATTATTTTTGATGTCGTTTGAATTTCTTTAATAATATCGAATCTAGTATTTAAGTTTTCACAATAAAAACAAACCTGTAATTTAAACCAAGATTCGATGCAATTAGCAGAAATTGCATGCAATGGGGCTCTGCAAATTTGTTGATTTAGAAAAATAAATTCAATTCCTTGCAAATTTATTGCAGTTCTATTTTAAGGATAGTTAGATCTCGATTTGTTTAGTCTTTCCGTGAATTATTGTTTTTGATTCTTGTTTCCTGTTCTGTGTTTACTTAAGTTCACATGTAGGAATAAGAAAATGGAAAATGGCCAAACAGGTATAGGCGTTAAAGTGCAAATGTGTTGTATTTATTTCGGATTTATAAATTAGAAAAGGAGTGTAATTGTAAGGTTACGACATTTGTTAATTTCAATCTTTGCAGTAGAAATATAAAAGTTGTATCCGTTATATTTCTTTTTTATATGATACTAGTAGTGCAACTTATTCATTTTGTGGTGGATTCTACGTGCTGTCTTGTATTTTTAAAGTAGTCCTTATTTCTAAAGATATCATGACCTAATCACGTTTATTACAGACTGGGCTGCAAGAGACTGTAGTTAACGGTCCTGCATATCATTGATTAAAGAAAGCTAACTCTAATCAATTATCCTTTCTACTCGAGCCTTAGAAGCTTGCATTACAATTTTCTCTTAGTTTGAAAACATATGTTATATGTAACGAAAATAAGCAGAGAAGAATCTGATGAAAATGAGAATATTATCTGAACAGTTGCATGGGAGGTGTAAGAAACCCTATAATAAATCAATATTGATAAGAAATAAAATTATGTTCTCAACAAGATATTATGTATTTAAAAACATAATTTCGTCGCCACTTTGACAAAAAAATGTATAATTTTGTTGATACGATTGATACGCTTTAATACATCATAAATATCTTGGATCTTGATATTTAAAGTCGACAAAATAACAAGGATCGCTTTAATGCTAATCTGTTTACGTTTCCTTCGTTATCATCTATAATTCCTGTTTCAAATGAACGTGCTTCTTGTTTCCATATTCAATGTTATTTTAATGTGAAACAGTCGCATGATAACAATATTACGTCATGTACTCTTGGGCAGCAAATTGTTATCAATTCACTAGCAAAACTACTCTCTTTAATCTAAGATTCTTTTCAAAAGTCTTATACATTAATGCATGATAATTGAGACATCAAGCCAATGATTGTATAGAAGTTAATGTCAGAAAAACGATTCTGTTGTTCAAAGTTTAACGAAGATACTAAAAGTTGAAATATATTTTTTTAAAGAATACATGCATTGCGATTCGTAGGGAAGTGAAAGCATATATACATTTAGACAGAATGATATTTCTGATGCATGAACAACTTTCCAAGAGAGACTAATTTTTTCAGTACTTTCGTGACAGTGCATATTGATTGAATGTTTATAAAACGTATGTTATAGTATAGTTTTATCAATTTAGGATTCTTATTACTGATTTGATTTGGGCAAAACCGTATATCATAGTGTTTAAGATTGAGATGGATTCATTTTAAATGCATATTTTCAACACGTTGTTTTTATTCAAAACTTTATATTTTCAGCATGCGGGTGTTTTCTGAGTTTTCATCCATACCTGGAAACATGAATAATTTCAAGGCAGAGAAACGGAGACCTCATAGTTGTTCAGGTTAGTATGTGTGGTACTTCTAACGTTTGATCACGTCATGTTCTGTTAAGAAACATGTTGAGCCTTGAAATAAAACTAGTCCTCTTCATAATATCTACAATTAAGAAAGAATATTTGATATGTTTATTTTCTGTAAATTAACTGTTTATAAAATGCTGAAATATTCAAACGCTAAGGTTTTTCTGCCCCAAGGTATAAGTTTCCCAAGTCGTATTTAGTACAACTTTTTGGAGTTTTCGGTTATTAATGCTATTCAGTTTCGTAATATTTAATTTGGCTTCACTGTTTTAAAATGAGCGCCACCGACGAGTCGTATGTAGACGAAACTCGCGTCTGGCGTACGAAGTTATAAGTCTGGTATATTTTATGAGTCTTTCCTTGTTTTAATTCATGCACCAAATCCATTGTGCACCTGACAAAACGAATAGGAAGGGAACAGTGCCTTAAATGCATGTTCTTCGTCCTAAATCTCAAATATCACTGCAAGTTCAATTCGGACATATCCATCACTTACACATTTGATAACCAATGGAATTTTGAATGTTTTTCATTCAAATAACCACAAAAAGTTTGAAAATCGGAAGCTTAATTTATGAATCCATTTTCAATACAATTAGTTATATCTATCATAAAATATTAATACTGTTTTTGATAGAATAAAGTTTTATGTTTATATAAATGTATTGATTTCAAATAAATGACATGAGAATTCAAATTAAAAAAAAAAATCACTGGAGCAAATAAAAAGAGAAAAGCATAAATGTCGCAATTCCATCAGAAACTATTACTATTATCGCAGTAATTTATCTGTAACGGAAACGCTTCAATTAGACACAAAACATTTTGAAAAAGAGAATTTCAATTCAAATTTAATTTTACACAAAGGATCATTTCTTCTGCAGTAGTTACACCGTGAAAATTATTGTAACATTTTACTCCTAAATTGACGGAAATTGTCGTTTATGGCGAATGTCACCATTAAACAGATGCTATACATGATCATGGGAACGAACTAAGCATCAATAACATGAACTTTGGATTAGATAACTTAGTGTCAGAAAGGTTCATACTTAATATGTCCCATGTCATTGTTTTGTTTGTATAATTATATGACTTGAAAGCATGCAATATATAAATTTGCAGTAAATGCAACTGAAACAATAACTTGAAAATATACGAGGGTGAGAATGATGAGTCCTTAATTTCTGTATTCTTTAATTTTTTTAGGCCATTTTTCTCTATCCTTTATACGTTTTGCCCATTATTCTCTATTCTTTACATTTAAGCACCTAATTATTCTCTATTCCTTATTTTTTTGTCCATTTTTTTTCTATTCTTTATATTTTTTGTCCATTATTCTCTATTATTCTGCAAACCCCAATCCACACCCTCATATACTTTAGACGAACAAAAACACCACTATGTTAGATATCTAAGTATACGGTAAGACATTGTAAGGTTTCTTCATAAAAAAAATGTGTGATATAAGACAAGTATCCAGTAAAAGACATAAGAAATAACACGGGTTTCAACAATGAGCAAAACCGACGCAGTAGTAAAGTTATTAAAACCATTTTCATGTCTAACACATTTAGTGTCAAGCAAAATATTATTTTTACGTTTACTTTTTATATACAAAGTTCAACCTGCTGCGCCCCACATAACGTCTTTTTGAAAGTATAGAAAAAATTGTGCATTGTCATTAAAACAAGTAATGTCGATTCCTTTGAGTCATTATTTAAAATGTCAGAAATCAATATCGTTGCATTTGTGAAAATTGTTGGTTTTCAAAGCCAGCCTGATCTTATTGATTGTCATCATTTATCGATATCCGTCTTTACTGCAACTATTGGGCAAAACTGTTTAACACATGAATGACAAATGAAGGTATGGGATAAATAAAACATGACAAACTAATAATGAAACAATATGTTTACTAGTATCTATTATATGCATCATGGCAGTTGCTGAAAGATTTTAAATGATGACTGTCGAAATATATATATATATACATTTGTATATATATAGCTATAGGTCGAGATGATCCTTTTGTCGCCTTTTGCAGCACTTTGATATATATATATATAAATAAAGGAATGTCGGTATGTTTAAAATACATATGAGGAAGCAATCTCCCCCCGCGTATTGCAAACCTTCGGACTCTTAGATTTAACTTACGAGGCAGACCAAAGTTAAAAACCCAACTCCATAGTATCTAGTGAATGCTAATGAATATGACACCTTAAACCACACAAAATGTACGCGTTGTAGCATTTCAAGTCAAAAAAAGGTCAAGATAAAACTTATAGAATTGTGTAAGTGGTAAGGGGATAATATAAACCCCATCAAAAATCTTGAGGTTTTCCTACAAGTGATTGTCATGCCTCCCACATGGACGGTATTTGGATAGCCTGTGTTACATGCACTGACGAATAGCGCTAAGTCACTGTCTAAAATAAATCATTGGATTTAAAGTCCATACTTATACTTTAATAACTGGACTTTTTCCGTTCGGCTGTCAAAGCCATGCTATAGGGGAGTCGGCAGGGTGCTTCGTTCGTTTGCATGTACCAAAACTTAGCATCCCGGTCGGAAAAGTGATGGTAAATCATACCCATTTAAGAGGCAAAATGTTCGCCCCCCTCAAACTCTTTTAATATCGGTAGTCAAAATGTCCAGTCCTTCATTCGGTTAACCCATATCTTAGATCCGTATGCTAAACTTGTTCTCATCCTGATCTATATCCATGAACTATTAAACGATTAAAACCTAATTTGGCCAATAACGGTACTTAGAAGAATTCAATTTCTAAACTTTTGTTCAATGTTCTCGCGGCAAAAATTATCAAAGCTACTTAAAAATGAGGGACTTCTAAATTTGCGCCTTTTTAGCAAATATGGAGTTTCAAAATACGTGTGTGTGTCTATATAATTCCACGAGAAGAATCAGATTCGTTTTGTAACCATCAGCACGATCGACTTTTTGTCCTAACTTTTAGAGCGTCAAATAGTTAAATTCAAGATATAAAGTCAATTTTGAAATAAAAATGCGGTAATGTGGTATGATTGCCAAGGAGACAACGATCCATCAAAATCGGACAGTCCGACCCTTCCACCATACTAGCTGTTATTGGGGAACCTCTGTCCACATCTTTATCTGTATCTCTGTATTTATGGGTGCCAGAAATTTTTACTTTAATATTGACTTTTCTGTACATCTTTTAACTAAAGTTAGTCACTTCGATTTAGAGTAAATTTCAGAAAGCTGGAAATTCCATGTAAACATCAATAAACATTAAGAGCAAATAATCAGCCCTTCATTAAAGTTTTTGAAAACAATCTTATAGTATAGACTGGAGCCTCGGTGGTCGCTTCCCGTCCACCAATAAAAACTGATCGCCAAGAAATAGCGCAATGATTGCTGAAAGTGGCGTGAAACACTAATCAATCAATTATTGTACACCCCGGCGGACTACAAATACACGTGCATGGTTTTTGATATGAAATATGGCCAGTAGTAGCATCTTGATCTATGCGACAAATCTGAAATATTTCTAGATGGTCTTTAGGCAAATTTAAGCTAACTCAAAGGCGCAATATATTTTATTTTAATTCAAAAAGTTGTTTTGGCTTATTTAATGATAAAAACATGTCACAACAGTGGACTGAGGGAAAGTACAACACAAGTACCGGTACCTGTGGCCAATAGATACTAGAAGCCCTAGGTAGGTGACATATATTATATGGCATTAGTTGTTCGAAATACATGGGACTTTTATACTAACCTGAGATACTAACTAGTATAATAGTCCCAGAAAATACTGAGGTCATATTTCTCTATCGTAGATAACTGTTTATTTCCAAATCAATAAAGTGAATGGAAACACTGATGTTATCCATATTTCCATTTTTTAATGCTTTAAGCCTATCGGTCTAAATAATTAGTGTCAAAATATGTGTGCATGCAAGTGATCAAGACGTTAAATATATCTCAATATAGTTTAAAGATTGGTTCTAATATTTAAACTTGTAATGCATTATCATATTTGCCTTAAAGCTATGATTACTGTGTCAATTTTTATCAAAGATTTCTGTAGTCGTAACCTTTGTTTTTTATGAATGCAAATTTTCGCACCTGACAAAACTTTTCAACTTCCGGTTTAGATTGTGTCACCTTGACCTTTAAAAACAACACATGGAGGAAAGGATACATTTTTGGGTACAGGTGCATGTATAAGAATGGAGACAATATATAACCACAAACTATTGAAGGTAAATACAAATATAACGTTTAAAAAGATATAGGATTCACCGAAGACGACCAAAAACACGTTAAATATGATGCAATTCGAAAATATGTCGACCATCGGAAAATGGCGCCTACAACTTCCTGTCGAAAATTCCGATGATATATTTCTGGCATTTGTCCAAATTAAATCTATTTACAATGCACATGTGTACAATTAATATGCTGCCTGTATTTTAATTGTATATAATGCATGTGTATATATGTTTTATTGATTAAGATATATCTAAAAATTGGACATCAGTTTCACATTGTCTTAGGATTTTATAAACTAGTTACTACTATAAATAATAACTTACTGACCATGCATGTCCATTAGTTAGATAACAACAATGTCTTTGCATTTCAAGAAATTGTGCTTTCTTTCTGATAACGAATAAAAGATAAAATCTTGTCAATATGTTTTTTTTTTATATCTGAGGCTTTCGAAATCGCATTAGAGTGAAAAATATTAAGAGGAAATGACTCACTTATATATATGCAGGTGTGACAACCTGAACAATTGAAAATGCCATCCTTAATTAAAGGAGTTAAAAATATGATATAGTCAGAATAGGGACCTTTCACATTAAAAATTCAAAATAAGTAAAACTCATATTTTAGAAATCCTGCAAGTTCAGTTAATTCCATGCAGTACCTTAAACAAACGTAAATTAGGGATTACATTATCATCCCTCTATAAAATGTTAATTGAAGTATAAGGAATGGCAAAAAATATTGCCTGTCTCTAGGCAGAAAAAGAAAAGAGTCTGAGCATATACACTATCACATAATTTTGTTACAAATTCAAATCTCATTAATATACATAGCTGTTCAAAACTTTTGCACCCTTCAGGGATCTTGGTGGAAAATAAACACTGGAAGAAACTTTCATCAGAACAAAACTATGCCTAATGGGATTAAAATTTTAGGACCTGTGGTGCATAAATTTCTTTAACTACAGCTGTAGAAGTAGTTTGTATTTTCACTGTTTTGAAAGCCATTTGTGGAAAATTTTCCCATCTCATTGCTATTTTACTTTCTTTCATGGGCTTCAGCTGAAGTAACTGTATGAGAGTGCAAAAGGTTACAGAGCAGAGTACCTTCGCAGAGGGAAACTTTAGTGCTTGACATACTGTATAGAAACCTGTCTTTTGTTACAGACTGTATGTTGCCCTCTAGTTTGTCTTTTTGGTACATGAGTTGCTGTCTCATTGACATAAAATGAAGACCCAATCATGGCGTGTCTCCTTTTATTCATATCTCTTGCTGCAATTAAAGGGACATGTAGTACATATGTGCATTGATGAAAAACTAAATAAGTCAGACATCTGGAAGGGGAAAATAAATGAAATTTAAATCTCTAAAGAAATTTGGAATCTGGGAATACTTTCCTCAATGTTTGATATTTGACCTTGGACCTTCAGCTCATTATATAAATGTGATTAAAGTCTTTTTGAATGTTAAACATGTAACACAATTTTTCATGTTTTATCGATTTCTCTAATAGACTTGAAATTTTTCAGCATGTAAATAAAATAACAAAGATATGTTTGTCCAAACAAATAAAAAGATATGAAGGTGAATATTTGCTAACACCCTCATAGATGTATCTAATACATGTAAATCTGGAAGTGGAAAAACTAGATTCAGTAGCACTACATACAATGTTCAATGTCAGACAGATGTCTGTTATCATCAGTGTCAAAACTTCCTGCTAATTAACTCTGTTAGCTTGCTTGTTTGTGGAGTACTAGTTACATGTACAGCATTGTTGAACAGTGAAATCTATTGAAACTAAACCCTGCATAATCAGATCTCTATTGAACTCTTGTTTCAGGACATAAATGTACAGTGAATTTATTGAAACCAAACCCTGCATAATTATATATACATTGAACTCTTCTGAAAGGACATATGTGTACAGTGAAAATTCTTCAATAGTTTTACTGTTTTTAAACGAAGTGTTTCAAATCCAGGGAAACAATCTTTGTTAGTCCTGAAGAGTGAGTGGTTAAACAGGTTTCAATGTATAAGGCTGTCCTGTAATTAAAAATAATTAGTTTTATCAGTATAAAGTCTATATCTGCTTGCAATTCACATTTGTTTTAAAAACTCTTCCTATATATCATTAGTGATGTCATGTTATTGAATTGCATACATGAATGTTCATTAATAAATTAGTTGGCGGACTATAAAATAATAAGTGGAACATCACCAGTTTTGAATGAATCCACTGTTTTGTTATTCATGTATCAATGTATTTTTTTTTTAAATTTTTATATGAAAATTTTACAGTTTAACTTAAGTTTAACACTCTACCATTCTGAATGTAACATGGTTTTATTTCCAGTAGTAGTTAAATATATATTTCAAATTAATTTCAACAGATCTTTGATGTGAATTCAAGGATTCTTCTTATTTTTCCCTCCAGAATTTTGTTTTTAAATTTATACATATATCTAGACTAAAATAGCACAAAAATTGTCAAAATTTTAAGATCATTATACATTTAAACTGGCTCCCTATACAAAGACAATTGAAATTGTCCAAATCTAGCCAAACAAATAGTTGAATTATCAACCTGATAAATATAGATTTGAAGTTTTTGAAATTGGTCTTGTGTACTTTCTTAACTCCTCACACAATATTAAAAGGCTTTGAACCAGGCTTCAGTGTATTGAAATGATCCCTTGCATGTTTATAAGTTCATGCATGCACTAATCCAATTGAATAAGGTCATCCTAAATTGACATTTAATAAAATTATAGTCATTACCAGATAAATTTTAATTAATTGTTGATATGTATGTTAGTAAAAGATAGATCATGATGAAGTAAAGTTTTGATTTGAATTGCTTGCTGCAAACATGCATGTCTGAAAGCCTAAGATAAGTTTATTCAGGTGCCTTAAAATCCGTTAATAAATATTCGTTTATTTTTATATAACAGGAAGTAACAAAGATCAGCATTAGTAATACCATTATTAGATTTAAAACAAATTTGCTAAATTCATTTACATTTTAGCGATAAATTTCATGTGACCTTGAAACTTTACTTCTTTTTTTTAGGAGGCAGTTTTTGAAGTTATAGTGTTTCTTTTGATCTTTCTGAAGTACAGACCCTTAAAAGGAAAGAGATGTTTTCCTAAACATTATTAATTTTAATCCCATTTCCTAAAATCCAGGAAGGTGCAACTAATTATCCCAGGTGGATTATAAACTAATACTAATTAACTAGACTCGAGAAATTGACACAGGAAGTGCCTTGTAAACACTCTGGGGGAGGCCTATCAGTCAATGAATATTTAATTCAAAAGTAGGAACTAATTGTCAAACAAACAATCAGAGCTTCAGTTCTCACCTGGTTTATTTCACAATTAGTATAGAGAAACAAATAATACGTTTCTGAATTTGTTTTATTCTGGGTATTTTTTGGGTGCATTGTACAAGTTTTTTTAAAATGAAAATGAAATGTGCAAGTGGATTGGTACATTTTATCAAAAAGAAATTTACTTCAAGTAAGTCTTTTTATTTATTAAAAATTGGTCAGATTGAATATGTGATTGACAATAATAAATGTAAAATTTATTAATTTTAGAAAAAATTATTTTTGAATTAATATTTGAAGAAAAATATGTCCATTTCTTTTGATGAACTTGATTCCATGGTTAAGTATATCATGATTCAAAGTTTAGATTAGAAGCACAGAAATAAACGTAAAAATTAAGTATTTTGAAATTTGTTTAAAGAAGAACGAAACCGATAAATCTACACTAATTAAAGAACCTCGGTAGAAGATTATACTATTTGAAAGGGGACTGGATACTGTTTCAGAGGACTTGAAAGGGGCTTTGTTGTTGTTTTATCTCTTAGATTTTGTGACACTATATTACACCTTTCTTTTGAGGATCACTGACCATGAATTTCAAATAAAACTATTTGTGCTCTGCTTGTTCAGTTGTTTAATCGAAGGCTGAACCTTGCTGTTAAGATTCTTTGATGTAATCAAAATTTAAAAATTCAACTAAAATGTTCAGACAGGCATTCTTTTATAGAATTTGTAAAATTTTGGATACATACCTGCAGGCCATTTAGTCATTTTAGTGTGTATATATATCTACAAAATTTCATATTTTTTCTATTTTCTGCTCTTCAGTTGGTTTCCATAGTAAAATCAGAATTAATTTAAAATTGATAATGTCATGTAAACTAAGACACATTTCATTTATATTTGCACTAAAATATATTATTTTATATCGCACTAATGGTATGTTTCTTCCAAAAAAAATGCTGACTATTTTTTCATTTGCTGTTTGAATTTTATGATTATTATATATCTTCTGTATTTTCTTAAACATCAGAGTTGTTATACATGAAGACAGACAATCAAAAAGGGAGTGCTCTTGATTTTGATACAATGAATTGTTTTGATTAAAACAGCTTCAGTTTATAAACTCTTTAATTATACTAAAACTAGGAGGCAATCTAGGAACTCCTTCAGGAGTTAATCTTAGTTTGTTTTAGGTCCTTTTGGTTTGTTGCTCTTCAGCAAATAATCATATGAATGTAATCTTCAAAATAATCTAAATGTAATCATGATTACACCTGTTTTTATGCCCCACCTAGGAGCATGATGTTTTTCGGTCTGTGTGTCCGTTCGTTCATCCATCTGTCCCGCTTCAGTCTATTGTATTTGGTCAAGGTAGTTTTTGATGAAGTTGAAGTCCAATCAACTTGAAACTTAGTACACATGTTCCTTATGATATGATCTTTCTAATTTTAATGCCAAATTAAGAGTTTTGACCCCTATTTCACGGTCCACTGAACATAGAAAATGATAGTGCGAGTGGGGCATAGATCTGTGTACTATGGACACATTCTTGTTTACATTGTGATCAATTAAATTATGAATACTTGTAATCAGAAATTGCATGATTACTGATTACATGTGATTACAGATGATTACGATTACTAATACGAACATCCCATGCCTGCTTCCCACACTATTTATCTCCAACATATATGAAGAGATATATATTCTGTAACTGTGTATTGCATATAATGGGTTTAAATTTTCATCAGACTTTACACTTCTTGTTGTGGTACCTAAATTGGGAAGGCATAATATTGACCATTTTTTATATATATACATATGCATATGTAGTTTCATCCCCAAAAGTTTGCTCATCCTCAAATAGCATTATATTTTAGGAAGTTGAAATGTCAATTTTGTGAATTTGCATTGCATGGTTAGTTAACCGCCAATCACCTTTACTTGTTATATATGTCATATAGAGAAGTCACCTTTCAAAATCAAAATATCTTCAAAATTGCTTCTAGTTCCACCCTTAAGAACTCTAATATTGTTTTAAAGAAACAGTACATTTTTTTTGGTATGGTTTTTGTTGCTCAGTCAATATATTTTAGCCCGCCTGGCCCAAAAGGCCATGTGAACTATTGCCATCATTTGGCATCGTCTTTTTTAACTTTTTAAAAGATCTTCTCCTCTTAAACTACTGAACCAATTGCCCCTGAGATAGTAATTTTTATGAAATTTCTCAGATTTTGGCTAAATCTTGAAAATTATTACATAATAGGAGAAATTTAACTTGCAAAAATGTTCAGCAAAGTAAGATCTACCAATAAGTCTCGGGACTGAATTTGTCAAGTGATTCCTTATAAGAGTTATTGCCCTTAAAAGTCTATTTCTATTAAATTTTGAAGGTCATTTTTGAACAAGTGCTATAAAATTCAACTGTTTCCCTTACAACTATTTTAAAAATAAAACAACTTGCCTATCTACCTATCTTAATTTTTTCAGCATGTTAAAAATGAAGCAGAAACTTTCAACTTTGGTATTATTTTTTAGGACTAAGGCTATTTTCTTCCTTTATAGAGTGACATTCCTTCTTCCTGAAATTCTTATGTTTGTTTGGACTTCATCAACATCCCATGCTTTTCATTAGTCTTTGTAATAATGTTGTCCTGGAAGGTTAAATTGCATATTATTGTATTGTTCTTTTTTATCTTTTTTATCTTTTTTTTTATGGTACATGTACAGAAGTACTATAATTATAGTACTTCAATAGTCTTACATTTCAGGGATGTCTAGCTAAGATGTTTTAGTTTGATCCAAAATGGATGAATTTGTCCCCTCCATTTCGAGCCTGTACATTTGTATCAGAAGTTGGAATGTACATTTTCATTCATACAAATCCACATTTGTCAGGCATTCTGTTTTTGTATTCAGATACTATACTCATGCATATGCTTCAAATCAGTGTGCAACATCAGTTGCATCAAAACAAACAAATAAAAGCCATATAGCACTAAAGGCCAGAATGCTTTTCTCATTAACTCCCAGTGGTCACTGAAGGAAGTGACCAATTTAAATGACTTGACCATTGGCATTGGAATTTTTATTCCTATGGGCAGGTCATTATTGACCATTAAGCTGTCATTGGTTTTTGGAGATTTTTGATATTTTCATAATTAGAGATCAGCAGGTCAGGGTCACTGTAATTTATATCAGAACGGATGTGGTTGAAGAGTAGATACTATTAGTAAACTTGGAAAAAAGCTAGGATAGAAACAAAAATTGGATAACTTGATTAAATTTCAGGTCACATGGTTAAATAAAAAAATATGATGCATAAATTTGAGATGTTAATTATTAAACATTTGTATCTGGTTTTTGGTGTGGTTTATGTTGCTTAGCCTTAAGTTTCTATGTTGTGTTTATTAGGCTGGTTTTTTTTTCTTTTGGTCTTTTTATGCCCCTGGCCCAGCAGAGTGGGGATTAAGTGTTACCCTTGTCTGTCTGTACGTCCATCCGTATGTCCCGAAATTGGTTTCTGTTCTCTAAGTTTAGTTTGCCTAAGCCAAATGTTATGAAGCTTATACAAAATGCTTATTCCACAAAACTCGGGTCAAGTTTGAATTTGGCTGGTGTCACTTTTACTGTTCTTGAGTTATGTCCCTTTATAAATGAAAGTTGGGGCTTCAAGTTCATCTGTGTCCCATTAACATTCTCCATAGTTTTTTTTTGCCATGGTTTTGTCTGTTTGTCTTGGACTTTTGAGTTTGAATATCCCTTTGTTGTTTGTCTTTTGGTCTTGTCTTGTTTTTTACTATTGCCTAACATTGGTGTTTGTTTAGGACTTATGAGTTTGAATATCCTTTAGGCTTTGGTATCTTCTGCCTCCTTTTTGTAAAGTATTCTTAACTTTAAAAATTGTTCCTCAAGTGATTTATTTTTCCATCTTTTAGATGTTAAGACTCATCAATACAATATGTATGAATTTCTGCCAAAATTAATTTGAAAATCAACCAAAACTAAGCATTTTATTCCTTAAATTAGATTTAAAAATCAGGCTTTGAACACTTTAAGCTAATAAAAATACAAAGTTTGGTTGAAACTATATGAATGCACATACAGAACTAACCACGAATGCATTGTTAGCATGTAGTTACTTTGTATGACTTTTTGTAACACATGTTAGTTAGACACAGATGATTGAAGGGATCTGGTTAGAAAAATTACCAAATTTAAAATAGATTTTGGTTCAAGGTCAATGAACAGTATACAGACATGTATATAGGTTAATTAAAAGTGCCAGATTGGCATTTTTTTCTGTTTGAAACATACCTCCAATTTCTATAAAGGTAATCAATTCCTTATACTTGCCAATATGAAACTTCTATTATATTTACATTTTTATAAAGATATTTATGAAATTGAATAATGGTAGTTATTTATTATGTAATTAAGTTGCTCACTTTAAATTGAACTGTCTTGAAAGAAGTCCTTTAGCACATTGAATGTTTGAAATGACTTACCAGTACTTATAGAATATCATGACTCAATGTTATTGATATGCCATGTTTGTCTGTAAATGACAGTCCCACATAGATTTATTTCCTTGTCATATCAGGATATGAAAAAAAAATAAAATTGACCATATAGTATCGATAAGATACAAAATATCATGTGTGGGTAATTAAAGTAATGATAGAATAGATCTGGCTTAACTATATATGGATTTTCGCTGAACTAGTATACATTTTTGTTTCGGGTACAGCTGAAGCCCTCGTCCAGGTGTGGGATTTTCTCGCTGTGTTGAAGACCCATTGGTGGCCTTGGGCTGTTTTTTGCTCTTTGGTCAGGTTGTTGTGTCTTTGACACATTCCTGGTTTCCATTCTCAATTTCATTGTCTAAACAAGTTTAATTGAGGAGAATGCAAGGTCTGCTTTAAACTATCCACTACTAGTGAGTCTTGTGAAATTGATTCAGACTACCTGGGCTTGTTTGGAGTTATGTTTTTGACATTCACATTTTTAATCTCCAGTCAACTTAGTAGAATTTGTATTATGATTATTAAAAGAAACAACAACATTGCACAGTGAATTGCAATAAATAATGGAACAGTAAGTCATAACTATCATGGGAAGATTTGTATTTCATACACAACCTAACTAAAAGTTGTCTGCACTGCCACTTTAATTGAATATATACAAGCCTCATGCAGGAGAGGGGGCATAATCTATGTCTAGTTAAGAACAAAACTGCATTTCTAATTCATAATTAGTACATACCCACTTAGTTGTCTTGTATATTTTTGTTCTGTTTTAAAGAAATACAAATTATAAGATAAATTTCATTCAAAACACTATGCACCTGGCACAAAGTTAGAAAATATAGTAGAAAAAATAATCATTAATACCATTAAATGTAATCTACACTTGAAATATAACAGGAAAGTTCCTTCAAGTGCCCTCACACCTGGTAAAGGTCAACCACTTGTTATTTACCCCATGGTGAACCTCAGTAAAAAATAAAGATGCTCCTGCATAGATGATGATGATTATCTGGAGTCTGTTGTGGCAGGAAGTTCTCTGATTGTTACTGTGTGTAGGCATTCTCCCGTCTGCTTCCCTTTGTGGCAGGCATCTTTTTTGTTTCTGTTTTTGGTCCTTTTCATTTTCTGCAGAATGGGAATATATTGTGGGAAAAAGTTCTGTTCAGATTATGGTTAAGAGTTTGTGTTCAATATATGGTTTTTTTCACCACAACTATTATGTATCTTGACTTTTTACTGCATGTAGGAATTTTAATTGGATCTATTCTACTCTGTGCCAAAAAAGTCTCATCCTAAACAATTAAAGTGTGATTTGCCATTAACAAGAGGAAATCATTATAATCAGGTAATGCACTTAGTTACAGCTCCGTTTGAAGTTTGGATGTTCAAAAGATGTAGTGAATACAACAGTGATTAGACAAAGTCTGAAGTTGGATTTTAAAGTAATCAATTTTTTAGTCAGATTCATTTGGAAGGAATTAACAAAGAATTTAATCAGTTATTTTTGTCAAAAACTTCATAAATTTTCCTAATTTTTTTAAGTATACTACATGTATGCAAAATTTTCAATTGAAATGGATTTTACACCAATGGAATAGCTTTTAGGTAGAATATAAATGAACAAATGTGAACAAAATAGATGATTGCATGTCAAGGGAAAATTTAGCTTGTTAGTCTTAAACACATGTCAAAAGGGACATTAATCTACAAACTTGTACAAAGGCTAGACATTTAAAACCTCTAAGGAACTACATTTTAATCAGTATATGTTTTTTGATTAGTAAATGGACGTGGATAAGAGGTCTGTACTTACCGATAGTTATGAATTGCAAAGGATTAAAATTGCAAAGTCAGAATAAGTTGGGATAGAAATATTTTAAAAAGAGAAAAATAACAGCGTATTTTAACTTCTTTTCGTTGGGATAAGAAGGATTGAAATAATTTAACCAATAGGTAAAAATCATGAAGTGGAAACGATTAAAGCGTTGTGTTATGTTAAAGAATTAATTTGGGATTAACGTCAACAATCAATGGAGAAGAAGAATGGTCAGAAACTTATTAAACATGTGAAAGGACTATTCAGTGAGAAGTGTAAATCTACAGGGAGTATAGAGTTCGTATTTCCTCCGTGCAAAAACGAGAATGCGGATATGTGTTGGATTTCAAACAGTATGGCAAATGTTCAGTTTAAAAAATTGGGTGAATCCTCAACAATGCCTAAAATAAAAAAGAAACATAAGAAAACATCTCCAGGTATGATGCATATATTTTATAACAAAAAGGCGTACGTGTGTATTCTATAGTTTGGCAGAATTGTTTTTGGTATCAAACATGTATTTTATACATGTATGTATATCTGAGATCTTTTTTTTTCTTTGTACTTTATATATTATTAATTGAAAATGAAACTGCCTCTATAATCTTATGGTAGACTGCATGAGTCTTTCTTTCAATTCTTTGCTATATTTAACTGGATTTGCAATTGCTGCTTTAAAACCATGAATTGATGGGGAAAACAGTAAAAACTGGTCAACATGGAATCACAATAATGTGTATAAATAAACATGTCATCCTGTAGGCTGACCATGCTTTGCGGGTTAGCACATTAAAATATGGTGCAGCATTTTAGCCAAGTTCAAAGTACTATCAGTCCAGAGAACACCTACACTTGTCTTTGATATGGATGTAATATTTGCTGCTGAACAAAAATCAACCATCATTCAATCACATTTAACAAATGTTAGATAAAGAAAGTTTTCTGCCTGAGTGATTTAACATAAGATAATTGAACCATCACTTAAAAAAAAAAACAAGAAAAAATCTTCATTACTAATTGGTTAAAATTCCAACATCCTGTGTTTATCCCACACTGTTAGAAAGATCAAACAAGACAGAAAATCCAGAGGTTTAGAAATAATAGAAACTGGAGCCAAAGCGATAATCTGTTTTTGTTGTAGTACTTCTTATATTGGGTTAATAAACAGGTCAGACAAAAATAGCTAGATATGTTTCTGTAGGGTTAACAGATGCAGCCTTGGATTAATGCACTAGGATTATACATGTAACAGTGAGGGTCAAAAGGGGAAATCAAGTATTAAAAATTGGTAACAATTTTAGTAGCTAAAGGAAAAGAAAGTGTGAAATGATCATCCTTTTGATTGCAAATTGGTTTTTTAAAGTTTTTTTTGTTAATGATCTTAAAATTTCTTCAGAAAATGTTGATTTATATATATTGGGTTCAGACTACAGTCAGTGCTAGTCAAGCCGTTTAATTTTTTTTATTTTTGGAAGCTAAACCATCAACATGTTGTAATATAAATATACTATAATTATTAATTGTATTAAATTGTTCATCTTATCTTTTGGTACAAGACACTTTTGGTATTGTGAAATCAAAGTCAACATTAAAAAACTGCCTCTGAATATGTTGAAAATAAACAAAGGTTAAGAAAGAAAAAAATGGACCTAATGAACTCAGCAGTCATCCATCCATCCAAACCTACACAGTGCAGCAAATGCTTTGAACTGTCAGGTTTCCTTTTTTCTGCAGCTCTTTAAAAAGTGTTAAGTGGTAAATTGTATGTGCAGGTGGTAGGCTGTTGACATTTTCTATTATCTGTTATTGTGCAAAATTATCAATGAGTAAAACAGATGTTTAAACTTGCTGATTGTTGTCACTATAGTCTGCAAAAATAGCCATTTTTACCTTTATAATTTTGTGTGCAAAAGAGAGGAAAAGACCAATTTGAACGTTATTGTTGTAAAATCAGAAAGTAAATGTTGAATGTTGACTCTGGTCTGTTTGGTGGGATGATAAATTGTTTGCAAATTAGCCCATTAAAGTTGCATGTAAACACATTGTGGGATTTGTGAAAGTTTTTATTATACAGGAAATTGATTTGATATGCAATTGCCATGGATGATTATATGGGACAGGCTGTATGGTTTTGATTGTTTGTGTAAACACAAACTTTAGTTGTATGATTAATAGTCCTACATTGGAAGATTATTTTCTGCTTAAAAAGGGGAATTGATCCAAGCTTTGTATTGAATAAAAAAACATGTTTCACACTATGATGCCAGTTTTGAGAGAGTTTTGAAAAAAAAAAGCTTTTTGTCCAAGACAAACTTTTTTCAATTTCATTGCACATTTGTATATTGATGATATTGTTCAAGGGTCTCCCTGTTTTATTAATTACAAAGTCTGCAGAATGAAGTGACGAGTCAAATATGGTTGTCTTTTTGGTTTTATTGATTGTTAGGTTGCTGTCACATTGATGAACCCCTTCGTCACCCTTATTCATAGTAATTGATAAGTTTAGTGACCTCAAAAAACACTTGAGAAAATAATCATGGTAATAATGGTTATTTTATAACCTTTTGACACACAGTGTAATTTGTCCAGATAATATATACATGTCTGTTCTCAGATTTATTGTGGTCTTTGATCCTCAAGTTAATAGTTAGTAGAGGCTTCAGGACTATTCATAAATAATATTGTGCTTTGGTGTAAACAGTAAGGGCATATAGTAGGAATAAAAAAAATATGGAGGTTTACCCATAGGCTATGCTATCAAAATTTCCCATCTTTAAATCACCATGTGAACTCTTAATACTTGTAGCATCTTTATAACTTCTTGCTTGTTTATAATGGGGAAATGATTCTTTTTAATGCCCCTGCCGTAGCGGAGGGGGCATTAAGTTTTACCCTTGTCCGTCTGTACGTACGTACGAACGAACGTACGTCCCAAAATTGGTTTCCGTTCTCTAACTTTAGTTTGCCTCAACCAAATGTTTTGAAACTTATACACAATGCTTATTACCACAAAACACAGATCAAGTTCTAATTTCGGTGGCGTCACTTTTACCGTTCTAGAGTTATGCCCCTTTACAAATGGAAAATTGCTGAATTTATCGTTTCCGTTCTCTAACTTTAGTTTGTCTCAACCAAATGTTATGAAACTTATACACAATGTTTATTACCACAAAACACAGATCAAGTTTGAATTTTGGTGGCATCACTTTTACCGTTCTAGAGTTATGCCCCTTTACAAATGGAAAAATTGCTGAATTTTTTGTTTCCGTTCTCTAACTTTAATTTGCCTCAACCAAATGTTATGAAACTTATACACAATGCTTATTACCATAAAACACAGATCCAGTTTGAATTTTGGTAGCGTCACTTTTACCGTTCTAAAGTTATGCCCCTTTACAAATAGAAAAATTGCTGAATTTTTCGTTTTCGTTCTCTGATTTTAGTTTGCCTCAACCAAATGTTATGAAACTTATACACAATGCTTATTACCACAACACACAGATCAAGTTTGAATTTTCGTGGCGTCACTTTAACCGTTCTAGATTGCTTTATACAATGCAATGTTTAATTTTGACTTCCACTGATAAAACACAGATCAAAAATTTGGGTAGTGTCACTTTAACCATTATTGAGTTATGCCCTTTATAAATCGAAGATTGCAAAATTTTAGTTTCCATTCTGTAACTTAAGTTTGCCCCAACCAAACATTTTTATTTTCTTCTAAATATCAAGAAACTTATACACAGTTATGCCCTTTAGAAATGGAAAAATTGCAAAAATTTTATTTTCTTCTAAATATCAAGTAATTTTTTAAATTGGAGTTATCTTCCTTTGTCCATGATTATTGTTGAATCAACTACAATCAATGCTTTATACAATGCAATGTTTAATTTTGACTTCCACTGATAAAACACAGATCAAGTAGAATTTGGGTAGTGTCACTTTAACCATTATTGAGTTATGCCCCTTTATAAATCGAAAGATTGCAAAATTTTTAGTTTCCATTCTGTAACTTAAGTTTGCCCCAACCAAACATTATGAAAAAAATACACAATATTCATTACCACAAAACTAAGATCAAGTACAAATTTTTTGTTTCCATTTCTAACTTTAGTTTGCCTCAACCAAATGTTATGAAACTTATACACAATGCTTATTACTACATAGTACATAATACAGATTAAGTACGAAATTTGGTGGCAACACTTTTACCATTCTTGAGTTATGTCCCTTTATAAACAAAAATTCTGATTTTTTTGTTTCCGTTCTCTAACTTTAGTTTGTCTCAACCAAATGTTATAAAACTTATACACAACCGTTCTAGAGTTTTGCGTGTTTACAAATAGAAAAATTGCTGAATTTTTAGTTTCTGTCCTCTACTTAAGTTAGCCTCAACCAAATGTTATGAGACTTAAACACAATGCTTATTACCACAAAACTCAGATCAAGTTCAAATTTGGGTAGTGTCACTTTTACCGTTCTTCAGTTATGTCCCTTTATAACTATATGATATGCAAGCGGGGGCATCATCTGTGTCCACATGTGGACACTATCCACATTTATTTAATCTTACATTGAGCTGGAGGAAATTTTTCTTGTCTTGAAATATTCTGAGCACAAACTACGATGTTAAAATATATGCTTATTGTTGAAAAATTATACAGCAAATAGAAAAGCTGTATGAAATGAGGGAAAACATAATAAAACAACTTTTAAAGTTGTAAGCTTTTCAGATTACATATATATAGAAAATACATACAGATATGTTTTACTTTAGCTACATTATGAATGAACAATACTCAACTATACACTGCCAATTTGCTCAAGTATGTAAAAACCACATCTTATTCTTCAAGATGTTTTATCCTCCCAAATTATGAATTGTTCAGGAAAGATACAAGTGGAATTTGATGGTTTGCCATGTGAAAAATGTTTAGTATTTTGATAGCTATTAATTTTATGTTAGGTACATGCATCGTAAATAATTCTTTGCTTAATTTTGTATTTTAAATTACGCTGATAACATTAGTTTGCCTTGCCAAATACATGTAGGTTAAGATATAAAATTCAAGGACATTGGTTTAGTAGTTGATGATGCTGTCTGTCCAGGATGGGCAAGGTAAATAGATAGTTTTGAAAATGATTATTTTGAAAAAAAGCTAGCTTTTTGCGTTTGCTTCTAGGTAGAAAATGTCTTAATTATAGAACAGTTACATTTATATGCAACATCTGCATGAAGATATATGTTAATTTTCAATTTTCTCTAACATATCTGCTTTTTTCAGAATGGCTAACCATGGCCAGGCACACAAATCGAAGTAGCCTGAGAGAAAAACTACAAGAGGAATTTCTATCCTGTAAGATATGCTTAGAGCCATTCATTAGACCAAAGGCATTACCCTGTTTGCACAGTTTCTGTGAAGCATGCCTCAAAGACTATGTTCGTAGACATCCAGGTGAACGACCAGGACATTTTCCATGCCCTATGTGTAGAAAAGACACAAAGATTCCCCAGGTGGGATAAACGATTTTCAGGATAATTTTGTTCTGCTTAGTTTAAGTGACACTCTTGAAGAGGATGATGTAGAAACGTGGAACTTAAATCATTCTGGGAGTTTTAACCAAGGAACAAGCCACTTTTCACCTCCAAAGCCATTGGCACCTTTAACGCCACAAGAACAATATCTAAGGACATATGAGTAAGTCAATCAAGTCTTTTTATGCTTTTCATTCAGTCAAAATCATACAAGTGTCAATCAGTTCTCTTGCAAGTGGCATGGTCAGTTGTTGAAGTTTTATGAAGAGCTGTCTTAAAACCATTTATAGTTGCAACAAAATTGATTTATATTTGGAGGTCATGTTAAACTAAGGTAAAGTCACTAGAAGCACAAAATGAGTTAACACTTCTATAAGTTTGGGTGTAACAAATAGCATCAAAATGATCACTCAAATATTTTTGTAACATGTACATATATTGAGTTGTTGCTTGAGACTTGTATTACGTGTATACCAACTTCATAGTATTGATACACTACAGATTATATACCATACAGTCAATATTGTGTGATCTTGATAGGCAAATATATAGAATACAGAATGGAAATGGGGAAAATGTCAAAGAGACAACACGACCAAAGAACAGAAAACAGCCCAAGGCCACCAATGGGTCTTCAATGCAGCAATTATATCCCACATGTGGAGGCAGGCTTCAGCTGGACCCTAAACCATGATGTATACTAGTACATATTTTTGTTTAGGGGCCATGGCCAGCTGAAGCCTGCTTCCAAGTGCGTGATTTTCTCGCTGTGTTGAAGACCCATTGGTAGCCTGTTTTCTGCTCTTTGGTCAAGTTGTTGTCTCTTTGACACATTCCCCATTTCCATTCTCATTTTTAGTTCAGCAAATGACACACTAAAATCCAAAACATACAAATGAAACAAAATTTAAAACTAATATATACATATTTGAGTATTTGTACATGTATTTCTCAATCAGATGCTTTAAATAAGAGGTGTTTTATAACATCAAGACCAAGTAGATATATATATATGGTCCTTTCAGAATGTAATTGATTCAAGGGTTTCATTAGCTTTTATGTAGACTTGTTTTTTCCAATCTGTGGTATGTACTTTTTTATCATTCAATCAATACTTCATATACAAAATCTCTATTATATTTATTTGATTTATATGGTACCAAATTGTCCAATCAGTAGTGTATAAGCTGAGAGATAAAAGGTACATTCTCCTTTCAAAGGCCTGATAATTGTTGGCAGTTTCATTGTCCATACACTCAAATGAAAATATTTGTTCATTTATATTGTACTGGAACAATCATTCATGTTTAGGATGTTTTAAACCATTTACAACATGTTGTTGTATGTGTTGAAAGTATTACCCAAAAAGCATCGGCTCTTTTATGTCAGAAAGATGATAAGGTTTCATTTTATCACTGTCCTCGAGGGCTTGACATAGAGTTTTATCATATTCAAAACACCTCTTTCCAATGTCTAGATAAAACAGAATTCACTACAGTTTATTTTACAATTGAATTAATTTGTCATAGACACTTTCTCCTTTCCTGTTTATATGAGTGACCTATGGAAGCTGGCAAAGACATTTTTTTGTTGTCAGAATAGATCCTACTGTTCTACTAAGTATTCATTTATTATATATACTCTATAGGAAGTTAAGAGAGGTACTGTAAAGAAATCACTTTGTCCATCTGTCTGACAAAGTGTCATGCAAATTGGGTCAGGCTAATAACTTTTGAATGCTTTGGGTGTAAAGAGATACTTCATGTCCTTGGTACATATTATTGTACCCTACAAACACCTTAATTGCCTGCAAATGAGGTTAGAAAATCTGTCTTGAGTTCAAGGGTAAAAACTTAGTCTGAAACCTCTTACTTTGTTTTTTTTAATACACTATATTTGAAAAGCTTAAATGGTGTCTGACATGCCTTAAATAAAATTAAATACTCAAAGTCATTTTGCCCACTAAGTAGTAGTACCAGAGGATATTTTTCAAGTACAATGTAAGCAAAATGTTTTTAAAATAAGAAAAAATTGCTAAGAAAAGCTTGATATCCAAAAATTTCTTGCCCACCCTGTAAAATACATTGTATGTTGAAATGCCATTCATATGAAATGGTACCATTTTTATGTCCCACTATGATTGGGGATTCAATATGAATGTATGTGTGCAAGGTCAAGGTAACAGAATAGGTTCAAAGTTAATCTTTGATATCAGAATGTCTAAAGTGGTGTCTACCTCAAGACCTTTAAGTAAGTGAGCATTTCATGATTTAAATGTAGCCCTTATCAGAAGATGTGTTACAAGTAACTTTGAAGTAAGATAGGATGGTCAGCATTTACTACAAACATGCATGTAGTTTAAAATTTGCATGATATCATATGAGATCTACAATTTTGAATGGATTGATGGAAGGGTATTTATGTTTATAGTGACCGAGAAAAGTCCTGACCTGTGGCCATCAGCCATGTATTTTTGTACATGTGTTACCTGACATCATCCAGTCGGGCAATACAAATAAGGATCATTTCTGTTGTTGTCTGTGTCAAAGTTTATAAATTTGCAACTCCTTGAAAATGCTTTTCAATTTGATAATTATGATGTTATAATTATCAAATTGAAATCAAACTCTTTCTTATAATAAAAGATTAAGGTAATTCTTTCTCTTGTAATGGTCCCAAATATAACTTTTTACATTGATAAGAAATGGTGCTTCCTGTTGATCAAACAATCGGCTGCAGTACATAGAGTTGTTTATGGTGAACAGGTGCCCTTTCCTTTACATAGTGTACTTATTACCTTTCCTTGTACCTGATTAACATTCCGATCTTTATCTCTGCACAGGTGTAGGTACAGTTTAATAAACAGGTAAAGGAATTTCATTGATTTTATTACTGAATAAAAGTCACACATGGTTTTATTAATGCATTATATTATAATTCACTTTGATTGGGTTTTGATTTGATTTATGCAGATATTATTAAAATTGTGTTGACGATTTGTGCTCTTGGAGGCAAGTCAACATTTTCAATTTAATATCATTAAAATCAGAAAGTTAGTACTTGCACTTGGTACAAGGACACCGTCTTTTATCCTGCAATCATCCAACTATTGTACAAATAACTGTATACTAAGAATCATTTGCTTTTATTTGAATAGTATACAAATAATTTCTCTTGTTAACCTGTTTCTTTGTAAGGAAACGGTAATGTAATTACAGTTTAGGTCACAACTCTTTTATGGATTTCTTCAAGGTCCTTGTTCAAGCCATTTTGCTTTCTATAATAATCAAAGAAATTTTTAGGGAATTTTAAAAATCTTAAAATTAAAATTGTTTTTTGCTCTTTGGTCGGGTTGATGTCTCTTTGACACATTCCCCATTTCCATTCTCAATTCTATATAAACAGTGTACCCCAGTATGTACGTCGTGGAAATTGTCAAGTTTATTTGTTGTCTTTTCCTACAATTTACATATATATGGTATAAGATTAGATTTCTTTTTATTCCAATTAAAGGGCCCATGAAGAGCAAAGTGATTTATTACAATGATTTTAATAATTTACACAAATAATTTTGATAATCAGTCTATGAATTAGCATGAAGCTTCTGATATAGACTAGTGGTCAATTCATATGACAGCAGACCAACCAAAAACAACATGTCAGAAAAATAATCATTAGTTTTTGTCTTGCCTTGACAGAGTCAAAAAGCAAGACATAGGTATGCTGTTTCCGGCGTCAGAATGTGTTAGTTTGTGATTAGGTCTAGATTATGGTGAACCACAAGTAGTAGGTCAATCATATTTGGTATGCAGTTGTATAAGCATTGGCACATTTCATTTCCATGGAGATTATTTGGCCCTGCCCCTAAGTCATGGTCTATTCACTTTGAAACTTTTGCTTATTATGGGCGGCACTAAGCGGTCCATTATATGATATGGGTTTGAGATTGTTACATGAGTTTCTGCAGATCTACATTATTAGGAAAGACGGCTTTAGGCCGTCAATTCCCTATGTGGCTGGCCAGACTTCCAAGCCCTCACGTCACTCATTTTGTTTTTATAGTTGTGGAAAACACCTCAAAATTTCATACTGAATTGATGAGAAGGAGACACACAAATGAACAGATTGACTTTAAACACTTTTTAACACATTTGCCATCTGTATCTCGTGAAATTATCGTATCTTGAGCTCTCCTTAACATTATTTACGTTTCTTTTACAATCCGGAAAAATCAGTATTACGAAATATTCTAAATATATCCAACCTAGTGACGTCATGGTTGGAATTCCACACTAGGTAGAAGCAGGGATATCCTTTCCTCATTATTAAAATCATTCACAGAAATCGTGTATGATTTAGAAATCAGTATTTGTTTATTTAAAAACATAATTATGTTTGCTGTAGATGATTCAAACCTGCAATGCTTTGATTTATAGGTCAACTTTTGCGGTAAACAAAGGGGATACATGGGATATGGAAATGTAACGTCAGTTTTCATTCTTTTCTGTAACTGTATTGAGAATCTCTCCTCCAATACAGGAGCACCTCAAATTAATGAGTAATTATCCACCTAAAGAAAAGTTTCTGTATCTGAACACTTAAAATGTGATATTTATTATTTGATAAGTAGTTTTCCATTAAAACAAAATTTTATGTTCCAACATAATCATTGTAATGGTAAAAAAATTTTAAATGTTCAAATGGCTTTTGTAGTTTAAACATATTTAATTGGAAATTTAAAACTGATTAGACTTTTCAGCCCTCACTTTATCGAGAAAAAATTTAAAATCTTAGAGCCCTGTCACAAAAATGGAGAAATGCCCTAGCTTGCAGTTCAGTGGTATACAATAAAAACATATATATTGTTGTAGTTATTAAATGATAGAATTCAATTGAATTTTAGATAGTTAACTTTCAACTTTAATGAAATGTTTTGAATTAGAAGGTGCAAATCTCTTTATTGGTCTAAATTGATTCTATGATGAATTCTTGGCTAAGGAAATGAAATTACATTATTAACCAATAATTAATTTCAATATTATCAATCTTTCTACATGTTTTGCTCATTCTTTGTATGAAGACTATCAAAAGATACAAAAAAAATAGAACATTTGCCTTCTTTTCCTCCGAGCTTTTAAGCTCTTTGATTATTTTCTGCGGTATATGAAAATAAAAGATTTTAGGTAATTAAATAAAACATTTTTTATTATTTTTATACGACCGCAAAAATTTTTGTGGTCGTATATTGGTATGACGTCGGCGTCGTCGTCGTCGTCGTCGTCGAAGACGCATTGGTTTTCGCACTCTAACTTTAGTTTAAGTGAATGGATCTCTATGAAATTTTACCATAAGGTTCAATATCACAAAAGGAAGGTTGGGATTGATTTTGGGGTTATGGTACCAACAGTTAAGGAAAAGGGGCCAAAAATAAGCATTTTGTAACTTCCAGACATAACTTGTGTATGGATCTCTCTGACATTGTACCACAAGGTTCCATATCACAAAGGGAATGCTGGGATTGATTTTGGGGTAATTGCCTCAAAATTTTAGGAATTAGGGGCCAAAAGGGGCAAAAACAAGCATTTTCTAGTTTCATGACAATAACTTGTGTGTAAGTGTATGGATCTTTCTGAAATTGTACTACAAGGTTCCATATCACAAAGGAAAGCTGGAATTGAGTTTGGGAAATTGCCTGAAACGTTTAGGAATTAGGGGCCAAAGGGGCCAAAATAAGCATTTTCTAGTTTCCAGACAATAACTTGTGTTCAAGTGTATGGATCTCTCTGAAATTGTACTGCAAGGTACCATACCTCAAAGGAAGGCTGGGATTGAGTTTGGGGTGATGAATCATAAGGGGTTCCAAAAATTTGGGATGGGGGGTTGGGGTTGGGGTTTTCTTTTTTCCATTTTTTCTTTAAAATTTTCCATTTTAAGTTGGTTATTTCTGATTTATATTTAAAAGCAAATAATAATGATATGGAAGGAGATACACACCTAACAGGATGTGTAAATTATTATATAATAAGTATTGTGCAATAGCAAGAAATTTTCAATTGCACAGTATTTAATAGCAAGAAATCTTCAATTGCACAGTATTGCGCAATAGCAAGAAATATCCAATAGCACAATATTGCGCAATAGCAAGAAATTGTCAATTGTACAGTATTGAGCAATAGCAAGAAATATTCAATTGCACAGTATTGCGCAATTGCAAGAAATATTCAATTGCACAGTATTGTGCAAAGAAGATACTTTGTATAAATTGCTTATTTCTTGACCAATTTCAATGGGGTTTTATTCTTGAACTCTTGGGGTTCTTTAATATGCTGAATCTTATTGTGTATTAAGTTTTTGGATTTTGGGCCCGTTTTAAATTGGTCCACATTGAGGTCTAAAGGGTCCAAAATTAAACTTTGTTTGATTTCATCAAAATTGAATTATTGGGGTTCTTTGATATGCTGAATCTAACCGTGTATTTAGATTCTTAATTTTTGGTCCCGTTTTCAAATTGGTCTACATTAAGGTCCAAAGGGTCCAGAATTAAACTTAGTTTGATTTAAACAAAAATTGAATTCTTAGGGTTCTTTGATATGCTGAATCTAAACATGTATTTAGATTTTTGATTATGGGCCCAGTTTTCAAGTTGGTCCAAATCGGGTCCAAAATTAAACTTTGTTTGATTTCAACAAAATTGAATATATGGGGTTCTTTGATATGCTGAATCTAACCATGTATTTAGATTTTTGATTTTTGGGCCCGTTATCAATTTTTTCCACATTGAGCTCAAAAGGGTCCAAAATTAAACTTTGTTTGATTTCATCAAAATTGAATTATTGGGGTTCTTTGATATGCGAATCTAACCGTGTATTTAGATTCTTAATTTTGGTCCCGTTTTCAAATTGGTCTACATTAAGGTCCAAAGGGTCCAAAATTAAACTTAGTTTGATTTTAACAAAATTGAATTCTTGGGGTTCTTTGATATGCTGAATCTAAACATGTATTTAGATTTTTGATTATGGGCCCAGTTTTCAAGTTGGTCCAAATCGGGTCCAAAATTAAACTTTGTTTGATTTCAACAAAATTGAATATATGGGGTTCTTTGATATGCTGAATCTAACCATGTATTTAGATTTTTGATTTTTGGGCCCTTTATCAACTTTGTCCACATTGAGGTCAAAAGGGTCCAAAATTAAACTTTGTTTGATTTCATCAAAATTGAACTCTTGGGGTTGTTTGATATGCTGAATCTAACCATGTATTTAGATTTTGGATATTGGACCATAATAGGTGAATGTCCAATTTAAAATTTTAAGTTCTTAGACCACATTCATTCTGTGTCAGAAACCTATGCTGTGTCAAATATTTAATCACAATCCAAATTCAGAGCTGTATCAAGCTTGAATGTTGTGTCCATACTTGCCCCAACTATTCAGGGTTCGACCTCTGCGGTCGTATCAAGCTGCGCCCTGAGCATTTTATTATATAAGAAGAAGATGCCAAATATTTATAACAATGAATGTTCATTGTTTTATTATGCACAGAATCGTGACCGTATTTGGGGATTTCCGAACCAGGTTATTTTTAGAAATGTAAACAAGGTACCATTTTCTTACAACAACTCGTCATCAGAACATGGAAATGATTATTTTCTTATTTTATATTCTATTTTGATTATAGTATATACAGTTTTCATCATTCAGAAAAATAATCATAATAAAGATATCTTTACTTTCAACGTAAACGATCTCAGGAGTTTTATAGGTATCAGGTTTCAGTAACTGAAAGTGATTTTCAAACCTCTCAATACTTTTCAATTTTACTGCAACCAAACAGATTGAAATGAAAACATTTTGTCAAGGATTTGTCAGTTGTTACGAAAAGAACAATTTGCTATACTGTCTGAAGCTTTCTGATTTTGAGTTGTAGTATGAAGCAGTTTTTTAGTCTGTCGTATACCCAATGAAAATATGAAGGGATATGGAGTAAATGTACATGTACTGGTAGTAAGTTCAAGTTGACCCTTCGCATTGGTTTGAATTCAAGGTTAAATATCATACAAAGCTACATTCCTATTTTTATGACTGTTTGTTGATACTTTTAAATTTCACCAAAAGCGAATAGAAATGAAAACATTATGTCTAGGATTTCTCAACCTTTACTGAGAGGAATAATTTGATATTTGTTTGCTTTAAGATTTTTATATCTTTTGTCAGACGAAGTTGGGGAAGGGATTTAGTGTTTCATCTGTCCATCTATCTAGTTTAGACATATTTATTTATCATGTTTATAGTGGATTGGGAAACAAGTTATTGCAACTTATATTAATCCCTTTCCACTTTGCGGGAGCGAGTGCTGCCTTTTAGCGGAATTAGCCTTCTCTTTTTCGAAATCTACAAGGGTGTCTTTTACGTGCAAGAGATATGGCTCTCTTTTTACACGGGTCAGCCATTTATCGCCCCTTCCGACGGACTAGCATCGTTTCTCAAGACCACACTCGCAGATGGTGTCAAGGAGAGCCGGAACGGGATCGAACCAGGAACCTTTGTGTTAGTAGTCCGATGCACTAACAGTGGAAGTATAAGTTATAGTTCATGAGATTTTGTTCATAGATGCGTCTTGAATAACCAAGGGTCCTGATAAAAATAAGGTTATCTTGACCTACATTTCACATATGAGTGACTGATTAAAGTTTGCGTTAGAGTCGATATCTGAGATACAACTCGTGGAGAAATGATATTTTGTCAGTATGTCTGTAATAGTCAGAATCGAGGGTCCTAAAAATATGTCATTTTGACATAAAATTCATTGATGAGGAAATGAGGTGAAAGGCTGCGTTTAAGCCCATATCTGAAATGAGGAATAAAAGATTTTGTCAGTAGATGCAACTTTGATAGTCACCAGTTTCAAAATCAAGTCTTGAAAATGAATTAGATGATATTCCATTTCATCAACTGCACTTAAAAGATATTCGATTTCATCAACTGCACAATTAAGTTATATCTTATAGCATTATCATAACTAATTAGATTGGACCAGTTATGTCAATTGAGGATTAAAGTCAACTCAATATAAAGATTGTTTATATAATATTTTGCACTTTTTACACCAAAACCTCCATATTTCCGGCCCAAAATTTGATGCATGCACCAATTAACTAGCTAGCTTTTGCGTTTGCTTCTAGGTAGAAAATGTCTTAATTATAGAACAGTTACATTTATATGCAACATCTGCATGAAGATATATGTTAATTTTCAATTTTCTCTAACATATCTGCTTTTTTCAGAATGGCTAACCATGGCCAGGCACACAAATCGAAGTAGCCTGAGAGAAAAACTACAAGAGGAATTTCTATCCTGTAAGATATGCTTAGAGCCATTCATTAGACCAAAGGCATTACCCTGTTTGCACAGTTTCTGTGAAGCATGCCTCAAAGACTATGTTCGTAGACATCCAGGTGAACGACCAGGACATTTTCCATGCCCTATGTGTAGAAAAGACACAAAGATTCCCCCAGGTGGGATAAACGATTTTCAGGATAATTTTGTTCTGCTTAGTTTAAGTGACACTCTTGAAGAGGATGATGTAGAAACGTGGAACTTAAATCATTCTGGGAGTTTTAACCAAGGAACAAGCCACTTTTCACCTCCAAAGCCATTGGCACCTTTGACGCCACAAGAACAATATCTAAGGACATATGAGTAAGTCAATCAAGTCTTTTTTATGCTTTTCATTCAGTCAAAATCATACAAGTGTCAATCAGTTCTCTTGCAAGTGGCATGGTCAGTTGTTGAAGTTTTATGAAGAGCTGTCTTAAAAACCATTTATAGTTGCAACAAAAATTGATTTATATTTGGAGGTCATGTTAAACTAAGGTAAAGTCACTAGAAGCACAAAATGAGTTAACACTTCTAAAAGTTCTATAAGTTTGGGTGTAACAAATAGCATCAAAATGATCACTCAAATATTTTTGTAACATGTACATATATTGAGTTGTTGCTTGAGACTTGTATTACGTGTATACCAACTTCATAGTATTGATACACTACAGATTATATACCATACAGTCAATATTGTGTGATCTTGATAGGCAAATATATAGAATACAGAATGGAAATGGGGAAAATGTCAAAGAGACAACACGACCAAAGAACAGAAAACAGCCCAAGGCCACCAATGGGTCTTCAATGCAGCAATTATATCCCACATGTGGAGGCAGGCTTCAGCTGGACCCTAAACCATGATGTATACTAATACATATTTTTGTTTAGGGGCCATGGCCAGCTGAAGCCTGCCTCCAAGTGCGTGATTTTCTCGCTGTGTTGAAGACCCATTGGTAGCCTGTTTTCTGCTCTTTGGTCAAGTTGTTGTCTCTTTGACACATTCCCCATTTCCATTCTCATTTTTTAGTTCAGCAAAATGACACACTAAAATCCAAAACATACAAATGAACCAAAATTTAAAAAAACTGATATATATATATTTGAATATTTGTACATGTATTTCTCAATCAGATGCTTTAAATAAGAGGTGTTTTTATAACATCAAGACCAAGTAGATATATATATATGGCCCTTTCAGAATGTAATTGATTCAAGGGTTTCATTAGCTTTTATGTAGACTTGTACTTTTCCAATCTGTAGTACTTTTTTTATCATTCAATCAATACTTTATATAAAAATCTCTATTATATTTATTTGATTTATATGGTACCAAATTGTCCAATCAGTAGTGTATAAGCTGAGAGATAAAAGGTACATTCTCCTTTCAAAGGCCTGATAATTGTTGGCAGTTTCATTGTCCATACACTCAAATGAAAATATTTGTTCATTTATATTGTACTGGAACAATCATTCATGTTTAGGATGTTTTAAACCATTTACAACATGTTGTTGTATGTGTTGAAAGTATTACCCAAAAAGCATGGCTCTTTTTATGTTAGAAAGATGATAAGGTTTCATTTTATCACTGTCCCTCGAGGGCTTGACATAGAGTTTTTATCATATTCAAAACACCTCTTTCCAATGTCTAGATAAAACAGAATTCACTACAGTTTATTTTACAATTGAATTAATTTGTCATAGACACTTTCTCCTTTCCCTGTTTATATGAGTGACCTATGGAAGCTGGCAAAGACATTTTTTTTGTTGTCAGAATAGATCCTACTGTTCTACTAAGTATTCATTTATTATATACTCTATAGGAAGTTAAGAGAGGTACTGTAAAGAAATCACTTTGTCCATCTGTCTGACAAAGTGTCATGCAAATTGGGTCAGGCTAATAACTTTTGAATGCTTTGGGTGTAAAAGAGATACTTCATGTCCTTGGTACATATTATTGTACCCTACAAACACCTTAATTGCCTGCAAATGAGGTTAGAAAATCTGTCTTGAGTTCAAGGGTAAAAAACTTAGTCTGAAACCTCTTACTTTGTTTTTTTTAATACAATATATTTGAAAAGCTTAAGTGGTGTCTGACATGCCTTGAATAAAATTAAATTCTCAAAGTCATTTTTGCCCACTAAGTAGTAGTACCAGAGGATATTTTTCAAGTACAATGTAAGCAAAATGTTTTTAAAATCAGAAAAAAATTGTTAAGAAAAGCTTGATATCCAAAAATTTCTTGCCCACCCCTGTAAAATACATTGTATGTTGAAATGCCATTCATATGAAATGATACCATTTTTTATGTCCCACTATGATTGGGGGGGATTCAATTTGAATGTGTGTGTGCAAGGTCAAGGTAACAGAATAGGTTCAAAGTTAATCCTTTGATATCAGAATGTCTAAAGTGGTGTCTACCTCAAGACCTTTAAGTAAGTGAGCATTTCATGATTTAAATGTAGCCCCTTATCAGAAGATGTGTTACAAGTAACTTTGAAGTAAGATAGGATGGTCAGCATTGTTACATTTACTACAAACATGCATGTAGTTTAAAACTTACATGATATCATATGAGATCTACAGTTTTGAATGGATTGATGGAAGGGTATTTATGTTTATAGTGACCGAGAAAAGTCCTGACCTGTGGCCATCAGCCATGTATTTTTGTACATGTGTTACCTGACATCATCCAGTCGGGGCAGTACAAATAAGGATCATTTCTGTTGTTGTCTGTGTCAAAGTTTATAAATTTGCAACTCCTTGAAAAATGCTTTTCAATTTGATAATTATGATGTTATAATTATCAAATTGAAATCAAACTCTTTCTTATAATAAAAGATTAAGGTAATTCTTTCTCTTGTAATGGTCCCAAATATAACTTTTTACATTGATAAGAAATGGTGCTTCCTGTTGATCAAACAATCGGCTGCAGTACATAGAGTTGTTTATGGTGAACAGGTGCCCTTTCCTTTACATAGTGTACTTATTACCTTTCCTTGTACCTGATTAACATTCCGATCTTTATCTCTGCACAGGTGTAGGTACAGTTTAATAAACAGGTAAAGGAATTTCATTGATTTTATTACTGAATAAAAGTCACACATGGTTTTATTAATGCATTATATTATAATTCACTTTGATTGGGTTTTGATTTGATTTATGCAGATATTATTAAAATTGTGTTGACGATTTGTGCTCTTGGAGGCAAGTCAACATTTTCAATTTAATATCATTAAAATCAGAAAGTTAGTACTTGCACTTGGTACAAGGACACCGTCTTTTATCCTGCAATCATCCAACTATTGTACAAATAACTGTATACTAAGAATCATTTGCTTTTATTTGAATAGTATACAAATAATTTCTCTTGTTAACCTGTTTCTTTGTAAGGGAAACGGTAATGTAATTACAGTTTAGGTCACAACTCTTTTTATAGGTGTCTTCAAGGTCCTTGTTCAAGCCATTTTGCTTTCTATAATAATCAAAGAAATTTTTAGGGAATTTTAAAAATCTTAAAATTAAAATTGTTTTTTGCTCTTTGGTCGGGTTGATGTCTCTTTGACACATTCCCCATTTCCATTCTCAATTCTATATAAACAGTATACCTCAGTATGTACGTCGTGGAAATTGTCAAGTTAATTTGTTGTCTTTTCCTACAATTTACATATATGTGGTGTAAGATTAGATTTCTTTTTTATTCCAATTAAAGGGCCCATGAAGAGCAAAGTGATTTATTACAATGATTTTAATAATTTACACAAATAATTTTGATAATCAGTCTATGAATTAGCATGAAGCTTCTGATATAGACTAGTGGTCAATTCATCTTTTGTTTTACATGTATTAGTTTGTGATTAGGTCAGTTTATGGAGAACCACAAGTGGTAGGTCAATGATATTTGGTATGCAGTTGTATAAACATTGGCATATCTCATTTCCATGGAGATAATTTGGCTCCGCCTCCTTAGTCATGGTCTATTGACTTTGAAAATTTTGCTAAGTTATCATGTATTAGTTTGTGATTAGGTCAGTTCAAGGGGAACCGTTAGTGGTAGGCCAATGTTAATTGGTATGCAGTTGTATAAGCATTTGCACATCTCATTTCCAAGGAGAATATTTGGCCTCGCCCCCTCAGTCATGGTCTATCAACTTTGAAACTTTTGCTTAGTTTACATGTATTAGTTTGTGATTAGATCAGTTAAAGATGAACTTCTAATGTTAAGTCAATGATATTTGGTATGCAAATTTATTGGCATTTGCAAGTATCGTTTCCATGGAGATTATCTAGCCCCACCCCCTCTTCATGGTTAATTGACTTTGAAACTTTTACATAGTTTACAAGTTAATGTTTGTGTTTAGGTTTGGGAACGACTTATAATAGGTATTTGGTATGCAGTTGTATCAGCATTGGCACATCTCATTTACATGGAGATTGTTTAGCCATGTAACTCAGTCATGGTTCATTGACTTTGAATATTTGCATAACTTGTGTAAGATGTTAAAGTATTGCTATTTTGATTTCAACATTTGCATAATCAAAATTACAAAAAGGCGAGACATATCTCTGTGATAACAGTTTATATTCTGATTAATTCATGTGATACATTGTACCACAACAAAAAATATCTATGGTATTTTCTAACTTTTTATAGCTTGTGCAGTGTTTCCAAAATGTTGATACTTTTTAAACTTGTCTTTTGATTTATTAATGTGTGACTAGAAATTCACTGAAACAAACCTTAGGCTAAAACTTGACATGAGGAAAAATGACTGTAAACAGCAAGTCTAATTACTGGTAAATACCCTTACATCAAAGCAGTTACTTTTAATGGCTCATTTTTAGGCATACAGTTAAATTAATCTGTTAACCTGAAAAAGTACATGTAAACTGTTGCCAGAACTTTTTATTCAATAGTTTTACTACATATTGTTAAAAAGAGAATTCTGATTAACTTTTTTTCATAACATACTAGCTAGACTTTGAATACTTCAGACTATAAGGAAAAGGTCACCGAATCTTTAATGAATAGGACAGTGAAAGGAAACAGGAAAACTTAAAATTCTGACTTTAATCCCAAGTTATGTGGTTTCTTGCCTGATGTATTGAGATATTGTTATGCTTTACTTATGTGACTACTATCTTCACTGGTCTAGTGCTTATAATTTATATCAAAGTTTTCAAAACATGTCCACATGGTTAAGTAATTTAAAATTGTATATTTCATTGCACCTGGAGGCCATTGATAGATTTGTATAAACTCAGCTCAATTGTGCATGGCTTCACTTGACAGCTTTTGTCAAGTGAAGCCATGCATGCACTGAAATGGGGGAGTTCTGTGGCTTTATAAATTACTGCTTATGTGACTAAAACAATATTTAAAACTGACAAACAATATTTATTAAACAAGTGCTGTGTGCCATGGCTATAAGTTCAAGTTGTAACCAGTAAAACTTTTGGACTTAATAATTATTAGCAGCAGCTTACTAGAACATGTCAGTTCAACAAGCAGGTGTCAGTTTGTAAGTGGATATATGGCCCATTTAGTCTGACTTTTTTGATTGCCAAGCTTAAAACTTCAAAAGTCAGTTTATAATTTTCATTGCCATTGGTTGTGTACACTGAGTACACATGTAGAGTTTGTATCTTACATTGGTTGTGTTTACAGAGTACACATGTAGAGTTTGTATCTTACATTGGTTGTGTACACAGAGTTCACATGTAGAGTTTGTATCTTACATTGGTTGTGTACACAGAGTACACATGTAGAGTTTGTATCTTACATTGGTTATGTTCACATAGTAAACATGTTGAGTTTGTATCTTACATTGGTTGTGTACACAGAGTACACATGTAGAGTTTGTATCTTACATTGGTTGTGTACACAGAGTACACATGTTGAGTTTGTATCTTACATTGGTTATGTTCACATAGTAAACATGTTGAGTTTGTATCTTACATTGGTTGTGTACACAGAGTACACATGTAGAGTTTGTATCTTACATTGGTTGTGTACACTGAGTACACATGTAGAGTTTGTATCTTACATTGGTTGTGTTTACAGAGTACGCATGTAGAGTTTGTATCTTACATTGGTTGTGTTCACTGAGTACACATGTAGAGTTTGTATCTTACATTGGTTGTGTTCACAGAGTACACATGTAGAGTTTGTATCTTACATTGGTTGTGTACACAGAGTTCACATGTAGAGTTTGTATCTTACATTGGTTGTGTACACAGATCGAGTACACATGTAGAGTTTGTATCTTACATGTACATTGGTTGTGTACACTGAGTACACATGTAGAGTTTGTATCTTACATTGGTTGTGTTCACAGAGTACGCATGTAGATTTTGTATCTTACATTGGTTGTGTATGGTTGTGTACACAGAGTACACATGTAGTGTTAGTATCTTACATTGGTTGTGTACACAGAGTACACATGTAGAGTTTGTATCTTACATTGGTTGTGTTCACAGAGTAAACATGTTGAGTTTGTATCTTACATTGGTTGTGTACACAGAGTACACATGTAGAGTTTGTATCTTACAGTGGTTGTGTATGGTTATGTACACAGAGTACACATGTAGAGTTTGTATCTTACATTGGTTGTGTACACAGAGTACACATGTAGAGTTTGTATCTTACATTGGTTGTGTATGGTTGTGTACACAGAGTACACATGTAGAGTATGTATCTTACATTGGTTGTGTATGGTTGTTTACACAGAGTACACATGTAGAGTTTGTATCTTACATTGGTTGTGTTCACTGAGTACACATGTAGAGTTTGTATCTTACATTGGTTGTGTTCACAGAGTACACATGTAGAGTTTGTATCTTACATTGGTTGTGTTCACTGAGTACACATGAAGATTTTGTATCTTACATTGGTTGTGTACACAGAGTATACATGTAGAGTTTGTCTTTTGGTCGTTTCTGTCATTGGATTGCTGCCTCATTGATTCTCATCCCCTTTTATCTATACATGTATTTCATTTGTGAAGGTAATAAAATCTTTCCTGTCAGAAATTTGAAAATTGATTAATACTGATAGCAAGATGATTATTTACTAGTTATACAACATCTCTCACCTTTTTCTAATGGCTTGGCAAAGTCTTGTAGAGTTTTGTTGAATTGATAAAATGTTTGGCACACTTTAAATCAAGGAAACATTTTGGCACTCTCTCACTGATGAGGGGATTGTTGCCAACAGCCGATGATGATCTTTAAGATTTTCTTGAGTGGTAGCTATAGGAAAACTTGAATTTTGTCCAGAAGAAATAAATTGAATTACAACTGGTGTTTGTTTACATTGAGAGTTGTACCACACATCTTGGTTTTAAATTGATGTTTTGTACTATTCATCGGCTTTTTATCTTTTATGTTTTACTGTTTACAAGAAATGGTTTTAAAAGTTTAAACTGTACTTGGGACACAGTAGCAGACTGCTGCAGTTGTCTGTTTTATTTTATAATTCCCTATTTATCAATTTCATAGAATTTGAAAACCTCAAAAACTTGAGAAATGTAAAGTCTCCAGATAAGTTTATGTAAGAAGAAATATATTCTGTATAAGTCAAATCAAAATATTAAAATAGACATAGAAATAAACAAAGATGTCTAAGACAAAACTTAACGTCTCTTTATGAAAGACAGCTGGGTTTCAAGTAAAAAATAAAACATTTCTCCAAGCATGTTTAATATTTATGAAAAATTAAGGACAGTTTAAGTTATGAATTGTTTTTTCTCATAAACCAAGAGCCTTGAGCATTAACAGCCAATGTAATAAAAAGAATAATTAAATCCAAGAATTCAAATATCAAAAAGATATTCAACTGACCAAACAACAAGCTACCTGAATTCATGCATTCATGTTTTTCAGTCACTCATTCATTGTCTGTTAACATGGTTAATATTTTCTATATTTGAATTCTCAGATTAGTTATCCTATGATTATTAATGATAGGAACTGTCTCTTCTCACTGCTCTTAGCTTTACACTGGTAACCAGATGCTTAATTTAAACCATAGAAGTATCCTTATTCCCCTCTTCCAAGCTGAGATATAAACACCATATATTGAAATGAGAAGTAACTCTTACAAAGAAAACTTTAAAAAAGGAAGTGGGAAAACATGTATGCTTTCTAATTCAATAGTTTTAGATTGTTTTCTTGTAAACCTGAAGATTCATGAAATAAAAATCAAAGTATGATTTAAGTTTTATGTTTTTTAAGAATATGAATATTTATTTTTCAGTTGGTATTTTGGCAAGGTGAGCCGGCATGCTTCAGAAGAATGGTTGTTATCACCAGGTTATCCGAAAGGTACATTCCTTATTAGACAGGGAGAAGCTGCTCCAGGTAAGAACTTTTAATAGACAGGCAGAGAGGAAATATATACAAATTTGCATATTTTAGCATCTATTGCTGTAACATTTATTATGAAAATACATATGCCATTAATTGTAAGAATTCTGTGAGGATTGTAAATGTAATATAACAAATTGATATAAATTGTACTTGTATTCTTTAAACACTACATTAAAAATTTTCAAAACAAAATAAAAAGATTGTGGCTTATCTGGAAGCATAATTAATGAAATATAGATAATTTAGACAAATCTTTATTTTCAGCTTCAGGTAATTGATTTTTTTTTTAAAGCTTTATCAAAATGCATGGCCCTTACATACATGCAGATGAATACATGTCTTTCAATATTGATATGGCTAGGGCCTCTGGGTGATACGGGAGTCTTTGGATGTCAACCAGGACGATACAGAAAAGGCCATGTATTTGTTACTTCTGATGCAGGAAAGCAAAAAGGCTGATAACCCCATATCAATCCTGCCATGTGACATTAGGCTAGGTTGATATGGGATTATCAGCCTTGGTACTTTCAAACAGCAATTGAAAACATTTATTTTACCCTTCTGTTTAGCTAAATGCCATTCAGTTCCAGTATAATATCATATGCAGAACCTAATATGATAATTACATATATATGCACATAAATTGAAGCAGTTTCTTGGAAAATTTTGAGTCCACAAAAAAAAAAAAAAAAAATAACTTCAGGTTGTCATTGTTAGTAGTATCAAGATCTTTTCAATAACATGCACTTTCTGTGGAGTTATTGTATTGTGCTTTTATTTTAGAAAGATGAAAACTATGAAATATCATTTTGTATTTGAAGAAATCATTTTTTTATTAGAAGGGTTGTTGCCATATTATAAGGCAGTTCTTCTGGAGTACATGAACTTTTTTATGTTCAAAATGTATATCAAAATGAATTGAATTTTACTTTTTCTTTTTCAGACACATATACTTTATCTGTTAGAGACTGTGATGAACTTAGAGGCTTTTTAGTCAAACATTATAAAATTCATAAAGAAACCAATAATGATGGGTTACCATGTATAGAATATTATTATATTACTCCAAAACGACGGTTCCGGTCCTTACAAGATTTAGTCACACATTATAAAGGTAAGAATTGATCAAATGCTAAAAGAGCACATATTTTATATCTGATATATACACTAAAGAAAAAATTATTATAAAACTGCTTCATTTTTCAAGGCTACATCTCAAAAAAGCAAAACCTACTGTGAGAGCATTGAAAAGTGAAAAAAAATGATTAACATCATACAAAACAATATTTGATGATAGATATTCATTTGTCTTTAATAAAAATTATTAATCAATAGGCCCATTAGGCTAGTCCTCTAAAATAGCAAGTTGAACCACTACAGTTCCCATTCTTTTAACTTTTAACATGTAGCAGGTGCATTGGACTCCAATTTTAATTGTCTAGGATTGTCAGTTTTCCTGTTGAAGGATGGTGGTTCTTTCCAGGCACTCCAGCTTCCTCCACCAGTAAAAAATGGGCGCTACAAAGTAACTGAAAGTGGCATTTAACACCAAAATCAAATCAAATCTTTTAACATTTGCAATCTTAATTTTTGATTTTGTGATTGATATACATTAGAGGTTGTTCAAAGTTTTTATCACTTATTTGATTCTTTATGAACCACACACAGTAACATTGCTTCATCAATCAGTGCTTACATGAGATGATTATAGAAAAATAGAAATGACTAGACATTTGCACTTGAAAATGCCACCATTGAAATCCTTGAAAATTTAAGAAAGTACAAATAGTAAGGGGTTATTATATAGATTATTGTTAATTATTGAAATATCAGTTTATGTTGTCAGCCCTAAGGGGAAATTTATTATTTAAAAAAAATGGTCATTGGCTACAGTTAACTGGTACTTGGCAGCTTTATACATTATTGCTGTTTATTTGGTAACCAGGTTAATGATCTCACATGACCTAAATTATGGATGCTTATGAAGTGCTCTGTACATTAATAATGTAATTATGGAGAGATGTCTTAGGGTTAAAGAGAGGGTGGAAAGGAATTCCAGCAAATGGGGCTCCAAACGGGAAATTGTAAACTGAACCATTATACTATTGAAAACAAATGCCTTAGTCTTGTTCTTAAAAAGTTTTAAAATTTTTCCACTGTTGCAACTTTGAATTCAGGGGATACACATTTTTTTATCATAACAGATATTTGAAAGAATCTGTGTTTGCTGTTTTTATCCTTGATTGTATCTGAAGTAAACACAAACATATGTAGTTTTCAAATAAACAAAAATTAAGTGAGAATTTAGTATGGAGTTTTGAATTGAATGAATATCTTTAAACTGACCACTACCAACAGTTTTGATCAAAATGAGAAACAGATACCTTTGAAAAACTATTGTATGCTACTTCTGCTCTTAGAATTAAGACAGAAATTGTCAAATTTAAAAACTTATGAAAAGTAAATGTAATTTTCTAGAGCTAAATAAAACTGTCCATTGTTTCTTTGCAGAGTCACCTGATGGGTTGTGCTGTAAACTGTTACAAGCTTGTTTAAAGCCACGGTCATTATTGTGGGCATTTGAACGAGGAAACCCTGATGAGTTCCATACTGAGAGGGAGTCTATAGTTCTAATTAAGAAACTCGGCAGTGGGCAGTTTGCTGAGGTCTGGTTAGGTAAGATCATATGATTGAAACCCTACTCCTTAAGTCAGACTTCAAAGGGCCTTCATTTAGATAATTTAATGTCATGGATACAAATTTTCATGGTTTCAAAGAATACTTTGTTTATGTTTCTGTGATATTCTGCTGACTTTTAATGATTATATCTGTCAACAAAGTTTGGGGAAGAATCAAAGGTCTTAATGTCCAGATGTCTGTCCAGTCCAATTTTTTGTCCTTTTTCTATTTCTCTGAAAGATGTATTGAATACAAAAGATTAGTCCTGTCATCATCATGATCAGCCATAAACTGTCTTATCAAAAAAATGCTTCTCGTCAATGTATTACTGAAAATTGACATCCATTTTTATTCATACTTTTTTTCTTGAAATTTTAGAGAATTAAATTTAGCTTAGAGTTAAGACCTTTGTACTCCTAATTATTTTTCCCTGTCTATCTCCCACCTTGTCAGAGCATGGTTGATTAATTAATAGAATTAATAGAAGACGTGTTAGCACACTTGGGTAATGTCATATTGAGAGCAAATATGGTCCATATAGCACAATTTAAAGTATGTAAAAGACATGGCACATAGATAAAATCTTTGTTTAAAACAATACACTTTGTCACAGCAACTCCAGTGAAGTGCATGAAACTTAATACATTGTTGAGTTGAGTTATACAAGGCTGAAATATGAAATGTTAACCAAATAGTCAGATGAGATTCTTATACGTAGGCGTTTATGGAAATAATTTCTCTTAATTGGAAATTTTTACCCATTGAAGAACCCGTCCTTGTCATCAAATTTTCTCTTACAGGGTTTTATTGTAATGTATACATGTATTTGATAGATTCTTGTACACAGATGTGGATAGGATCCAGAAATGTTATTATATGGTCAAGCAGCACTAGTTTAGATTGGAGAGAGCAGAGGGGGCATTAAGGTTTACCCTTGTCCATCTGTAGGTCCCAAAATAAGTTTCCATTCTCTAACTTTAGTTTGCCTCAACCAAATGTTATGAAACTTATACACAATGCTTATACCATAAAACACAGATCAAGTTTGAATTTGGATGGCGTCTCATTTACAGTTCTCTAGTTATGCCCCTTTATAACATTATATGAGAGCGGGGGCATCATCTGTGTCCATGGCATCTGTGTCCCATGGACTCATTCTCCTTTTCTTTTTTGGAGAATTAGTAATAAGCTTTTGTGAGCTTTAAGGTATCATGGTTAAGGATGAAATTAAGGTTTTGTATCAGTTTGATCATTTTAAATGCAAAAGTAGCCATTTTCAGTCAAATTAAATTTTTTCTCTAATGAAAAATTATGTAAAATCACAAGTTGAAGTCTGCAATGCAGAGTTTGTGAAGGAAATCAGGCCAAGAGCAGGGCTGACAAAGTATGTATTGACCATGCCTGGATTTTCTTGGGTTGGACAATGCTCCCCAAAATAAGGAACACTAGTAATATTATTTTTTAGCTTATTTTTATAAATCTCATAACTAGTCTCTTACTTCTGCCTCAAAAATGTAAATGGTTTTTCATATTGTCCAGTATTATCCAGTCAAATGCTGGATTCCCAGTATTCAACTGGGGTTGGCAATACTAATAATACCAGGGTTTTTTCCAACCCTGTCCGAGAGTTGTAACTAGTTAAAACTAATTGTTCCAATGAAATAAAATTATGGCTGATAACATCAACAGTAAAAACTTAGTTTAACTGAATAATTTGAACCAGGAAACTGATTTTGACTGGACCAAATGACCAGACATCTTCCATTGAACTTTATCTGGCAATGTTTCAAAAATAGTACAATGCAATTGAAAAAAGCTAATTTATAAATTTCTAGTTATCTTTTAGAAGATAACTGTGACTTTAGTTCGAAACTTCAAGAACATTGATAGTATGTCAAACATTGAATAAGAGTGAAAAACAGTGTTGCTTATCTTGAAATTGCAGACAGTCTAAATTAGTGTATATTAACTTTAATTCTATAATTTTTGTAAGAACTTTGATTGTATGTCAAACATTTAAAAAGAATGAAAAACGGTGTTGCTTATCTTGAAAGTGCAGACAGTCTAAATTAGTGTATATTTACTTTCTATAATTTTTACAGGTTCATGGCATGGTTCTCGACAAGTGGCTGTTAAAATTCAGAAGAGGGATGCCGTAACGACGTCTGCATTCTTGGATGAAAGTCAAATTTTAAAACAATTACAGCATATAAATGTGATAAAACTTTTAGCAGTGTCTAGTGAAACTGAACCAATTTATATATTAACAGAATATATGCCGAATGGACGATTATCAATGTATTTACGGGAGGGAAAGGGGAAAGACTTATCAGTGACACAGTTGTTGTGGATTGCTGCACAGGTATAATTATAGTTATAAAATCTCAAGTAATGTAAGACCATATCAATTATATGAAAAGTGTTGATGTACACAACAAGAAAGTTATAAAATATTGAGAAATAACCAATATAGTACAGGAAGCTGTTCTTCATCGCAACTTTTGCTGGAAGATATTATCAATATTCTAGATAGCGCTCACATTAAGCAAGATCAAGACCATACATAGGATTAACTTAAGCTTTACTCTTTCTGCTTTAATATCAGAATAGTTTGAAGTCATATTTTTTTCAAGTTTTTCTTGCTTAAGTAAGCAATTTGCACTTCACATATTACAATCTACTGTAGTCTGCAAAGTCAAAAAAAAGTACATAGAACATACAGAAAAATAACATGTTCATTAAAGTTATGACATTTAAGCTATTTTTTATTCATTTGTAGTTAATTGAAGCTTTGCACTCTTAAAATATGGCAAATACACATATAATATAATATTGAAATTTAATAAAAGGATGAGTGCAGTTATAGATTAATAGAAATTATTTTTGTTGAATTTTGAATTATGGCTTATTGATAAAAGTAACGTTTGAAGGGTTATTTTTTCTTAAATTTCAAAAAAATATACCCTTTGATTAAATTAATCTTTAAGGAAGATCAGAATTGAAAGCAAGAAAAACACGAAAAATTTTACTTTGACATGTTTGGCCTTTAAATTAGAACAAATATTAACCACTTAACAGTTTCTCCTTTAAAAAAAAGAGTCCAAACAGACAGTATGACAGTTACTAGAATAGAATACCCAAATCTTTTGTGTTATTTTAGTATGGAATGATTAAAAACTTGTATTCATTAGTTTGTTATATGAATAATCCAATATAGAACAACTGGAAGTAAGAAAATAACTGGATAATTTTGTGTATTTGCAGATTGCTGAGGGCATGTGTTACATGGAAAAGGAAAAATTTGTACATCGGAACCTTGGTGCAAGAAATATACTTGTGGGGGAGGGTAATAATGTAAAAATAGCAGGTCTTGGAATGACCAAAGTTGTTGATGATCCTGATTTTAATTTCAGAAGAGGTAAGTCCAAGATCTCAATCTATTTCAGTAGATATTTTGTAAAATTGAGACAATAGGGCAGACTAAACTTGAATTTAGAACTGAATGTTTTTAACCTTCATTAAAACTCAAAAGTCAATTAGGTATGTAAAACTGGTGGTATGTAAAACTGGTATCTATTAGATATTGCTTTTAATTTATTTCGAAATTTTCCTATTTTGAAATTCTACATCACGACTGACTGACAAAATACAATCTTTTCTCTTGATGTTACACTTTATGAGACTTAAGAAGAAACAATATAGAAAATATCATGTTTATTTTAAATGCAGTTTTAATGTATGCACTTTATAATGAAATGTATGAAATATTGTATGTTCTAGGTAAAAACACTAAATTTCATATTTCAATGCTTTTAGAATAACTTAATTATGTATTCCATAGTATATAGTTCTTTAAGTTCTGTACAAAGTCATTGGATAAAAGTAATCAAATCAGTGTGGAATTGTGAAATTATTGGTAATACATAGCTGTAGACAATTTTCTTCCCTGCAAAATTTATGCATACAGAAAAAATAGTGAAATTGATTCTTTTTGGCAATTTTGTTAAAGCTTTATTGAAACATGACCTAATCATTTGAAAAAGAAGAACAAATTGGGGTCAAAGTAGGTTTTTTTGTTGCTATAGGCAGAAAACCCTCTAGTTTTTAGTCCCCTACCGACAAAGTCAAAGGGGACTTTAGGTTTGCACTCCGTCCGTCTGTCTGTCTGTCTGTCCATCTGTCAGTCCGGCAAATCAGTTTTCCAGACTTTTTTTCTTCGTGTTTGAAGATATTGATTTGATATTTGGTTTATTGTTTTATCATGACAAGTTGCAGGTCAAGTTCAATTTTCACGATTTTAGCTTTTCTCTTCGTTCAGTTAAAGCCCTTTCCCTAGAATTAAATTTTTGATGAAATACTTATTAATTAGTAGATTTCTGTCCAAAAGGAAATAACTCATTTTTTAAATGACAAAATGACATTTTGGATTTTTTTCCTTTTCTTTGGTAAATTGTTTGAAGAATTTAGTGGTAGGTTTGTTTGTCATTCTTGAAGATGTTGATTTGATAATTAGTATATAGTTTTATCATGATCAGTTACAGATCAAGTTGGAATTTTGTTTCGGTCTGATTATTTTGTGCAGAGTTATGGTCTTTGGACATAGAACATTCACTTAAATAATCAGTTTTCAACAGTTTTTTTCGTCATCCTTGAAGATTTTGACTTGATATTTTTATGTAGTTTACACCATGACAAGTTATAGATCAAGTTAGAATTCCATTACAATGAATTTTTAACCGGTAGGGGACTATGTATTGCCATTCCCATTTCCCCTTTTGTTGCTATAAAATAACTTCCCAGTATATTCCTGCTGCAATGTCTTTATGCAGTGTTTCCAGGCATACATTACAATGTACTATGAATCATTTATTTGCTTTGCCTAATGCTTTATCCCAGGCAGTAAATTTTGGATTTTGCCATACACAGCATATTCGTTTTCCAATGCAACTGCTATGTCCAAAATTGTGAAGCAGGAGCAGAGATTAGAGACTCGTAATTTAAAAAAAATTTAGACTTTTGAAAAGGAATATTTTCAAAGTTTGAATTAACTTTGTAGGACTGAAGATGGCAATCAAGTGGATGGCACCAGAAGTACTACTGTGTAACAAATACAGCACCAAGGCTGATATATGGTCATATGGAATTGTCCTCATAGAAATCTTCACCTATGGAAAGGAACCGTATGAAGGTATTTACATGATCAAATGTAAAGAAAGATAACTCCTGCCATTATATATTTGGCATTGTGCTGTTAGTTCTTTTTGACAAACTAACATTTTTGCTGAGTATGGTATTTACTCTTGGGAAAAAGAAAGCTATATTTGATGGAAATCGGGGGCTATATTGCAATCATGTCTGTCTGTCTGTCTGTCTGTCTGTCTGTTTACCCGTCACACTTTTCTCGGAAATTGATATTACAGATTGCCTTCATATTTGGTTAGCATCTTGTAAGTGATGAGTTGGATCCTATAAGCAATTTTGCAATCTGTCAAATACCTACTACCTGTTTCAGTACTTAAATTCTTTTGTGACACATTTCTTAAGTACTAGTGAACAGAATGACTTCAAATTTGGTCAGCAGCTCAACAGTGATGATTTGTAATGTGTGTGGGCTTTTCATATCTACTAGACATCTACTGCCCGTTTTCCAGTGCTTCAAATTATGAGTTGGGGTATGTTTAGCACTGCACGTGTGCATTCTAGTTTTTTCACAAATATTAACTGAATGTCCTCTAAATGATCAGTTAGTTTCTTATTAAGACCAAAATAATTTGGCTAAGCTCAACAATATAGTTTTAAACTTTCTTAAAGAAGGTGTTCATCTGTGTTGATATTTTTGTTAAAGACTTGAAATGTATGCCAAATGAAATGCTACATTAACAACATAAGCAAAGATATGTCTTGTTGGATTTTAGACATTAATGTAAAAAAAAAAAAATGAAAGCCAGGAAAGAAGAATTATGATATTTAAGTCTATGCCAATACAGCTTACCTCGACCTAATACATGTGTACTTGGACATATTATACTGTACTTGGAAATAATACAGATTCAATATGAAAACCCCCATTTGATAACACTATAATATAACTGAATTAACTTCATCCCAAGACTTCACTACCAAATTCTTGTCCAAGCAAAATAGTATGACAAGTGTAAGTATAAAAAATTTTGTATTTTCTATCTTGCTAAAAGAAGGCAAATTAAAACATACTGGATTTATGTCAAAATAAAACAATTCAAAACAAATATGAGGACAGACAAAAGGAAGAAAGATCTTTTCTCCTTGTGATTCTAAAGTAATGTAGCACTAAGTTGGATTTTTATGCCCCCACCATAGGTATTGGGGGCATTAAGTGTTACCCTTGACAGTCAATCTGTCCCATTTTCGTTTCCGCACTCTAAATTAAGTTTTTTTCATCCAAATTTTATGGAACTCGTACACAATACTAAGAACCAAAAATCGCAGACAAATTCGAAATTTAGGCTGTGAGTAACTTACTGTTCTAGCGTTATACCCTGTTATAACTTTGAAAATTGCAAATTTTTTTTGTTTTCTGCACTCCAATTTAGTTTGTCTCATCCAAATTTTTAAAAACTCATACACAATGCTAAGAACCACAACACGCAAAGTTTAAACTTTGAAAGTATGTCATTTGCCGTTCTAGAGTTATGCCCCTTTTTAACGCTTGAGCGGGGACATTTGTGTCCTCAGACACATTCTTCTTTTATTTTTAAGTTGACAATATTACTAAATTTGAAAAAAATGCAATGTTTGAATAACCCCTCTCAATGTCTATCATACAATATGTAATCATGTTAAATTTTGTGATTAGTTTTGGAGGTAAAGTTGATGTTTCCTTGTAACTTAACAGCTATTTCTTTAATTTTGTAGGTATGGGATCAAAGGAAGCATTCGAATTAGTGCAGAAAGGTTACAGAATACCAAAACCAGACATTTGTCCACGAGAGGTTTATGATGTTATATTATCATGTTGGAATTGTAATCCACCTCCACGGCCTTCATTTGACTTCTTAAATACATTTTTACACGACTATCAGCCGACATCATGACATAGGACTCTATTAATTGCTTGATACTTAGTGTTTTGGCAGGTTTATGCCAAAATATATTTTATGTGTTCAAAATACATAGAGGCAGGGTACATAGCCAGGAATACTGCCACAAATGTGAATATATTGGGCTATTCAAGACAGTGCTGTTGAAAAGAAATCAGAGAGCCGTAACTGTTTTTTTGTTATTGGTTGTAGATGTTTGGTTAGATATGTGCTTATTTGGTGCAAAAGGCTGCCACTGCAGGAAGAAAGACAACTTTAGTTGATACACTTGATCTTTTTTAGAAAGAAATTTATTGGTTTTTCTGTTTTCATCCATCTCTCTTCTTCATTAAATCAATAATTGAATCGTCTTTCATGAATTGCTCTTTAAGTTTAAGCTGATATTTTCATGCCTATCACATGATGTTAAACATTCTTTCAGTCATGCATGCTACTGTGAAAAAAACCCTAGCAATTAGTTAAAAAAATACATTTAAATTGATGTAAGAATTTGGTATTCAAATATCTTAAAGCATACTTTTATTATATGGAAAGCTTTGTTTTGTTATTTAAAAATGTTGGAAAATTTTAGTAGGGTTATACTAAAATTTATTCTCTTTTTGTGTACTCATAGAAACTTAAAATATTGCTGCAAGGGAAAAGTTTTTGTGCGGTTTATATAGCAGAGTGATACGTACCTAGTGAAAACATTGTCATGTAAAGTAATCTTAATCTGCAGCTTTGCCTAGACTAGTTGCATTCACTTCTACAGAAAATGACTTTTAAGGCTCCTATTTTTTTTTTATCACATTGAATTCTATGGTTTCTTATAGCAAAAAAAGAAACTCATAAGAATGTCTACAGAGTTTGAGGATTTTATGGTAAATTCTTCGTAACCCTCTTTTACTTTTGAAACTTAAAGGTTAGTCCATCTTTTTCTCTCTCACCTATATCAATCCTGTGGTTGCTTTTAAAATAAGGGTTGGATACTGGAAATAAACTTTTTTATGTTTCCATAGCATGGGCATTGAAAAAAAGTGTTGTTTCAATTGATTTTTTTGGTGTGCTAATGGATATAATTGATTAATAAATTAATTTTCAAAAGTAACTATATGAAAGAAAATCTTTTTCCCTTGGTATGATCAATTATTTACGTGTGCAATGTATATAGATTGTAAACAAGTGATAGAGAATGTTCTACAGGCAGCAGTTACAAAACTAATATAATGGAATATTTGTTTAATATATACAAGTGCTGTTTTTATACGACTGCAAAAATTAAAATTTTTTTGGTTGTATATTGGTATCACGTCGTCATCGTCAGCGTCGTCCGAAGACAGATGGTTTCTGGATAATAACTTTAGTATAAGTAAATAGAAATCAATAAAATTTTAACACAAGGTTTATAACCACAAAAGGAAGGTTGGGATTGATTTTGGGGTTTATGGTACTAAAGGTTTAGGAATTAGGGGCCAAAAAAGGGGCCCAAATAAGCATTTTTGCAGTTTCCAGACAATAACTTGTGTTTTAAGTTTATGAATCTCTCTGAAATTATACCACAAGTTTCCATACAACAAAGGGATGGTTATGGGGGGGGGTATGGCTCTAACCATTTAGCAATTAGGGGCAAAAAAGGGGGAAAAACAAGGGTTTTTATGTTTAAAGCACAATTTAGACAATTTAAAAGCAGTGTAAGGGAGGTAATCCAATCCATTTAAAGAATACTGTTGTATATATGTTTGATTACCTCCCTTACACTGCTTGTAAATTATGTATTAAGAAATGATGATTGTCTTGAGATGATTAGCTGTAAATTTATTTTTAGAAGTTACTATTAATTAATATTAATTTTAACCATGACTGTATGTCATTTTATATTTTAATATTTTATGATGTATTTAAATGAGTAGTTATGGTTGCAAACTCCATTAGAAATTTGAATTGAGATTAGCATAGTGTATTGGAATACTCAACAGCATAGTGTATTGCACAAAAGCAAAAATTGAATATAAATTCAAATCATATAACCAAGTTCTTTGACTACACTTATTCTGTGTCAGAAACCTATTATGTGTCAAATATTTAATTACAATCCAAATTCAGACCTGTATCAAGCGCGAATAATGTGTCCATTTTGGCCGCAACTTTTCAGGGTTGGACATCTGCGGTCGTATCCAGCTGCGCTCAGCGAAGCAATTTATTTTCTTTGGATGAATTTGTTTAACTAGTATTATCTGATTTTTGATTTATCAATATTTTTCTCAGATCCGTATGTTTTAATTATGTATGTTTATGGGGTTAAAAAAGCTGTGTAATTATTTACTGTCTTTCTGATCATGCATGCAGTAATGCTGAAAATAAAAATCAATACTTATGTTTTGCATGATGAGGGCTATTCTGCAAATAATGATATTGGGGGTCAAAAGGCATCCCATATAAAATTTTATGGGTAGTGGGAACTTTGCCCACCATAGAAATCACAAGGTGTTGAATCAAAGAAAAAGATCCTTTTGACTCCCAAATTTATTCATTTCTGGATAAGCCCTGAAATAAATATTATTTTAATAAATGAATCATGTTTAAATTAAAGCATCACATGAATTTAATATTGATACTTAATATTGGTACATTGTATATTTGTTAATGAGCATACAAACTTGCTGTCACAAGGGACATCACTGTATGAAATGCCCCATCAATTAGGGGTTACATCAACTAGCTTGTACATAAAGAGATCAAAATTAAATATACATAAATGATCATAGTTGTGTTGTGTTTGAAATAAGAAAATTAAAACATCCCATTTATGACTTGATCTTTGAAGTCTGTTTGGTGTATTCAAATTTAAGAGCATGAAACTTGAAGTTTCTGAATTGTGAAGCATTTGGGAATTTTAAAATTTCTATTTGATTTAAGAAAAGTTTTCCTGTTCTACAGTTCATTGATAACTAAGACAACCTATATAGCATTGTTTTTATATCTGTAAAATATTTTATAATTTTTCAAACTGTCTCGTTTTAATGATTACAGGCAAAAATATTTTATTCCATCATTTTTCAATTTCATAAAGAATATTTCCTTGAAATGTACAGTCTTTTAATTTTGAAGGTGCAAGTTCATTAAAGAAAAATTCCCAAATAGTTCGTTCAAATTCTGTCTTAATTCTCTTTGCTTGTGTAGAAAATTGTAACTGTGACAAAGAGTTGTCAAACTCCAATGATTTTTCAGTACAAGTTTTATGACTTATCATTTTGTTATACATTCTCTTGCGATGTATTCTTGCAATTTCAAAGGCCAAACCCTTTTGTGAGATTATATTTCACATTTTTCTTGTTTTTGATTGTGATCTATCTTAAGATTAAGTTTATGGGGGGTTGCAAGTTATTTTTCATGATTTTATAATAATTGCAAAATTATCAAAAATAAACCCCTCATGTAAATTTTCCACTTTACAATAACAGACAATTTAAAATTATAGGTGTTCTTGAAAAAGTTACATTTGAGCCATTAAGGTATTACACGCATGTAATTTGTTTAAGGTGTTTTATGTCTAGACCATACTTTTGAATTTAATTATATCTTCCCCTTAAGAGCCCAATATAATTTTTTCATGAATCAATTCTTAGTTAGAAGTATAACAGGGAACAGAAGTAATGAATAAAAGATGAGAATATTTTATGCATAATTTACTGTTATATTATGTCATTTTCGGTTTGATAATTGTATATTTCATTCTGAAAATAATAAATCTAACAATGCAGCTATCAGGATGATATCATATGGTATACATTTAACAATTGTTCTGTCTGTTAATGAGGATGATATAATATACATTTTACAATTGTTCTGTCTGTTAATGAGGATTATATTATATGGTATACATTTTACAACTGTTCTGTCTGTTAATGAGGATGATATATTATATGGTATACATTTTACGACTGTTCTGTCTGTTAATGAAACACAATAATTAGACTTCCTTGTCTACTGCCGTTTCAACTTAAGTGCTTATTGTAATGTCATAGTTTTGGTTTCAGTATGTAATTTCTGAATTTGTTTAATTTTTAAATAACTAAGAGAATGCAATCAATGTCGAGAATGTGGATTTACTTTATTTCAAAATAAAATATTTGGTTAAAGGGGCAAATTGAATGATTAATTGTAAAAATTTCAAATTTCAAAATACAAAAAGAATTTAGCAGTAAATTTACAAAGAACAGTTTACATTTAAGCAAAGGAACAAATTTGTAAGCCCTTATGGAGTTTTCTGTTCCTTTTTTCTAGACTACAGATTGGATTGGTGGATATTGTGGTATATAAACAGGGCACAGGTTTTGATATTCAGACTTTACTTACTTTTCATTGTTTTGAAATTGATTGTGTTATAGAAGCTTGTATTACCTGTTTTATGGTTGAAACAATTTGATGTACATATTTAATATGTAATTAATTATTTTTGTTTGTACATTTCATGTACATATCATTTGTATATCTTTGTAAGAATTTGTAAGTAAAATGTTTTCTTTTGTCAAATTTTATGAATAGATTTTATAGCACTGTTTTGTAAAGAAAAATCTTTTAATGAATTAAATCTCTTTTCCTTTCTGCCAAATATACATTCTAGCAGGCTAACTTCTTTTTGTTCATTGTGCATATTTGTATTTTTTATTTTTTTGTATCTCAGAATATGAAAAGTTAGTACAAAATTGTACTTCAATCTTTACAGCTGCTAAACCAGGTATATAATTTCCAATTATTGATTGATATAAGAAAATTTTGTAGGTTGTATTTTTGAATTTTTTAACTTTTTATGCAAAAAAAATATGTTGTTTTAGGCTTATATCAGGTTTAAATATTTATAGAATAGTAACTTTTTTTAAAAAGTTTGTATAAGCTTCCACAGTCCATAAATGTTTCCTTCAAAAAATAGTTTGGTTTATGTGTGATGTTTTGTCTGTGAAAGTGCTACTACATTTGTGACGGGCTGTCATAATGCAAGTTAATTGTTACCCATTGAAAGGTGTCTGCTTTTGATAACATATGTTTTCTACAGCAATCTCAACATATTTGTGTATTTTGTACGAATTTATCACATTTTAGGCCAGTTTTCATTTCATTTACATGTTATTTACAAATCATTTTGGCATTATATGTCTCATTGTATGATCGAAAAATAAATCACTAGCAAATTTATATTCTTTTGTGTATGGGCATTTTTTATAAATACAAATTCTCATTTTGAAAATGAGAAGTTCTTTTGTTAAGATTAATAATAATAAATTTGCTGAATGAAACGAATGGGAAAGATAAATATGACATATTTTTATTCTGCTGATTTCAGTATTAAACAATATGGTATAAGCATGATTTATCTAAGAAATAGGTTATGAAAACATTTTTCACATTTGGATGGGATAATAAAATATCACTATTTCACTTTTTATACGACCGCAAAAAATTTTTGTGGTCGATATTGGTATGACGTTGGCGTCGTCGTCGTCCAAGACGCATTGGTTTTCGCACTCTAACTTTAGTTTAAGTGAATGGATCTCTATGAAATTTTACCATAAGGTTCAATATCACAAAAGGAAGGTTGGGATTGATTTTGGGGTTATGGTACCAACAGTTAAGGAATTAGGGGCCAAAAGGGCCAAAATAAGCATTTTGTAACTTCCAGACATAACTTGTGTGTTAGTGTATGGATCTCTGACATTGTACCACAAGGTTCCATATCACAAAGGGAATGCTGGGATTGATTTTGGGGTAATTGCCTCAAAATTTTAGGATTTAGGGGCCAAAAGGGGCAAAAACAAGCATTTTCTAGTTTCATGACAATAACTTGTGTGTAAGTGTATGGATCTTTCTGAAATTGTACTACAAGGTTCCATATCACAAAGGGAAAGCTGGAATTGAGTTTGGGGTAATTGCCTGAAACGTTTAGGAATTAGGGGCCAAAAGGGCAAAAACAAGCATTTTCTAGTTTCATGACAATAACTTGTGTGTAAGTGTATGGATCTTTCTGAAATTGTACTACAAGGTTCCATATCACAAAGGAAAGCTGGAATTGAGTTTAGGGTAATTGCCTGAAACGTTTAGGAAAAAGGGCCAAAATAAGCATTTTTCTAGTTTCCAGACAATAACTTGTGTTCAAGTGTATGGATCTCTCTGAAATTGTACTGCAAGGTACCATACCTCAAAGGAAGGCTGGGATTGAGTTTGGGGTGATGAATCATAAGGGGTTCAAAAATTTGGGGGGTTTTTTTTTTCCTTTTTTTCTTTAAAATTTTCCATTTTAAGTTGGTTATTTCTGATTTATATTTAAAAGCAAATAATAATGATATGGCAGGAGATACACACATAACAGGATGTGTAAATTATTATATAATAAGTATTTAATAGCAAGAAATTTTCAATTGCACAGTATTGCGCAATAGCAAGAAATCTTCAATTGCACAGTATTGCGCAATAGCAAGAAATATCCAATAGCACAATATTGCGCAATAGCAAGAAATTGTCAATTGTACAGTATTGCGCAATAGCAAGAAATATTCAATTGCGCAATTGCAAGAAATATTCAATTGCACAGTATTGTGCAAAAGAAGATACTTTGTATAAATTGCTTATTTCTTGACCAATTTCAATGGGGTTTTATTCTTGAACTCTTGGGGTTCTTTATTATGCTGAATCTAATCGTGTTTTAAGTTTTTGGATTTTGGGCCCCGTTTTTAAATTGGTCCACATTGAGGTCCAAAGGGTCCAAAATTAAACTTTGTTTGATTTCATCAAAAATTGAATTATTGGGGTTCTTTGATATGCCGAATCTAACCGTGTATTTAGATTCTTAATTTTTGGTCCCGTTTTCAAATTGGTCTACATTAAGGTCCAAAGGGTCCAAAATTAAACTTAGTTTGATTTTAACAAAAATTGAATTCTTAGGGTTCTTTGATATGCTGAATCTAAACATGTATTTAGATTTTTGATTATGGGCCCAGTTTTCAAGTTGGTCCAAATCGGGTCCAAAATTAAACTTTGTTTGATTTCAACAAAATTGAATATATGGGGTTCTTTGATATGCTGAATCTAACCATGTATTTAGATTTTTGATTTTTGGGCCCTGTTATCAATTTTTCCACATTGAGGTCAAAAGGGTCCAAAATTAAACTTTGTTTGATTTCATCAAAATTGAATTATTGGGGTTCTTTGATATGCCGAATCTAACCGTGTATTTAGATTCTTAATTTTGGTCCCATTTTCAAATTGGTCTACATTAAGGTCCAAAGGGTCCAAAATTAAACTTAGTTTGATTTTAACAAAATTGAATTCATAGGGTTCTTTGATATGCTGAATCTAAACATGTATTTAGATTTTTGATTATGGGCCCAGTTTTCAAGTTGGTCGAATTGGGGTCCAAAATTAAACTTTGTTTGATTTCAACAAAATTGAATATATGGGGTTCTTTGATATGCTGAATCTAACCATGTATTTAGATTTTTGATTTTTGGGCCCGTTATCAACTTTGTCCACATTGAGGTCAAAAGGGTCCAAAATTAAACTTTGTTTGATTTCATCAAAATTGAACTCTTGGGGTTCTTTGATATGCTGAATCTAACCATGTATTTAGATTTTGGATATTGGACCATAATAGGTGAATGTCCAATTTAAAATTTTTAAGTTCTTAGACCACATTCATTCTGTGTCAGAAACCTATGCTGTGTCAAATATTTAATCACAATCCAAATTCAGAGCTGTATCAAGCTTGAATGTTGTGTCCATACTTGCCCCAACTATTCAGGGTTCGACCTCTGCGGTCGTATCAAGCTGCGCTTCATGGAGCATTTTATTTAATTAAAATTTTGAATGAATAAATGAGAAAATCAAAAGTGATTGTGGTCTTCCAAGAAAAATGTGAGCACCTAAGCAAATCATATTAAAGCTGTTTTCCTTGAATAAATATTGTTCAACTTTTAAATAGATCATTCATAAAATAACATTTTTTTTTAACGGACCTCAGTTTCATTATTATTATACCACAATGTATATTTTTCATAAAAATGTATTTATAACTGCGATAAAATTTAAAGATTTCAGTATTAGTGCTTTAATTGTATGAAATCATGTCCATCTGCAAGAGTCCAAAATTGCCATGAATGTCTTTTAGAGGATTTGTAATAAAAATAAGCAGCAAGGGCTCTTTTAAAGAAAAAATCCTAGAACATCTATAATTGATTGTAAGTTTACTGAAATGTTCATGACTAATGATTATATTTGTTGTGGTAAGATAAAATCCTAGAAAATCTATAATTGTAAGTTTTACTGAAATGTTCATGACTTATGATTATATTTGTTGTGGTAAGATTTTTTTGGTGAAATGAGTCACTTGTCTTTGGCTGACTAAAATATTATAAATTGATGTTCGTTAACAAATTTACTAATTTCATGCTAGTGTTTGGATTGATTTTTAGTACAAGATCAAATTTATAAAAGAGAGAAAGTGAAAATAGTCTTCTTAAGTATAGCTAGATGAAACAGTATAAAAAAATACATTCATTGGAAATTAAAAACTTTTATGTTCAAATTTCAAAACATAAGTATTAATATTTTAAAGATATATTAAATCAAATAAATTGAAATCTAAGTAAATAAAATAAATTTTGAAATAATGAAAACTACAGTGTCTTAATGAAGAATATCAGATTCCATACAATTTATCATACATGGTATTTTTGGACTTGTTTAATCGTCATATTCATATTTTCCAAAGCTGTGTATAATCTTTACAAGGTTGTAAATTATGATTATTAGTTGTACGACCTATAATTTTTTTAGCTTTTGTTTTTGTTGACAGTTATGACATCACTTATGCACGGTGATCTTCTGTTGTTGCTGTTTACTTGTTTTTTTGGTGCCCTTTTGTGACAAAAAGAGCAATAAATATCAAATATAAACTTATTTGTTTATACTTTATTTATTCATAATCCTGGTTTTCTGTTTCAAGTTAAACATAAATGGGACTCAGAAAAGGCGTTTCAAAATGACAGTTATAAGTAGGTGTCAAATATGCTTTTTATGGCCCGCCACAAAGTGGTCTGGTCCATATAGTGTTACCCTTATCCCTCATTCCATCATTCTGTCATTCCGCAACAAACAATTATACAGACTCTTTTTGGAATCACTTTCACATATTGAGCTAATTATACGGCCGCTAAAAATTTTTTGCGTCGTATAATGCTATGATGTCGTCCGAAGACACATTTGGTTTCCGGACAATAACTTTAGTTTAAGTAAATGGATCTCTCAGAAATTGTACCACAAGGTTCCATATCACAAAGGAAAGGCTGGGATTGAGTTTGGGGGTAATTGCCCTAATGGTTCAGGAATTAGGGGCAAAAAAGGGGCCAAAAAACAAGCATTTTTCTAGTTTCCAGACAGTAACTTGTGTTTAAGTGTATGGATCTCTCTAAAATTGTACTACAAGGTTCCATTCCACAAAGGGAAGGCTGGGATTAATTTGGGGGGTAATTACTCCAAGGGGGAGGGGGTTCAAAAAGTTTGGGGGGGATTTTTTTTTCCAATTTATTTAGGGGATTCATATTTTTTTTTTTCTTCAAAATTTCAGAAATTTTGAATGATTGCACAGTATTGCGCAATAGCAAGAAATCTTCAATTGCACAGTATTGCATAATAGCAAGAAATCTTCAATTGCACAGTATTGCGCAATAGCAAGAAATCTTCAATTACACAGTATTGCGCAATAGCAAGAAATCTTCAATTGCACTGTATTGGGCAATAGCAAGAAATCTTCAATTGCACAGTATTGCGCAATAGCAAGAAATCTTCAATTGCACAGTATTGCACAATAGCAAGAAATCTTCAATTATACAGTATTGCGCAATAGCAAGAAATCTTCAATTGGCCAGTATTGCACAACAACACAGTATTCTGCAATAGCAAGAAATCTTCAATTGCACAGTATTGCACAATAGCAAGAAATCTTAAATTGCACAGTATTGCACAATAGCAAGAAATCTTCAATTGAAAATAAACACAAATCTTTTAACCAATTTCAATGGGATTAATTTAAAGTCTTTAATTTTTGGGTGTTCTAACCTGGTATTACTTTTTTGGCTTTTTTCCCCCATTTTTAAATTGGTCTACATTGAGGTAAAAAGGCTCCAAAATTAAAGTTTGTTTGATTTCATCAAAAACTGAGTTATTGCGGCTGTATGATATGCTGAATCGTATTGTGCATTTAGATTTTTTATTTTGGGCCCTGTCTTCAAATTAGTCCATATTAAGGTTTGAAGGGTCTAAAATTAAACTTTGTTTGATTTCAACTAAAATTAAATTTTTGGTGTTTTTTTATATGCTGAATCTAACCATGTTGTTAGATTTTGGATATCAGACCAATCTAGGAATATTAAATGTCCCATTTCAAATTTTTAAGATCTTTGACCACATTTATTTTGTGTCAGAAACCTATATTATGTCAAAAATTTGATCACAATCCAAATTCAGACAGAATCAAGCTTGAATATTGTGTCCAAACTTGCCCCAACTGTTCAGGGTTTGACCTCTGCGGTCGTATCTGGCTGCGCTCAGCGAAGAATTTTATTTTTAGTATGTGAGCCTACTATGATGAGTGACAGACTGAGTATGGGTTTGGTTCTGAGCTTTGATTTTTGCCAAAATTATGGGCTTTGGACTTTGAAAATTTTGTGAAAATAACAGTTATACAGATTTTTTTTCTAAATGCCTTCACATATTGAGCTGATTTTTAGTATGATGAGTTACAGACCTAGTTTACATTTCGTTCCGCTCCTTTGATTTGTGCCTTTGGGCTTTTGACTTTGAAAATTTCGTGAAAATAACAGTTATACGGACTTTCATTCCCAAATTTCCACTCCTAAAAATGGCTTCAAGCTTTTTTTGCAGGAGGGGCCATTTGTGTTGTTCTGACACATCTAGTTTATTATAAAACAGTAAAAGAATTCTAAAATTGCTTCTTTAGGTGGTTAACTCATTTCAAAGTGCTTTCCATGGGTACCATTCAGCATTTATTCATTGAATGACCTTACTCATGAAGGTATTCCAAATTCTGATGAATTTCTGTTTTGTTTGAAAATTTCTTCTTGGAGAATATTGAGGCCAGACAGGGGTTATAAATGTTTAGAGTTTAAAATATGCTATAGTCACTTGTTTATTATTGAAGGCTGTGTGCTGACCTCAATCAGATGTCATCACCTAACCTTAACCTTATTTTCATGTGCCATTTGTTATGTGAATAACTCACTTATTATCGATAATAGAATAACTATATTTGGTATATGGGATCCTTGCAAGGTCTACATGTTCGTCAGACAGGGTTCACCTGACCTTGACCTCATTTCATGGATCAGTGAACAGGGTTGTTTTTCATTGTCAAATCTGTATCTAAGATACTTTAAGAAATAGGTCATCTATATTTGGTGTATGGAATGATGTCAGACTGGCAGGTTTCATCTGACCTTGACCTCATTTTCATGGTTCAATGGTCAATGTTAAGTTTTTGTGGTTTTGTCTATTTCTCAGATACTCTAAACAATGGGCCACTATAAATTGGTGTACGGAATGATTGTTATTTGGACCTGTCTGTCAGGTTTCATCTGACTTGGACCTCATTTTCATGGTTAATTGATCAATTTTGTCAATTTATCAGAAACTATTACCAATAGTTGAACTACATTTGGTTTATAGAAAGTCAATGATTGTCAAACATACTTTTTGAAAATTTTTGAAGTGCCTTCTCTGGGTCCTATGTATTTATGATCTGTCTGGCAGGGTTCATCTGACCTTTAGCTCATTTTCATGATTTATTAGTCAAAGTAAATCTTCATGGTTAAGTCTGTTTCTCAGATACAATAAGCAATAGATCAACTATATTTGGCGCATGGAATGATTGCTTGATGTAAATGTTGTCTTACAGTGTTCATCTGACATTGACCTCATTTTTATGGGTTAATTGGTCAATGTTCAATTTTTGTGATTATGTCCGTTTCTCAGATACTATAAGCAATATACTGATAAATTTGTACCTATAAAAGATTAGATAATAATTGATATGTGGAAAAGATGTAACAATTATGTGTTCATCTGGCAAAAGTCATATAAACTTGACCTCATTCTCATACGCTAGATGTCGGTACCTTTTTATAACAGGTCAACAACATAATGTATGTTGATAAGTTGTAATAAGTATATGTATCAAATAGCCTTGACCTTATTTCCAAGCTCTTATTGTCGGGTTAAGAAGTCTTGATGATTATGAATTCTCCTCTGCATTTATGTTTATTTGGTAAGTACTCACAGTTTTTGTCTCGCCTGCGTCGAAAGTCCCAGTATGCCAAGCATAGGGATTACTATCCAGCAATAGTGGCAGCTGCAGTGTAAACTATTTGTATATTTCAGAAAGTAGAAGACCTGGATGCTAATACCTTGTATGAAGATACCTTATATTACAAAGTTTCCATCTGTCATATATCCATATTTTTTTTACCTCATTTCCATGGTTCAGTGACTGCTTGAATTTTTTTTTTGTCTTGAATTTCTCACCTATAATGAGTAGTAGGATAACTATATATGGTATATGGGTTCCTTGCAACGTCTACATGTCCGTCAGACAGGATTCACCTGACCTCGACCTCATTTCATGGATCAGTGATCATGGTTAAAGATAACTGATTAGGCCCGTTTCTCAGGGCATACTGTAAAACATGGTATGGTACGGTGGTATGGTATGTGTTATGGTATAGTGGTATGGTACGAATACCAACATACCATGGTATGTATGAATGATACCATGGTATGGTATGTGTTATGGTATAGTGGTATGGTACGAATACCACCATACTAGGTATGCATGAATGGTACCATGGTATGGTATGATGGTATGGTACAAATTACTATACCATGGTATTAAGCAATGTATGGTTTTTTGAAGCAGGTAATTTTGAAAAATTAATTAACCTATACTGAAACAGGATTTTATTTATTATCTGTTTTCTTTTCTTTTTGACCTATTCCAAAACAAGATTTTTTTTCAATAAGAAAAGGAACAAGAGTATTTGTTGAAACACAATGAAAAAAAATATTTATTATTTCAATTCCCTTTTGAATGTTTTTTCCCAGACATTTAGAATCAAAACAATTAATTTAGAAAAGAATGGCCCACACACATTCAAAAGATGAGTCAGTTCTTTAGTTAGGATATTGACATACGTTAAGTAAATTAAGAACTTCATAAAATAGTTAGCAAAAATTAAAATTGATAACATCTTGATTTATTCTTGTCCTTTCCTTGCCCGATAGTAGAACTATCATGCTGAAGAAAACAGCCAAGTGGTCATTAATTGTAGTAAGTAAGAATATTATCTGCTGTGACTGCAACTTTTGTTCAATTAAAGAACTTTTTTATTGCTTTTTTTATTGCCAGCAACAGACCCAAAGGGTTAAGTGAGCTTTTGTAATCATTTGGCTACCGTTGAACGTCGTACGTAGCTGTCCTTAACTTAAACTTCTCCTCTGAAACTACTAGGCCAATGATTGGAACCAATTTGGCCACAATAACATTGGTTTATTTTTTTTCAAATGTAACCTTTGATCCTGCCAGTCAACCAACATAGCTGACATGGCTAAAGTAAATGGATGTATGGATGGTTGTTTAACGTCTAGTGGCAAGTTAAATGCATATTCAGGACGAGCATAGATAAAGAGATATGAATGTTGACCCTGTTTTGTACTAGAGCTGGAATATTTTAAGTGCTAAGTTATAGGAGTTAAAGCCCTTTAATAATGAGTGTTATCAATTTTTGACATTTTTGCTCATTATCTTCAAAACTATAACAGATAATGGGAAACTTTTAATAGCAATAATGCTCACAAGACAGGGTCTACAAATGGCGCAATGGCCAAAATTAGTGGTTTCTTTCCTTTTGGGAGTTTTCAGCTTGCCTATTACATGAACACTTTAATAGATTGATAAGTTGCTCTATTAAGTTATTCATTTTAGAAGCATATGAGAAACGTTTTGGGAAAACATGGACAAACAGACTGACATACATACAAGTTGAATGCAATACAGCCCTGACATGTAGTAACAGAGAATGCTCTAGCCACTACAATATTAGGATCACTATGACTAACGTTACATGGCAAGACAAAAATGAATTTCGTTTTTAAAAAACAGCATACATCCACTATAGTATATTTGATGTTATAGTTCCATAAGCATTTCTACAGTCCTACATCTATGCCCAAGAAATCACTTTAGAGTGGAAATTGCATGCCTGTTTAAGAAGAGCTTACCATGCTGAAAAGATGACAGATATTATTACTTATCAAACAGATGACTAAAACTAAAAAACTGTTAAACTTTAAGAGTCGTAGAAAATTCACAGACACATGTGTAATGGACACCCTTTTATTTTTATGTTTGATCTTTTTTTTTTTTGACAATATTCTATGTTGTTGTTTATCCTGAGTTTCAAGATATAATTGGATATCTAATTATTATTACATATAGTATACAAAATATTCCAGTTTTGCAATTAATTTTAAAAAATTGATACAAAGTTGTTTAAGAAAAATCGCACTTAACAAATGAAGACACATTCCTTGATTGATATTGTGTATTAACTATTCCTTCAGTCAACGATTTTCACATATAAAAACATGTGGTATCTATCAACTAACATAGTATTATATGAGTGACAGTTTAATTTGAAAGTATGGTGTTTTCTTATTGATGCAGGAGATGCATTCACTTTTTATTCACATTTTTATACGACCGCAAAAAAATTTTGCGGTCGTATATTGGTATGACGTTGGCGTCGTCGTCGTCCTCGCTGTCGGCCTCGTCGTCGTCGTCGTCGTCCGAAGACACATTGGTTTTCGCACTCTAACTTTAGTTTAAGTGAATGGATCTCTATGAAATTTTACCATAAGGTTCAATACCACAAAAGGAAGGTTGGGACTGATTTTTGGGGTTATGGTACCAACAGTTAAGGAATTAGGGGCCAAAAAGGGGCCAAAAATAAGCATTTTTGTAACTTCCAGACATAACTTGTGTGTTAGTGTATGGATCTCTCTGACATTGTACCACAAGGTTCCATATCACAAAGGGAATGCTGGGATTGATTTTTGGGGTAATTGCCTCAAAATTTTAGGAATTAGGAAAAACAAGCATTTTTCTAGTTTCATGACAATAACTTGTGTGTAAGTGTATGGATCTTTCTGAAATTGTACTACAAGGTTCCATATCACAAAGAGAAAGCTGGAATTGATTTTGGGGGTAATTGCCCAAAACGTTTAGGAATAAGGGGCCAAAATGGGGCCAAAAATAAGCATTTTTCTAGTTTCCAGACAATAACTTTTGTTCAAGGGTATGGATCTCTCTGACATTATACCACAAGGTTCCATATCACAAAGGGAATGCTGGGATTGATTTTGGGGATAATTGCCTCAAATTTTAGGAATTAGGGGCCAAAAAGGGGCAAAAAAACAAGCATTTTTCTAGTTTCAGGACAATAACTTGTGTGTAAGTGTATGGATCTTTATGAAATTGTACTACAAGGTTCCATATCACAAAGGGAAAGTCTGGGTTTAAGTTTGGGGGTGATTGCCCTAAACATTTAGAAATTTGGGGCCAAAAAGGGGCCAAAAAACAAGCATTTTCTAGTTTCCATACAATAACTTCTGTGTTCAAGTGTATGGATCTCTCTGAAATTGTACTGCAAGGTACCATACCACAAAGGGAAGGCTGGGATTGAGTTTGGGGGTAATGAATCATAAGGGGTTCAAAAAATTTGGGGGAGGGATTTTTTTTCCCCTTTTTTCTTTTTTTTCATTAAAATATTCCATTTTAAATTGGTTATTTCTGATTTATATATGAAAACAAATAATAATGATATGGTTTGAATAGGTAAATTAAAATTTTTTAAGTTCTTAGACCACATTTATTCTGTGTCAGAAACCTATTCTGTGTCAAATATTTAATCACAATCAAATTCAGTGCTGTATCGAGCTTGAATGTTGTGTCCATACTTGCCCCAACTGTTCAGGGTTCGACCTCTGCGGTCGTATCAAGCTGCGCCCAGCGGAGCATTTTTTTAATGTGATTTCTTGGGCATAGATGTAGACAGAATATGCAACTGTTGAAAGTGTCATATTTCAAAACAATATAAAAGTTGGTCATTGACAAAAGGTTAAGCAATAAAACTTTAACTACATTATCTAGATTATAATCATAAGATATGCAGCACTTCCCAAAATTTCAAAGAATAATTGACAGAAATTTTCAATGTGTCAGGCTGGGACATAATATTAATCTTATCTTAACTTTATGGTTATCCGAGATGTTTAAATTGAGTTTTCTCTTGTTTTCTGTTCACCACTTTATGTAAGTGATCTGTTTTGTCTTCATCCACTTTTTTTTTAATAATATTTTCTTTTCAAAAATAAACCAGATACATAATGTCAGCAAATTAAAAAAAAAATCATGTTTCAAATTACCTTAATTAACTTTTCAAAATTTCCTACTTCAAAAAACCATACCATGCTTCATACCATCAAATTATACCATGGTATAGTAATTTGCACCATACCATACCATGGTACCAATCATGCATACCATGGTATGGTGGTATTCGTACCATACCACCATACCATAACACATACCATACCATCGCACCATACCATGTTTTACAGAATGCCGTTTCTCAGATACTATAAGCAGTAGGTTATGTATATGTAGTGTATGGAATGATTGTAAGGAGTACATGTCTGTCTGGTAGTTATCATATGACCTTGACCTCATTTTCATGGTTAATGGATCAATTTTGTCCATTTATCAGAAACTTTTACCAATAGGTGAACTATATTACGTTTGTAGGATGATTTTCATGGTTCATTGGTCAATGTTAAGTTTTCCTGGTAAATCTGTTTCTTAGGTACTATATGTATAAGCATTTAGGTTAACCATATTTGGTGTATGGAATGATTGTTAAAGTGTACATGTTGCTGTATGTCATATTTGTTTTTCGCTCATTTTTTTAACATAAATCAGGCCGTTAGTTTTCTCGTTCGAATTATTTTACATTTGTCATTTCGGGTTCGTTTAGAGCTGACTATGCGGTACGTGTTTTGCTGATGGTTGAAAGACGTACGATGACCTATAGTTGTAAACTTCTATGTCATTTAGTCTCTGGTTGAGAGTTGTCTCATTGGCAATCATGCCACATTTTTTTAATTTTTATATGTATGTCTGGCTTGGTTTATGTGACCTTGAACCCATTTTCACGGATCATTGATAATGTAAAGTAATGTGATACTTGTAGTAAAACTTTTATCTTGAGGACTATCAACTTAAATCAATCATTGTTAGTAAAACAGGCGACATTTCAGCGTGTGTACTCTTGTTTACTAATTTATGCTGTTCTAGCACATAACTTTTGGTTTTTTCCATAATTTTCACACTCCATTGGTCATTTGAGCTTACTGGATGACTTTTTTTCCCAAGAAACTAGACATGGTATGTCAGCAACATTTGACACTTGTTGTGAGAATATGCATATCTGCCACGTGCTATATGAGATCATATGACATTGACCTCATTTTTATGTTCCAATTTAAGGATACGACCATACAATACCCTATGCACCACCAATTAAATACCCTAACCAGTGTTGATAACTAAAAGACAATCTGTATACAGATCTTATTTTCATTGCTTTTAAGAATATGCAGATATAAAAATGTATTTTACAGATGCATTTTTTAATTGATTTCTTGAGATGGAAAAGTAATATATTCCTGCCGTGTATGTTTGCAAGTCTATAACTCCATAGGAAATTGTTAGGCAAAAAACATAAAAAGCAAACAAGGAAATGATACGAGAATATGAATCATAAGTCTTTTACATTCTTATATTGGACATCGAATATAATTATTGACAACTTTCTAGTTGGTAAAGATTCAGATGATGAAAAACATTTCTTTTTAAAATGGTCACTTAATAATAAATGAAAAAAGTGTCGTTTGAACCAATTATTTGGTATAACCGTACGACCTCAAACAATGAGAAAAACCCATACCGTATGTGAAACATGAAAAGTGAAACAATTTTAACGAGAAAAACTAACGACCTTATTTAAAACAAAAAACAAAATAATTTCTACAGAAAAAATTTGACAGACATAAACCTACGACAACCACTGATCTACATGCTCCTGATTTAAGACAGGCACATTCAAAATGTGTCGGGGGGATGGGGGTATATGTTTGTGAGCGCCTATCCCCCCCAATGTGTGACAGTTCATGGTCTAACAGCAGTACGTAAGAACTATAAAAATCAGTCTAATTCATAAGATCGGTACGATGTACAGAAACCACTAACGTAAAAACAGTAGAGACACTGCACAAATACTGTAAGCTAGATCAAAGCCCAGTAAAGCTAAATTATATTTTGCAGAGAGGGCAGGAAATATGTGAATATGAATTTACTTTGTGAAATTCCTTATACTTGAAGTTAGATTTAAAAGGGTCTGGGTGGAATTGCATACTAGAAGTGTAGTATAACATGTATAACTATATTAATTATTTCAACATAACATATTTTTTCTTAAAAATTGTGGTTTAAAAAGGTAAATAACATAACACGTGACTAAATCACACTACAGGTGCCTTCTTACCTTTCACCTGGTCAAGTATGCTATAGGTGTCAAAATTTAATTACGAAAACAACAGCCTCCAATAAATGTTTTGTATTGTGTAATTTTATACACAAGGTGAGACGTAAATAATATATTGAATTGAATTGTTTACATAAAAGGGGGAAGTAATAAAATTGTTAATTGAATATCCTAATGCAGAAAAAGTGTGTTAAAAGATTTGTCACTATACAAATCCTTGGTGTGATGTATGACCATCGTTTCCAACCAAAAGCATATAACTTTTGGTAATAATTTATACCTATTAAATGTCTCTACTTAACTAAACAATTTTTTTTAAATGACCCTTTGCGAACGCCTAATTTGACTTTTACTCTCGTTTTTTCTGCTTCTGGTGCACACATAATTATAAGATCTTATAACATTACCGTAACAGAGAGAAAAGGAACAATTAGATCATCAATAATTAGAAATTTATGCTTAAAAATAAAATATTTCATCTATTAAGTATACGTCCTTGTCCAGTTGTAAGGTGTAATTTATAGACAAGGTCTGTGTTAAAATTAAGTTATGTGCACATTCATTACATGTAACTTCTTATCTGACATTTAACTTTGACCTCCAGTTTCAAAATTCACTAACCTTCAAAATGTTTCAGGAGATTGAGATACATTTTTAAAAGGAGGAAGATTCTAGGGGAACGATAAGAACCATAAGAAAATTAAGACTGTCAACACATTTTAAACAAGTATTTCTCTTTTTATACATCTGATTAATATAAAAATAAGGAGATGAGGTATGATTTTCAATGAGACAACTATCCACCAAAGTTCAAATTAAGTGGATGTAAGCAATTATAGACAACAGTACGGCCTTCAACAATGAGAAAAACCCATACCATAACGTCGGCTATAAAAGGACATGGAACAATTCAATTTAGAAAACTAACGGCCTAATTCATAACAAAACAATTTACGAAAAACAAATATATGACAGACATGAATCAACGACAATCACTGAGGTACTGTTACAGTCGCCTGACTTTGGATAGGCACATCAAGAATGTGGCGGGGTTAAACATGCTTGTGAGCGCTCAATCCTCCCCATACCTGGGACAGTGGTGTTATAGCACAATATAAGAACAAACTATAAAAATCAGTCGAAAAAGGCTTAACTCATCAGATCGATACAAAGCAGAAAACATCAAACAAAAACACAGACCGGACGTGGTAGGATATTTATCCATCCCTCATCCCTAACAACAAAAAGTTAAAATTGTTAATAAATACTAGGGATGGCAACGAGTACTCGAGTACAGTTATAGTACTCAGATACTCGTTTGCCTTTTATAAATCTAGAGATATTTCTCCTTACATTTCCCCTCACTTTAGTTCTATTTGAAATATCCTTCGTAATAGTAATAAAAATAGTATCTATTCACAACGTAAATACGTTTATTCTGAGACTTCTATGTGTTATTACTTAGTCCCAGGTTTATCTATAATCGCAAAACGTGTTTTAGCAGTACCAGCATAGTCAGTTCCTTCCGAGAGGATTTTTTCATGTGCAGGACTTGTTGTAACAAAACTTAGAAACAGACTTTCATCCGAAGTTGTGGGTCAGATCAATATTTCTGAACAAGAACAAAATCAAAGTGCCCTGCGATGAACCCTACGTCATTGATTAGAGACATTTGTAACGGTGTTTGTACACGAATTAACACTTTCATGAATTAAAATAACTCACAAGCCGTAATTTGAAACTTTATTATTGTTTAATCTATAATTATATATCTTTTCGTATAAGTAATTTGAAGTCCAATATTTTGTTGACAAATTATAAGATAAGTCGTTATATATAGAAATACTAACTCGACGGGAACAGATGATACAAATTGTCTATCAAGTCGGACTTTATGCATGTTGATAGTTTTATTGGCATGTTGCTGATTTGGTTCATGAACACACAAACAATAATTGCTATTATGATAAGTTATTTTATAGAAACGGTGGTCCATTATTCATTGTTCTATTGACACAAAAAAGGACTAGCAATACAATAACCAAGGATCAAGTTATATTTTGTAGTCATACAGTTTGAGTTCTGCAACAATACGCAGTATGTCTTTCGTTAAGATGTCAAGTGATGTCATCATATTATAATTAGGTTTATGAAAGGTAATAACCAAAATACCACATCACAACAAAAGTCAAAACTTTTCACTAGACGTTCAAGATTTATCCGAGTACTCGAGTACTCCCGAGTATCATGACCGAGTACTCGAGTATTAAATTTTAAATCTTTTGACATTACTAATAAATACATGTATATAAATGCAGAGCTGAAATTCTAACCTGTGCAGAAAACCAATAATAAGTGCCGACTTAAAAACATGATCTATAATAATGATTTTAAGTAATATTCTTAAACGAATGAAAATTATGTTTTTGGCCTTTTAAATATTAAATATTTTTCAAAGGATTGAATGTCGATTTTCCAATAAAAATACAAAATTATTAAAAAATATTTATATTCAAACTTGTTTATTGGCAACAAAGTATATTTTCTGATTCAATAGTTACATCATAAAGAATTACACATTTTAAGTGCTTATATTTACAGTGGGTGTTCAATTCATGCAAATGCTGATCTTTAATCGACTGTAAGACGAATCAATTTATTCCGTCGTATGCTTTCATTTCGTATAAAAACAAGCCATGCCTTTTGAAAGCAATCCATACCGTATGAATGCAACACAAGATTATAGAATAATTAGCTCCGTCTTCTTAATTAATTAACACAATTTTTCGCATGGTTCGTGCATTTCCTGCATTTATGGTTTTAAACAAATCGCAAATTTTGTTCATTCGAAAAAAAACCAGTTGACAATATATCTTGAAATATGGATATAGCAACAGATTATTATTATATGATATACATGTACAATAATGATTGGAATTTGCTAAATATTTTACGAGCTATCTACTTTGAAATCGACATATTCATGTGACAATTTCAGCTATTATAATTGATTGGTGCTAGCTTCATCTCATTAGACAATTTCTGTCGAAGTTTTGTGTTTAAAATATGTGAATAACATGTATCTGTTTATTTCGAAAATCTGTAAACTAAATATAAGAATTAAATGCTGTAGAAAATTTATAAGAAACGAAAACAAGTGATCATCACATTTTTATCAAGAAGCGATTTTGCGCTTCATGCCAAATGTGATGGGCACTTGTTTTCATTTCGACAAAATTCTATAATAATGCAGAATCGTAGAACCTATCATGTCTCCGGTTGTTGAAATTAACATATATTAGATTAAGCCGGGGTCACACATTCACGATTTTTACTGCCGTCCTTAATAGGACCTTTCCCTATTAAAATATGTCAAAAGTCTGATCAAGATCCTGTGAATCGTGGCTGGAAATTCAAACTTTAATTAAAATTTGTAAAAACATTTATTTAATCACCACAACAATCAGTTCAGGAAGCGTCCAAGTTCAGCCGTTTCCATCCGAATTTGTCCCGATTATCCCGTTCTCAATCCGATTCTGATCCGATTTGTATCTTTCACATGATAAAAAACGACCGAATATGTCCCGACAGCGTCCCGATTCTGCCGAATGCGATCCGACAGAGATCAGACAGTGACCAGACAGTGAACTGACGCTGACGGAAGATATCCGTTAGAAAACTGTCGCCATATTCGGGATGTTCAGGTACTGTCGGAACGCAATCCTATGAAAGTCTGCTGTACCGCATAGCAAACGGCTTTGTCTAGACTCAGTCGTATCGTGTTCTGTAATTGTCGGGATCTGACGTGGGTATTATTGCCGAATTTCGTATTAATAACGGGACTGTTCCGAAACGGTTTCGGCAAAGACGGTTCGCATTAGGCAAGATCTGGACTCAATCGGGAAAAAAACAGCAATGACAAATTTCTCCAGATCATGCCCGTTCCGCAGGACACCGTCCAGAAAACACAGAACATTGTTACGATTTTGATCCGATACAGCAGAATCTGTCACGAAATAGTCACGATTGTAATCCGACTAGACAAAATCGGCTAAGTTTCCCCGAATGTTACGGGACGCACCTTACTGTCGGGGGTGCTTGGCCGACCTGTCCGGACCATTCCCTTTCCGTAGGAATCTATTACGAACATATACTACTGCGTTCAGACAATGATAGGACATTCCAGATCACTGAGGATAGTAATCCGACGTTTTTACTTTTCATGTCTTAGCGCTGTCTGATCTCAAACGGGAGCCATAATCGGCACTGTGTGAACGCCACATTAAGGAAATTAAATCCTTTATCTAAAGACGTTTTACATTATATTATTCACTAATGCTTCTACATTTTAAGTCTTACTGACTTTGAAACTTTGAAACTTTTGAAACTTTTTATTTCACCAAAGGCCTCACATGAGGCATGATAGTACAAACAATACAATATAACAAATATAATGCATGAACAAAATTAAACATATGTACATGCACAGAATTATCCAGGAAGGTAAATATCACGTAAATATTCATTTAAATATTGACATTACAATTTTACAAAATTTAGACAAGCCAACAAGAGTGTATTTATCATTACTATTCATTAGTTCATAGAAACTATCAACATTTTTAACTTTAAATAATATCTCTGCAGGTAAAAATTTTTGTCTCTCAACATTGAAAAAAGTACAGTTAGATATATAGTGAAATTCATCACCCAGTTTTTCTTTATTACATAAATCACAAACTCTTTCTGACCTATCTATACTTAAAAATCTACCACATTCAATGGATAATCTATGACTTCCACATCTAAATTTACATAAGTTGTGTCTTAAATCAAAAAGTAATACAGTTAAATAATTTTCCATACAAAATTCAGCCTTATACATTCTGCAATTTAAACATTTAGATGAATTGAATACCGGTATTTTAGTCTTCCAATCAGTTACAAATAGATCATGGTAATACTGTTTCACATTTTTAGATAAATTACAATACTTTCCAACAAATTGATTGACAGTGCTATTTTGTATGCAAATGTATACACAGGTAGGTTTCCTTTGCATCTACCCTTTTTCTTTTTTATGTTGATATTAAAGATCATAATATGGGAACAATCTGTAAGTAGATATAGGAAGATGTGTAAGGTTCCTTTTGAAATATCGTGACAGTTCCATTCAAAGTTAATCTAAAGATTTGTAGGTTCAGACAAAAATGACCCAAATAATTTCAGAGGCATTAGTCATTAGTTTACCGAGCAATCTTGCAATATTGTTTACAGCTATCATAAAGAGCAGACTTATACAGTGGGCCGCAAGCAGCAACATTCTTAATGATGCGCAATTTGGTTTTCGTCAGAGACATTGAACCGTTGATGCAATTTTTGTACTTCAGTGTATAATAAGTAAAACATTAGCTATGAAGAAACGCTTCTTCTGTTGTTTCGTTGATTATAAGCGAGCATTTGATAGTATTAAGAGAACGATCCTCAGTGTAAAGCTATCATGCTTAGGGATTCGGGGAAAATTGTAAAACACTACGTTAAATGTATGAATCGACAAAGGCTTGCGTAAAATTCAATTGATCGTATTCTGATTTTTTTTTAATAAGGTCGGTCTCCCACAGGGCGAGGTTTTATCGCCGATACTATTCTCATTATACATTAATGATTGCGAATTTTTTTTTCTCAAAAGCGTTAAAAATGGATCTGTGCCTTATTGATGTGTGTGGACGATATGGTGTTATTTGCGGAATCACCAGAAGGTCTACAATCTATGTTTGAATCTTTAGAATCATACACAACAAATTTCGATTTAACTGTAAATATTGATCAGACAAAAAAGTTGTATCCCCTAACGGGGATATTATTAGAGAAGAAGAACAATTGTTTTACAACGACAAAAGTATAGAAAATGTGGACAAGTTTAGTTATCTAGGATTTATTTTAAACTTAAACGAAATATTCACAAATGCAGGAAAGAATCTTGTTGAACAGGGACAATAATCGCTGTTTACACTGCTTTCTATTAATTTCAGAAATCTGTACCTACATAATCTCATCGCTTTTTGAAATTAACTTTTGTAGTGTTATAACTTATGTCTGTGAAGTCTGGGGACTTTCCAAAGCAAAATAGAATCGAAAAAGTTCATTTATGTTTTTGTAAAAGATCAATCAACGTATACGACTATGGTGTATTTTGAGCTGGGACTAATTCGTAAACTGCAGCTTTTAAAATTAGGGACATTATTTTACAAAAAATAATTTACTTTCTCTGTCTACATGTTTTATTGCAAGTATAACGGTTATATCTTGTATACACGGATGAGCTGTACAGCTTAGGTAATAAAGTATATTATATACTCATAAAGGAAGTTGCCATGGGTGAGCGATTCAGATTCCATCAACCCACCAATTTAATAAATGATATCAAAGTTAATTAACAAATACATTTCCCGGTTTTCTTTTTACATTTTGAATCTATGATTAGGATAATACAAAACCGATTTCTCCCTTCTTGTATTGTCCTTTTTTACGCTACGATAACAGGAGGCATACATGCGTCAAGAGACAGCAACCAAATGAAGAAAAAAAAAACAACCAAAAGGACACCCATATGTATGCCTGTTACTTTGGCAATCTTCAAGACATATTTCCTATTTGGTTCTTTCAACCAAGTCCCTCAGCTCTATGGTCCCAACTGTCATTGATGGCACTCATGTGGACAATATACAAACAAAAATAAACAGTCATATAAGTTGCTTTAATCTTAAAAATTTAATTTCTATCGATATATACAAGTATATTGATTATTATTAGGTTAGTTTCAAATTTTTTCTTAATTGTAGCTTTTGAACTGGTATTTGAGATTGTTTAAAAAATGTTTTCATTTTTTATTTGAAAAATTAAGTTTGAAAGATTGTTATACTATATATAGCGGTCTACGCTTATCGTCTTTTAACTCCCTTTTATTTAATTCCACGATCAATTATAGATATTAAATCAGCGAATCGAACATTTGTTTTGCATTTCTTACAAGAAAGATGGGAAAAGACGAAGAAACACATTACACGACCAAAGGTCGGCGATTCTCTCCGGGCACTCCGGCTTCCTTCACCAATAAACACTGGCCGCAACGATAGGGCCAATAATGCTGATAGTGTTGTTAAACACCAACAATCAATCAATTAATCATTTCACGACCAGTAGCTTATGTCTTCTTTATTTTTAATCACTAAAGAGATCTAAGTCTTTTAATCTGTCAAATTGCTTGATATATTTTCTTAATTTCAAAATACACACTACATTTATAAATACACTTGAAACAATAAAAGACGAAAAAAGCGAAAACGCTATATCGCAAAAAAACGAATACTGTAGTCCTGCAAACCGCGGCAAAATAGAGAAAATGCGAAACTCAAACCATGTCTGATTTTCGCACTATCGTTTTCTCCTTCTTGCGTTTTCTCTTGTGTGTGTGTAAGTTAGATTTGTTTATTGAATAAAATGCCAAGGTGAAAATCATAATACAGTTATGACTGGTAGTTATAGTCGTGGGACAACGGACTATAATATTACTAGAAGACATTATAGATTATAGTTAATAGTTTCCTTAGAAATGTAAACACAACTTTACTTTTAGATGTCCTAGGTTTTAAAAAAAAGTCATTTTTGTAAAGAAATAACAATTGTCATCGCTTGCTGAATAATTCATGATGAGATCCATTATGAAGATAATATAATATCCAATTGTTGTCCTGTAGATATAGACTATAAAGCCTACAGAATATGCTGTTCAGATTATATAAAATATGATTTTTTTTTAAATCATGTGCATTATGTGTTATCAATACGCAATGTATAGTTACGAACAAAATAACAAAACTCTAATGTATCTAGATGCAAAAATCGAATTTCGAATTCATAAGCGTTTTGTTTTAACAAACAGGATGAAAGCAAATGAAAAAGCATTAAAATTACGGTCGTATATACATCTCCAATTCTAAAAAGGAGAATATTTTGATGTTTAATAATTCATAATTTTAACGACAGCCCTTTAGTCGATTTTTCAACGCATGGATTTGTTATTGATGAAAATTATCTATACTTTACATTAATTTGTGATCCACGATGCAGGTGTAATACACCTAAGGATAGCCTTGTTTTATAGAGCATAAGAAAATTTACTGTGAAGGGTCCGAATAAGCATGGTTTAACGGGTGGTTTTGAGAGCAATGTACCTATTTATGTGGCTTTTTCTCGTTGGTAAAGTCAAATCAACTACTACACCTTCCTCTGTGAGTTACGACACAGTAGAGGAGAGCTATGAATTAATTTCCGAAGGTAAGTGTTAATTATATCTCGTTTCCCTGTAGGATCAGATAACTTCCTGGCTTTTTGATAATTTTCAGAATAGAGAGGAAGACAAAAACAGTTAGTTAAGTCTTTAGAAATAAAAAAAAAAATCGTAAAGGGTTCCGCGGAACCATGCGTCTCGCCTGCTATCGTTGTTGTCATTATTTAAGCGTAATGTTGCCTGCCACAAATAGTCAACAGAGTCCATTTATCGGGAATATCCAGAAAAAGGAAAAAATTGAAAAATAAAAATTATTCCCCCAAAGTGCTATCTCTTGATTATGAAAAATTGTCTATCCAAGTTTTGTAAAACTCCATGAAAGTTTAACAAAATTATTCAAGTTTTAAAATATTCCTAAAAATGTACACTGTTGACATTGAAAAAGAACTAAGTCTATTCATTAACAAAGTATGAAACATATAAACAAAATAATCTCAATTCTAATCTACATGATGCTTTTGGAAAAGTTTTCTCTAACTCCATGAGGTTTGAAACAAAAATAATGTTTTTTAAAACTTTAACCCTAGACCGTTTCTAACTTTAACTAAAAAACAAGGTTAATTTTATTATTATAAAATATTGGAAAATAACGAATAAAACTGAATAATTCATCGTAAGATCCAAAATGAAGATATTATAATATTCAATTGTTGTCCTGTATTTATATAGACTGTCCTTAAAGCATTAAGAACATGCTGTTCACATGTTTTAACAGGTTTATAAAATATTATTTTTTAAATCACGTGCATTATGTGTTATAAATACGCAATGTACAGTTACGAACAAAACAACAAAACTCTATGTATCTAGATACAAAAATCGAATCTCGAATTCATAAGCGTTTTGTTTTAACAAACAGGATGAAAGCAAATGAAAAAAGGAATTACAATTGCACTCGAATATATGTAACAGTGAATTTGTGGAATTAGGGATTATGTTTAATCACTGGTAATTTTAGTGATTATATATATAATTACTAAATTTTGTAGGAGTAATGCATAATCACTAGAAAAAATGTCAGGGATTATACATAATAACTTAAATGAAGAGACAATGAATAAAATAATTTATAATCTATAAAATCATATTTAAACATCCTTAGAAACATAAATATTAAAAGCTTAAGCACAATATTCTAATACAAATCATTTATTTTTACAAACTACATTGTAAAAGTCAGTCATTATCCTTTGCAGCTCTTTTATGAACGATGGACATTATATTTTTGGGGTTTCCCTTTCCAAGATCAACATGCGGAATCGGCATCACAGCCTCCTCTAAAATTATGTTCAATCTGTCAAGCATGTGTTCTGTTTATGTTTCTAGACGTTTTGTTGCATTTCTTTGCTTAATTTGAATTCCATGTTTGTTAACTTTCACCCCTTTGTTTTACAGCAAATTACATAATCTGTGCATTTATGTTGGTATTATTAATTTCAATTTTAAATACTTTTTTGTTTATGAGTTAATGTGGTTTAACACAGTTAAATAGAATATCACCAGAAAAACTGTTCATTTTAATAAGATTTGATAAATGGACAGGGAATGAAAACTGTCCACTTAAACCATGAAGAGGTTATACATATGATTTAATTGTCTGTATTTGGTATATTTTCCCCAAACAGAGAATCTTTGTATTATCGATAATCCCTGAAATCATTTGAGGGAATTTGTAGAATAATTCTTAAAATTTTCAGTGATTGTGTAAAATCACTAGTCATTTTCAGGGATTATATATAATCACTAATGATCTTAGTGATTTTGCAAAATCCCTGAAAAATCAGGGATTCTACATAATCCCTGATTATACAAATTCACTGTAACATATACATCTCCAATTCTAAAAAGGAGAATACTTTGATGTTTAATAATTCATAATTCTAACGACGGCCCTTTAGTAGATTTTTCAACGCATGGACTCGTTATTGATGAAAATTATCTATACTTATTAATAACATTAATTTGTGATTTCACTGGCTGTGCATGAATAATGACATGGAAAAAGAACTATGTCTTTTCATTAACAAAATACGAGAAATAAAAAAAATTCGATCACAATTTTAAATCTATATGATTCTTTTGCAAAAGTTTCCTCCAACTCCGTGATGATTAGAAACAATAAATTAAGATTTTTTTTTAAAATTTAACTTTTACTCTAGACTGTATCTAACTGTTAACTAAAACAAGGTATTTCAGAATACGGTGGAAAAAATAAAAACATATTTACAAAAGTATATATATTGCTTTATCTTCATCGTGACGAGGCTTCTGTCCAAGTTTCATAAAATTCAATGAATGTTGTATAAACAACTTTAACCCCAGACATTATCTAAAAGTTAACTGCCAAACAAACGAAGTTCATTTTTCAATAAAATAATGAAAAAAAAAAAAAAAAAAATGTTCGACTCTCTTTCGATCACGACGTTTTCAATGTAGGTTTCAAAGAATTATTGATGTTTAAAAAAAACTTAAACCGCAGTCTGAACCAAAATGTTGATGTCGACATGACGAATTCACGACGACAGAATATAGGAATGTTATGTCTCGTTTCCACAACTTTCGTAACTGGCGAGACAATAAAGAAGTAAACATAACCAAATATTTCAAGATTTTATTACATGTACTGGAATTAATTTTTGCGTATGTTTATCTTCCTTCTCCTCCTATATTTCTGACTTTTATTTTCCAAAATTCAAAAAGTCGATTGTAAAAAAAATTCAGTCAGAAAACTGCAAACTTTGCCACCCTAAATTTACTGGAGGTAATAATAAAAAGTGCGCGAAATTCCTTTTTAATAACTGTAGGCAGCAGTGTTATATGACACAGGCAAGTTTTGGCCTTCTGTAATACGAATTGATTGTGTCATCTTCTGTTATACGAATATATAGTGTTATCTTCTGTAATATGAATTGATTGTGTTATCTTCTGTCATACGAATTGATTGTGCCATCTTCTGTTATTAGAATTGATAGTGTTTTCGATAGTGTTATCTTCTGTTATACGAATTGATTGTGTCATCTTATGGTATTCGAATTGATATTGTTATCGATAGTGTTATCTTCTGTTATACGAATTGATTGTGTCATCTTCTGTTATGCGAATTGATAGTGTTAATAACCGCATACTATTCTAAAATCTTGTATGGCAAGCTGGTCTCTGTTTAAAGAAACAACATTCTAAGTAAAAAAACAATTTTCTAAGTGGGCATGTAAAAGGTGCATTTTCACCTTTGCTCTATCATAGCAGGTAATAGGTTAGCCGTAAAAGGGACCAGTAAAAACAATGGAAGTAATTATATATATATATATATCACAGGATCAATTTTGGTTTATGAAAACGGTTAATATTGTTGAATATTTGGGTGTTTTTTTTTGTCTTAATCATCTGTATTCAAGTATACCAAAATGGTGTAGAATACATAGAAATTTACAGAAAAAGCAATGATTTTTATAAACACTGAAAAATGGAGAAAAACCGTCATGAATATAGAACAACAACACCCTCCAAATAGGTGAGTGGCTAACCATCGAGGGTAAGTTCGAGATCGACATCGATCGAGTGGTGTTTGAGTTTGATGGACGACAGGAATATTTTTTTCTGACGGAATACTCATTTTGTGACCTATTGCAAGACTCGTTAATTGTTTTTGCGAGGCAAAGCCGCGCGAAAATTTGTTTTCTTTTTCTTATACTATTATTTCCTGAAAATGGGTGCATTTAGTGTTTCAAAATAGTCATTTTCACCTGGTGTCATGGGCAAGATTATTCATTTTCAGTTCGTACCACGCCAGAATATTCATTTTCAAAATCCTCCTGCCTCCTCGAAGAATCTATATCAAATGCTCGTTCTCTTTTATAGTATATTTTTCATTTTTTACAGATTTATTAAGAGTGCATTCTAGTTCTATCGTATCATATCACAGTTTATGGAACAAGATTGGTTTTAACGGATACGACACAGACGATAATAGAAGACGGGAAATAATTGATGACTGGAACGAATTGAAACCTCTAACTGTAGGTAAAATTATCTGATACACCCCAATTACAATGGTTGAAAATGCATTCTCTTCTAAGTCTTCGTGCATTGATACTGGCTCTGACCATTTGGATTTTTTTTTAAATCATACGTTGCTGAATTGTCGCGAGTGATTGACCGCCAAATCTATTCGAGAAACATAAAAGTCCTCTTTACTTTCATATAAAGGGGAAGTTTAGTGCAAAAAAAGTTTTATCCACCATCTTTACAGTGAAATTTTCCAGTATAAAATCAGAAATAATGATACTGTAATCTTTTGTTTTTAAGTTCCAACTCTATATTGCAATTACCTTGTCCGCCTGTTCGTCCGTCAGTCTGTTCGTCCAACACATGTATTCGTCACACTTTTCTCTCTGTAACTACAGAACAAAATTACTACATATTTGGTCAGCAACTTAACAGTGATGAGTTTTACTTTCAGATACATACTTCCTGTTTGCCGATACTTTGAATTTTTTAATAAGTTAAACTTAAAATTTACGTCGCATATTTCTGCAATATTACTGAACAGAATGACTTCATATTTGGCCAGCAGCTCAACAGTAATGCGTTGTTACGTGTGTGCTCTTTTCATATCTATTATATTCCGATACTTTTATTACGAGTTGCATTATGCTTAGCACGAAAATACATTAGTTTTTGTTTGTTATGTCATTAATTTGGTGTTTCCTAATTTGCAGGTGATTATTGACGTTATATCTCTATGCTATCTTGGCGTTTATTGGTAATGTTCTTATTCTTTTTTCAATGTCGTCCAATCGCATATCGTTTTAGTGAACATTACTCAGTTATTTATTTGTAAACTATTATTATCCTTAGTTTACAGATAAGGGAAGGAAAACGGACTAGAGTATTCAAGCAATTCACTTAAAGCGTGTCGAAAGTTAAGAACATCATCAGTTGTTATCTTATTTGGTTACAGATCAGACTTGAAAAGTACAAACTGAATTAAAATCAAAAGACTGCAGAAATAAAACAAAAGCTATTTAGAAATGTACAATTTTTTGAAATTTTCAAATTACATACTAACAATTTTGATTCAAATTTCAGATTAATATTTATTTCTGCACATCAGGCTATCCGAACTGTGATGAAAACGAGCATATACTAGCTATTTCTATAGATGTAATACAAACTTCACTTGTTGGAAATATTTCTAAATGGGATAGAGTACAATGCAAGGCTGGCTACAAATCTGAAATAAAAAAGACGTTTACGACGTTTGCAGGTGTGGTAATTTAGTTGCATGTGGAGATGTAAAATCGACTGAAATCTAGGCGCCCGCATCAATGTCCTTTTTGTCTTTAATTAGACGTAAAAAAAAAAGATGTGGTATCAACTATAACAGCTCTCCGTACGATCTTCAGCAAGGAGCAAAACTTATACCATATGTGAAAGTTTAAAAACAGGCTCCGGGAGGAGAAAATGTGAAATAAAAAAAACTTAACGGTCTGATTTATACTAAAGCTGTAAACGAAAAATAATAACAGAAGACGGTAACCAACGACAACCACTGAATTACAGGCCCCTAACTTGACACAGGCACATAAGAAACATGGAGGAGTAAAACATGTCTGTGAGTGCTCAATCCTTCCCAATCGTGCACAGTGGCGTAACAACACAACACATAAAAAAAGCCGAAAAAAATATTTGGAAAGGACTTGAGATCAATTCTAAGCACAAAACAAGTAACAAAAGGAAAGACAAAAGACACGAAGTATCGATCTGAGAGTATTCGCAGTTATAAGACTCAAATTTCGACAAAAAAATAAGCCATATTTTTTTAGACTGAAATATTTATCCGCACACCTCAAACGGATTTAGCGTAAAGACGAAATAAGCACTCAAAGAAAAGCGTGTCATTGTGCAATGCAAAAATCTAGGCATCGACAGGATTTAGGATCATAAATGTTAAAAACTGGGTAGAAAACATGGCCAGTTACACTTCAAACTATTTAGAATGAAGTCAATGTTAGTACCATTAAAGTAAAGATCTTACTACAATGGTAAATAGATAACTTATTCCAAAAACCAATAAGTTTACATGGATAGATTCTCAACATATATATGATCTCTTTAGAGTTTTAAACAACAAGTGTCATTATCACGCATCTCCTTTTTTTTATATTGTGTATGTCGCCTGAGACTTGAATGAACAATCCATAAAAATAATACCACCAGATCCCTTTGTTTTTTTTTTATTATCGATTTCTTTCACTTAGTTACGTACATGTGCATTAATGTTTATAACTCAGTTTTTTAGTAGATTGTGTCACAATGTTTTTGTATAATGTAGCGCTTTGAAAAAAAAATACAATTTTTACTTCCTTTAACTGCCGCATGTTGAAAGAAGTAATGAATTATTTATTTTAATGTACCATGGAATTTTTTTGCTAAACAACATATTTTGATAAGATATTTTATATACACTCATACTTTTTTAATGTCTAACATGGCATTTACGTCCGCGTCAACAAGTCTGTTTGAAAATGAAGAGCATTTTCAAAACTTTCGCCTCGAATATATTATTTTACCCTAGATTTTGGATTACTAGTGACTTGAATGACTTGTTTCGAACTTTTTTCTGCTTTTTTAAGATGTGGATTTAACGTGTGTGACTCAAAATCTACAGGACTATATAAGTGATTTTATTGTCAGTACAGCAAAATGAAAAGAACTGACCGCCATTGACCACATACATTGTAAATGAAGTTTTTATCTAAAAAAGTCGTTCCAGTGTACGCTTTTGAAAATACTAGTATTCTCTGATGTATTAGATAACAAAACGATAAAATAATTTAACATGGCTACGCTGACTGAAGTTATTTCGTTTAATTCATGAAATTCCAAATTTATATCTCACCATTTACCCCAAAAACATTTTTTATCGCGTTGACAATGCTAACGATAAGATGACGGCAAAAACGCACGCAATGAGTATCGCCAAACATTTCCAGAACCTTCGCCCCTAATATATTATTTCACTGTTTATTAGAGTTCAACATGGTTCCACTTCGTTTCTGTCCCTCAAGCGGAAAACATAAGATGGTTCCGACTTCTCTGATTCGTATGGAGAAGATGGGATGTGAGGTAAACGACAAGACATCAACCAAATACCCGGTAACGCACTATAACAAAAAAAAAATATATGATATGTGATGGAAATAGATAATATCATATTATACAACATTGGTATTACATGTATTTTAGTATGCTTTTTCTGTATGAAATGGTCAATGAATTTTGAATAAAACATTGTATAATGAATCATAACCTTTTATTTCCAGTTTTAAAGGAGACACTATCAATATAGATAAAAGAAAAATTGTGATACGTAAAAATCAAGAGAGACAGTTCAACATAGAAGAAGAAGGTGGTAAGCATATTACTTATAAAACAAAAAATGATTGATCAGTTTATCGGACTTTATCCTGCATGTCACGTGTGTTCATTTGGATCGAGATAAGAAGTTCAATTGGTTCGTTTGCTGCAACTATTGAAAGAGACGAATGAAGACTTAATGGCAAACAAGAATGCCCTTCTTTTCCTCTTTGTTGACAACTTGTGATCACAATGTCAAATTGTTTGATTCTAATATATTTATCATTTCATGCTTATGTGTGTTGTTGGGATATCATAGATTAAACAAAATAACACAAAACAGACAAATATTTTGTAAATATCATTTCAATTGTTAGAATTTTAGGAATTCAATAATGAAAAAAATAAGTTATCTTTAAAAGAAGACGTGTCCTCTTACCTGAACCCCTCTGTTACGGACGTACATATACAAACAAAATGTTAAGTGTAGACGGTATATTATATAAACACGATGTTCTTTCAATTTTCAGGAAACCCCATATCAGCAGACCATCTTTTCGTTGTGGGCTTTTACAGTAAGTATATGTGGAAGTAGTATAGCTATATTGTAATAATTTGATATGCCTGTTGTATGGTGGTCTGGTTTCTTTTAAGTTTCTAAATTTATAAACGGACAATTTTAGAAATGTTTGTTATAAATCCTGTCAGTACCAAAGTATTGACTACTGAGGTGATCAATAGTTTTACCCTCGGGGCTGATAGTCCACCAGCAGCGAACTGTTTAAGTAGTAAGGAATTGGTTAAAATGACAGTTGTCGGTTGAGAAGTTAGGCAACAATTATATATGGTAAGTTTGCCTAGTTAATATGCTTGATATATAACATCATGTGTCGGGTAATCAGTATCCAGCTCTGAGGACCATTGTTAGGCATTGTTATGATAACAGGGCTTGAATTAACATAGACAGCATGTATTGATGGTAGGGTGACTGTCCTGAGTTACATGTAACATATATTAAGCTCGTTTTCGCATCCTCAGTTTTATCTGAAATTTTTAGTTTGTCATGTTTCTGATTTCTTGTGGTTTCATATGAAAATAACCGTTTTAAATCAAGGTAAAATGTGGATTTAAAGGAGATAGTTTTGTGTTTGGGATGCATGTGAACTTAAAAATCCTTAGAAATGTGAAATATTTCAAATAACTTTTCTACATATAGTCTATTACTAGAAAAAGTCATAGAAAAGACCGACAACAAAAGTGACAAAAAAAAAAAAAGACAAAAAGACAAATCAGTTCCATAATGCATCAGAAAGAAAACTACTGATTAAACAAAAAACTGAACTCCATAGAAAACTTGGGCCGAAATCAGCAGCTGGAAGGGTTACAAGTCTCATAAATCCTTGTTAAAACAGTAACGGGAAAACGGCAAAACAGAATTGCATGAGCCAATCAACGCTTGAGATATCGTTACGGGAATAAATATTTTAATATATTTCAGATGAAACTGTGTGCGCTTGTGATTGTGTTTACTTTGATAAAACGGAAATGTTTAAAAACCAAACTCGAGAGAAAAAGTCTATGGAGGAACTGAAGGAAAAAATGGCACCAGAGTTAGCAGAAATGAAAAAGAACTTGACTGTTGATCCCAAAACAATGTCATCATTTTTAAATACAAAAGTCAGCAAAGACGACAAGCGGAAATCGTCGAAACAGATTGGTGTGTTAGGAATTGTTTTTCTGACCATCGAAGTGTGTGCAATTGTATTAGCAGATCTGATATCATTTAGACAACACTGGGCAATGATCCGTGATAATTGGAACGGCTTTCTAGCGCGGTTTTAACTTCTGAAGAAACATGACCATTGAATAAGTCATTTTTGTTGACAAAACAATTATAAAAGCCGTGTATACATGTGTGCGTGTTTAAGTTTTTGTTATCTATATTTGGTTTGTTAGACAAAGGTATGTCTAGTGTTTAAACTTAATGTTCACAAAATTTAGACGTGCGGCAAAACACTTTAGATTGTGATACTGTTGTATTACTTCACCTCTTATATAGAAGTTGATATAAAAATATTTTGAAAACATATTTCTGGGAAAAATCTTTAGATATACCAGAGACATATAATACAATTATTATGTGTCTCTAGATATACCTTTTCGTTTCTGAATTTTTAAACCAGTTTTGTCACCTGGAAAAGTTGCTGACATCTGGGACTGTTAGTATAATAGTCCCAGTACTAACGTGGCTGGAAGCAGTTATACCAATCAGTGTAATTATAGAGTAAGTATAATAGTCCCAGCTGACATGGACTTCTGATATTTAATTTTAATGTAAGCTAAACAAAGTATGACATTTTAGAAAGACAGACAACTCAGAGAGATAATAAATGTCAGCAAAAAGCATAATGAGGAAAAAAGTGATATTCTATTAGAAATTTGTCTTCTTTCCAACTGTTTTTGGTTCATATGAAAATGTTCACTATTTTGAGGTATGTAATGGCAAATAAAAAAAAAAGAACCCGAAAATAGTATATATATTTTGAAAAGAATTGTACAATTTTTTGTTTAAAGTTTAGATAATTCATTTCTGAAAAAAATTTGTTTAAAAAAATAAACAACTGGTCAAAGGAGATGTATTTAAATTTCAAAACAGAAGTCTGTTTAGAACCAAACCTTTTGAAATTAAAGCGGGTCACACTAGTAAATTGAGGGTGCGTAACATAACATTAAAACCTGCTGATGGAGAAATATAGAGTATTGAGGAAATTTGTTCAATTTGTGTAACTGGTCTTAGGGATGCTTTATATTTCTATATACGTGTATGTAAAATTATTGTAGTAAAAGATTGAGAGAAGTTTATACCTCTACAATGTATATCATACCAAATATCCTAAAAAGGTGCTTGGTATGCTAAAATTTCGTAATAACAATTTGTTGTATAGGATATAACTTTTTAACCAAAAGGTAGAAAAGATAACACTTAAAGTTAACTTTTTTTATATATATAATGTCTTTATTTTTGACAATGTTGTTAATTGGCAATTTGTACAGTTTATCTTTGATCCTACTGCCTAATATTTGTTTAGATCATGGACAGGACTAGATCACCTTCTCTCACAATTTCTAGACAGTGCTTTGCAGTTTGTTCCTTAGGGCAGCATATTGCATGTTCTTGGAAGGGACACTGATACGTTAACTTCACGTAGGAAATTTTTGAAAGCATTGTTCTATTAAATAGAATCACTCATAACGTGAAACTTCAACAAATGCAATCCACTTGCAACGCGTAACTTTGGATGACATCTTTCAATAATCATCTTGTAAAGTGTATTTATTACTTAAATCGCTCCTCGTAAGGAAGGAAATGCTTACCCATCACAAGCCTCAGTTTTTGAGAGGTTCATCATACTCAATCTGTAGTTTTTTTGTAGTGTTTGCATTCAATTATTTGACCTTTTGACTCATTTTTCTTTTGACCATGGTGTTGTTTGATTTTTTTCATTGACAGTTGCTGTTTTTTTTCCGTTGTAATTTAATTGGCTAATCACACTTATAAAATATTTTTCTCAAATCAGTCTAGTCAACTGTATTATTACTCAACTTATTCGTGTTAAAATATTTAATATAATTTTGCTATTTTTTATATTATAGGTGCCATGCACTATGTAAATATTCATGTTACTGTCTTTGTAATTAGTTGATTGTTGCCTCAGTTATAATCCTAACAAATGAGAGAAAGAAATAGAAATGTTAAATTGCTCAACTTATAATAATAATACTTTTATTCAGAAGCAATACAGCTTATAGAATATACATTTTACATCAAATTTTAAATGCATCAGTGTAATATTAATAACAAAATTATACAAAATACACATATGGTGGAGGATGATAATAAATTCATATGATAAATAAGGAATACAACTACATATTACGGATTTTTTCGATATTGAACAAAAATTTACCTAAATTATTAAGTTCTTTCACATTGTGAACTGATAACAACTGTATAAGTTTAAAAGTGGATGGTTTTTGCCAATAATATTTCTTAATATATTGTTTTCTTACATCATTATATCTATTACATTCTAAAATAAAATGGTATTCGTCTTCAACAAGCTGACGAACGATGAACAATTCGATTTTTTACATGTCTCTTTAAAAGTATTTCTTTTTCGGTCGTTTGGTTGTCTCATACACATACAGCATCATTTCTTTTTTTACCTATTTTGTTAACAATTTAACATTATATTTACCTTACAGGAATATCATAATGGACTGGCACAGTGTACTCATTAGGAAATGAACATTTAAATTCGTAAGACAACATTGGAACTGGTGCTTCTCTTGCTATCTCCTGTCCTATCAAACTAGCCTATACTCCCATCAGGTGAGACTAGTATAAATGGTTTTCCATCATGTGTTATTTTGAAGGCTCCCTCTTCAATATATTTTGTGTCTGGATAGTAAATTGGTAAAATTTTGCTCACAAGGGTTGCAACAGCATGAATCTCAGATGACGTGCCATGGTCCATTCTTGTCTGAACTTCTGCAGGAATTCTTTCTTGCACATCTTTTTTCTTGACTACCTTATCATGGTGTTTCAGAAGATTTTTCAGACTGTCTAATCCTAGTCCTTCAAATAGTTTACTGCCTGTCAATCTAAATTCTTTTCTTTCATCAAACCACCGAGTAGACCTTTCTTTTCATGAATCGTAGTTGATTGCTCATATTTTCTGACAAACAGTCTGTATCTTTGAGCGATATCCAATTATTTTGTGCATACTGATCTATTTCTGCGGCATGCGAAAATGATTGATCATTATTGCAAATGATAGCTACTTCTTGTAAAAGTACATTGTTCATCTCAAGCAGTTTCTTCAGTATTGCCTTTATCTGAAATATGATGGACTGTACACTGCTGATGGCATAGATAAAGCGTGACTTCCGCCAGTCTTCACCGGCCTCCTTGAAGAACTTTTTTAATGCAAATTTCTGATTTTGATATAGAAGTCGAAGATCCTTTATTCTAATTGAAATAATTCTACAATCTCAGTAATTTGGACTTTTCGATCCTCCTTATTCATATCATTCCAAGTTATTTTTCAGACTTTCAACTTCTTGAACTTCGTGTTCAAGACGATCTTTTAAAGATTGAAGGGATTTTTTTGTCCTCATGACCGAATAAATCTTGAACTCCGTGTAAAGCTGACAGTCCAGGTGCTACCTTTCCCCCATCAACTGACAATACATACGTTTTTTCACGTGGCGTATAAAGTGCAACGCTTGTGTGATAATTCCTGGAGTAATTTCTTTTGAAATGTTTGTTACGAACGCATCAAAATTAATTAGGGAATTGACGCTTGGATCAGAAAAATTAATGCTTGTTGTCAGGGGATCAAAGAGACCTTTCGAAGATGACCCGTTTATAACCTGACCGACGGACTTTGCTCCCGACATAAATCGTAAAGCTTTTCCGTGAAAAAGTCTATAAAGTATCTTCCAAAATTTCATAGATTCCTCACTGTACACCATTTGCGTGGTGATCTAAGGAAAATCATTTTCGGACATCGAAAAGTAATCTCAATGCAATGTTGAAAACCGGAAATCTTCCGGAACTGATTCCCTTCAGAAGTAAACAAAAATCCTCTCTCAAACCGGCCTTTTGTAAGGTGTTGTAAAACTGAAGGAATTATTGCAATGATTTCTTCGACTATTATTTCATCCCTAGACGGTAAGAATTTCTTTTTGTATCTTTGCTTGAAAGGGGCTTTGGCAAGTTCACTATCACTCCGATTTGCCGTCAGTTTGAAATTAATATTGACGGGGGTTGATTTAAGTTTTGTATTGTCTAATACGGATGTTCCCGTTAGCTTAAATCTATTTGGAGGATGCAGCCAAAGTCCTTTCTTTTTCCGTTTTACAATTATAGCTCTGTAATAAGATAAAATGCGAAATGAAATCTCTGAATCGGAAAAGAATCTTTTCCAGGAAAGATAGAAAACACGACCAATCGGAAAAGAGTCGTTTCTCTAGATTTTATCTGAAGTCGAATTTTATATTTTCCAGCTAGAATTAATGACTAATGCACAAGGAGTTTCGATGCGATTAGGAGTATATAAAAGTTTATCAAAATGTTATTTCATTATTGATGTGAAAATCCATGGATGGTACCAGCGGGATTCGAACTCAACTAGTTAGACTACCTTTATATCTCCAGGTCTACAACACTCTTCCCCCTTTTCTTTTTTTCGGCTGCGTACCGTCCATCCGAGCAACTCACAGGTCCACTACTGTACAACCCCGAGACATCTACTCGGAAATCCTCTGGCCAGTTCCACCTAGATATGTCACGGTCATCCTATGACCGGTAGCCTGGGATCCTGGCTCACTGCTCGACGAAGTATTAGATTGGGTCAGGATGCCAGGCTATATGACCGGCTGGTCAACCACCATGACCATATCAAACTGCCAGGCACCAATAATTTACACTTGTTTGTACAAGTAGAATTGCTCGCAGCGCCAATGATGTGAAAATCCATAGATGGTACCAGCGGGATTCGAACTTTCAATCTCGGGATCTTAAGGCAGCGCTCTAACCAATTGAGCCAAAGAAGATCTTCCGACCCAAATTCAATTAGACTACCTTTGTATCTCTAGGTCTACAATACTATCATTTCATTCATCATATCTTGTTATAAGAGTGTCATTCACGTCAACCCCCCCTTTTAAAAATGGCTGGATCCGCCCCTGATCTACCACGCCGCTTTCCGTGGGACAGTTTAAATTATATAGACAATTATATTACTTAGGTATGACGCAAATCTTATTTAAACTAATGATTGTATTGTTCCATGAAATACATTAAAAAGTCCAACATAGATCTACCTCTTATCTTTGTATTGTCCATTTCTAGGGCATCCACCCAAGCATCGTTGTAAATAAAACGCTGAAAGGAAGCGTTCGCTGATTCGGAAAGGAGTCAAGAACGCCGATATCATCGGAAAGGAAGCGTTATGAATATATACACCGTGTAGATACTTGTAAATATTAGGCAATGTCGTCATGTATCAGTGCAACAACGTCGCGTGGTCATATCAATCTGCGTCAATTTATCAATGAAATGCATGCAATTTCATTCATACAACTGAACAACTATCACAACGTTTTGTACGCATGAACTAATCCATTTTATTTCATATTCTCAACCAAAAAACTTAGTTCTAAGACAAATTGCTGATAAAAATAATAATGGCATTTTATTTTTTGATACAGACTTCATCAGCTTGAATATCAGCTCGCCCTTGCAGGTTCGTTTGATATTCTTGCTGATAAAGTTAGTATCAAAAACAAAAATACCATTATTATATATGTAATAAACTTACTATCTATTTTATGAAGTATGTGGTGTTATATATTTAGTAAGGTGCTTTTACTACCCAGTCTTCTATTGCTGTGTTTTTCTTAATAAACTATGAAACGATGTTAATTATTAATTTTACCATCTCTTTTGGTTTCGAAATTCCTTTTTTTTTAGGTTCGTGGTCTGCTCAATAATGCAGAAAAAAGTCTATTGAGTTATGGTGCCTTTTCAAAAATGTGTAACTTTGCTTTGTCTGCAGGTTAGACTTCTGTAGTGTGTTTATTCAACGGCAGTGTGGAATATTTGTATAAAGCTTCATTTTTTAGAAGGTAGAAGAACTCGATATTAGGTATTTTGTATACAAATGCCTTTTGTTCTAATGCTTCTCACTCCGGCATATGTCTGTTGTCCTTGACCTATTGATTATAGTCCAAAGACCCAAAAAACCCACCAATAATATTTAATGTGTTACTTTTAGTAAGTTGTTAGAAATTTTAATAAATATTAAGAAATATCTGTATTTCACCACAATATATTCTTTTTGCGCTGTTGAGGCATTAGGCAAACATCAACCAATCATGTATTTGGTGTTGGAAATCATTAAAGGGTTTACCAGACCTAAACTTTTTTCATGGTACATTGACCAACGTCCAAAGATAGATATATTATAATTGATCTAGAGAACCATTGTTGATAAATTTTCCTCTGAGTTCACCTGAATTTGACCTAATTTTCATAGTTTATTTATCAACTTAACTTTTGGCAATGTGATAAGTTTCACAGTTACTGAGAATAATAGGTGTTCTTTTAAAAATCATAATATTAATCACATGTCCATCTGACAGGGTTTACCTGACCTTTAACTCATTTCCATTTTTTATCAAAACCGTAACATTTTCATAATTAGTTCAGCTGCTGAGTTACTTTGTGTAAGAGGTCAATTATATTAGGTCTACAGAATCATTATAATTTGAAAATATATGTCTGAAATGGATATCTGAATACCTCATGTTAACTGTTCACTGATCAACATCAAGTTTTCGCACTAAGGTGATCTTTTACAATGTCATGTGAAATAAAACAACTATAAAGGGTCAATAAAATAATTGTGTGATTAAACAGTCCAAGTAGAAGTCAACAAGCTACAGAGAATTTTTGCCGATGAAGTCCATGTTTTTTATACTGATACTAATGCAGCCCCTTCAGTCTGGCAGTATGTTTTTATCCTTAGCTACTTTTTCATTTGCTAAACACTACATTATTCTATAAATAATACCCTTACTAGCTATGACATCTATCAGCCCTAAGAAACATTTGATGGCATTGTCCGAGTAAAAGGAAATACTTGTATCTCCTAATAACAAATTACAACATTTATACACCCCAGGATACTTTAGACAGTATGGTTTAAAGTAAATGAAATATTGTTATCTTCGAAAAATAACACACTCAGACATCTATCAGCCTTATGAGACTTCTGATGGCATGGCCTAAGGAAAAGAAAATACCAATGTATCTTTAAAACACCTCAGGACATTACTAAGTCCTATGAATATAGATGTCCTCAGGCATTTTTGAAGGCATGATCTTAAGAAATGAAAGTACCAACTCTCAATATTATTCTAAGCCATGTCCTTGTAAGAAATATTTTCAATCATAGGACTATATTGAGTTTTACTGTCATAAATACGCCCTCAAAAATCAATAAAATATCACAAAAACTGTTTTTTTTTTAAATATTTTTAATGGATGGAATATATATGTTTCACTTATGTTCATTACTTGATCACAGTGTTAACATCCCACAATTCATTGCTCTCAATGACAGTTATATGAAAACAAAATGGAGTCACCACCTGAATATCAAAAGCATTCAGAACTGAAACAATATATACATATATACTTCTTCTATGTAGTTAAATTAAGAAAAAAATATTACAGACTAAGTTTCTTGCAGTGATAAAAAAGTTGCAACTCTCTCCAGAAAAAGTGTCAATTTATGTCTAGCATCTGATTCATGTTACATTTTTTCAATAGGAAGAAGTTAGCTCATCTTTGAAAGGTTTCAATCATGCCAATTGCCTTTTCCCACATGCAATGATTTATATGTATCTTTACTAATGTAAAGTTATAAATATTTCAGTAACTTTTTTTTTGGACACAAACAGATGTGTTATGCATTTAGATTTAAAAAATTTGAACATGAGCAATGAGTGTATGAAGATTTTCCAGAAAATGTTGTGTAAACTAAAACTTATATCATAAAAATAATATTCTTTAACATATAATAGATCTATCCTTCTCAAGGTATTAGGACAAATATAACTAGTAAGAGATAAGGGTTTGTTCAATAGTAGATTTTAAAGGATTTGGTAAAAAAAAAGTAAAACATTGCAGACACAGTTCTTGTTAGGATTTTTATGGATCTGACTGAATAAAAAAAAAAATGCATTCTGCTATATACATCACCAGTATAATTGACATTGTAAACATCCTGTTTCATTGAAAACATTTGATACAAATATACTGTACAATTACTTACAACTTGACATTCCTTCAAAATAAATGGATTTTACCATAACATATAAAGATAAATTTTTAACACAAGAAAATTAAACACATAAATCATATCTGATTAAAAATAGTGAATACATAATTTGTGACCATATAGACAAAGAAATTAGCTCAGGATGAAAAACTGTCGCTGGCAGTGACAGACGTAATAATATTTATGCACTTAAGAGTCAATATTTATAAAAAATGAAAAGTGGCATATACAAAAGAAGCAGAAGAAATTGAGTGAATAAGTTCATCTTAATACTTATTTGTAACCAATATAACTTATATATTCCAATTGCACTTATAAATTTGGTAAACTTTAAAGATATTGATAATGTAACAATGTTTTTCACCTTCTGACAATAAGTTTATTATCAACTTGTACAGGAGAGAATAAAAATCACAAAAAAGAATAGGCATAATTTGAAAATTCAACAATAATCTTTTCTCAAAAATGCAACAACTGAAATAGTTGATAAAAAAAAAAAAAACAAACAAAAAACAGTTTGATCTTTGTGCTTTTGTATTTTCATAGTCTCTATGTTTATAATTTCTTATCAACTAACTACATCTTTGAAAATAAATCAATCACAAACATTTCCAACTTACAGTAATAATAATTTGGTTGGGAATTTTTTTTTATGATTAATAAGTTAAAAGTTATATACAAGTTATCATAAGAAATGATTAACATTTTATTTTTATATAATTGTAATTTTTTACAAAATCAAATAATGAAATATGACTTCACATTTTTTTAAATATAGTAATGATACTGTTAATAGTAGGTAAACCATCTATTTGGTTTTAAATAAAGAAAATAAAATCTGGTTAACTGGAAATTTCTTTGGTTTGATATGTATTAAATTTGAAGTCAAAATTTCAAGAAATATTTACCAGCATATGACTATCCAAAAATTATTTGAAAAAAACAACATTTTACATGGATAATTAAGACAATTTCACAATATATTTTCAATCTTTACTCAAAGACTGCATGCAGCAAGATTAAAATTGAATATATATATATATCAATGCACCTTAAGAAAGTATAATTTTAATTTGAAAAATTCTTTGGAATGACATTACAACATGATATTAGTGAACTCTCTTCGGCATATAAACTTAAAAATATTGCATTATAAAAACAAATTATGACCTGCATTTTATATTAATGACCAAAACAGCAAACAGAAACATATACATATCTGATTAAATTATCGCCTGTTTGATGAAATCATATAGATAATAGCTTAACTTTCATATTAACTAACTTGGGAATTAAAATATGGAATCAATTAGGATGGAGTATTGATTATATAAATATGTTATAAATTATAAATGTGAAACTTTAATTCAAAATTGATTATATACTGTATTATGACCCGTGTAAAATTACAGAAATACTATTTCGTCACTGTCAATTGAAGTTTGATGTCCAAATTTAATTAGTTTACATACAATCATGAAAGGACACAATACTGGATATAAATTACTGCAAGAAAAGAACCAGAATGACACTTTGCTCCATTATATTCAATATAATCACAAAATTATTCTCTCTATAACATTCAATCATGCATATCACATGAAAGGCTATGAAATCTCAAAGGAATTTTTCATGCATGAGTAGTTATTCTCATAAAAGTGTCAGGAAGTAAACTGAAGAAAATTCAAATAAATATATGATTATGGGCAAAAGTGAACTATTAAGAAATAAAAGCACTGAGCGTGCTGTAAGCCAGGCAATCTGACTGGATCACCAAATGCATCATATCCATACATGTAAATACACATGTTTTATTCAAGGCAGTTGTTAGAAGCTCTCATTTCAGTTTGTAGAGGGATATACATACAACTTGAATAAAAGTCTGTTTCTTATGTAGACCTTGTTCTAGCAGGTAGTTGTTAAATGAATCATAATCAAGTTAAGTAAACTTTCCATGTATTCAAAAATGCCAAACAGATAAAAGACAGATGGAACAGTCTCATCAAGAGTTTATTTTGCAGATGAAGTTAACCCATATTAAAATCTGGATCAATCGTATAGAAGATATTATTTTTTATCAATTAGACTGGGAAAATTAACAAAAAAAAATGTCATGTAAACTGCACTATAGTCCTCAAGCAAAGCCATATAGTTTAACAGTGGGTTAAATGCATATCAAATTAATTAATAAAAAGAGTTACAATAACCATGAAGACTGAAAAGTCTTGATTGTCGTTTTCCTTATCTGGTGTAATTTTTCAAATGTCTAGTACACATCACTGTCATCAGGTTTAAGATCTCAGACCTGCCAACTATCCCGATTTTCATGCCTCAACCCGAATCCCGATATCGGGATCGTAAAACAAGTCAAAATCCCGATTTTCACAAAATATACCCGAAAAAATTATTGGGTTTTGAAGTTTTTCTGATCAATTTCTATATTATCCATAATTTTACCTGGCGACATATTTATGACAAGTTTACGACCCTACGCTAATCAACGGTCACAACAGTTTCATAATCTGTTGTTACATGTAATCGGATTACCTGATGGGTCATAACAATCCTCAAAATTAATTAATTTGTGAACAGAAATTTTATCGGTCATTCGCATTTCAATTTTAATCAATTAATCATACGATCACAATTTGCAACGTTTACCGTAGTTTCATGACAAAATCGTAATTAACTGTAAGACGAAAACTGCAATGAACTTCTTACAAAACAGCGTTTATCTTGAAATCCGTTTAAATTTTTGAAATCAGAAGTGTTTCTGTTGATTTAAAATCGACGCCATTTTGTATTCACTTCTACTGTGAATAAGCCCACGGTAAGAGCACCTTTGAACACAAAGAAAGATAACTCAAATTTTACAAATTTTCTCATTAATACTGATAGACTCTTCAACCTTCTAACTTTAGGACATTTAGGTTTAGGTCTTTTGAGTCTTGGTGCAAAGATAAGAAGTTCTTAGGAGGGGGACGGGGGTCTTCACTTTGTATCCTTTATTTTTTAATGCCATTTTTATCTATTCTTAAGTTATTTTGGCAATTAATAAGTACAAGAATCAAGCAAATAAAAGAAATCAAGGCTTATAAGCTAATCATCAGTATACCAAAAGAAAAAAGAAGAAATATGAGACTAAAAGAGTAAAAAACAGTGCACACAGAAACGCCACAAAAATTGTAAACCCTTAAAAATCTGGTCGCGCACCAAATCCCCATGGAGATTTTCAAAAGTTGGCAGGTCTGAGATCTTAATATTTTCTTTACATAGCAGAATTCATTAGATTCATTTATTACTAACTACTGTGATTAGAATTTACAGTGATGCTGTAAGAAACATTCCAACCAAGACTGTTCAAATATAACAGGAAATTTTAGAGAAAATGATGTACAATGTTTAGACAAATACATACTTTGAGTTATATCAATATTAGTTGTAAATGTGCAGAAAAATGACTGTGGAATTCTTTCCAAAAGAGTTTAATGAATTCAAAAGTTTACAATATTGAAAAGTACATCAAAAATAACAAAGATTACAATAAATGTTGACCTATATAAATGGAACTAAAAATCACAGAAACCCGGGATTGTCTTTTTTCTGTTTTGTCTTCTTTTTGGCAAATTTATATTTTTCATTTCTATTCTGTATAACAGAAATTATTCGTAACATTAGATAAAAAATGGGATAAAAATAATGATTTCAGCATATGGATACCTCTCTTTTTATCAGAACTTTGTTTTCTTTTAACTACAACAGGCAAGTCATTCCAAATTTTCTTATTGAAATTAGCAATTTTTTATTTAAAAAAATTTGGTGTTTCATAACGAACAAATTTTCATACTTTATACATTTATACATGAAAATAGATTGACTGTTAAATACATATAGCACTATGTGTCCAATAAAACATGAAATATATATTACAACTGTAGAGTAAATCTTCCTTCCATTCTGAAGAAGTCATCAGAAGGGAGACAACTCATATAACATTATAGCACACTTGTCCAGTTACACAACACTGAATACTATGACTCATCGACTGATTTAAGCTCTTTAATTTGTTTAATAAGATATGCTTTTTCATCGTTGAATTGTTCGTCATCTGATCGTTCTGTGTGAAATTTCGTTAAAAAGTCAACAAGCTTTTCTTTGTTCCTAAGTAATATATCCAATATCGGCTTTGGTTTATTTGGATTTGCTACAAACACCTGCAAAAGAAATTATCATATAAAGGAAACTTTCTTTGATATCTAATTGCCTGAATATGTAGTAAATGAAATTCAGGTAGAATATTATACAATTAAGCCTTTGTATGAGGTTGATACAAGGATATATCGACCTGAAAGAAGTATATCGACTAAAGACAAAGTCTGAGGTTGATATACTTCTTTAGGAAGACATATCCTTGTATTGACCTCATACAAAGGCTACAATTGTTATATTATTATTTTCAATATATCTGAAATAGAGTAGAAATTCATTTGATTGGTTGTCATGATTGTGTCACAAAGGATTGAGGTTTTTAGATTTCAATTATTAGATATTTTAAAAATAACTGCACAATATCACTTTTCTATCTGCAGTTTTCAGTCTACCTATGAAAAAAGTGTTGAACATGTGACTTGATCTAACAAATCAAATTAGTTAGACTATATAAAATAATAATAATACAAAAAATTATTAAAAATCATTGCTTAAGGACAAGAAGTCAACTGACGATTTCGGCAATGCTTTATTATTGTAGATCTTGTCTTGCTGATCATTTTTTACTATTTGAAGTTTCTCTCTATCTATTAAAGTTTTCAAGATAATAGGCAAAAATGCAAAAATGGGTAAAATCATCATTAAAGGGCAATAACACCTATATAAGTCGTCTGACAGTTTGCATATAAATGGATAGTAGTTGGATCTTAACAATCTGAATGATTGTGTGTGTGTGTCAGAACTTCTCTATCTATAGCTTTATATAGTTTTCAAGATAATAGACAAAACTGTGTTTTACACCTATGTTCTATCTTTAGCCATGTTGGTTGGCAGGTGGGGTCATCAGAATTTTTTTTTTTAAACAAGATACTCAAATGAAGATTGTTGCTAAGTTTGGTTCAGAGAAGATTTTTGTAAAAGAAAATAGATGGACGCCAAGTGATGATAAAAAGTGTGCATCACCTACTTTACCAAATTTAATGTTGATTTTTTTTTTGAGCAATGTCTCGCTACAGGTATCACAAATGATCCATGAAAACTAGGTCAGGGTCAAATGAACCCTGTTTAACAGACATGAATACCCTACAATGATTTTATACAAACAAAATAGTTGACTTGTTACTTATAGTTAATGAGATTCTGACATAATCATGGAAAATAAACATTGACAAATAAACCATAGTTGACTTATTTCTACTATTGGTATAACTGACTTCATAAAGAAAACTTGCTGGCTTTGACCAAAAATTCATAAGGGTTCCCCGAACCCTGTGTCTCGCCTACGATTGCTGCTGTCAGTGTAAAAGTGTAATGTTGACTTAAAGAGTGAGTCCATTCATCAGTAAGTCCATTCATCAGTAAAGTACAGAATTTTAAAAAAAATCACTTTCTCTTTAGATACTATTTCTTTGTCTTGAATAGCTTCTGTCCAAGATTCATAACAATCCATAAAGGTTAACAAACTTATCATGTCAAAAAACTTTAATCCCAGAATGTCAATCAATCAGAAAAATACTGAAAATTAAAATATATTTTCAAAAATTTACTTCAGACATTATCCCTTAATCATAAAAAGTTTCCTAAAATTCTATGAAGGTTTTACAAAGTATTTGATGTGTAACAAACTTTAACCCCAGACTGTATCTACTTGTTAATTGTAAAAAAAACTAAGTCCATTTATCAGTAAAATACAGAAAAATGAAAATAACTATTTTCAAAATTTTGCTCTGGATACTGTATTTTGGTCATTAAAAAGCTTCTGTCTAAATTTCATATAATTCCATGAAGGTTTGACAAAGTTATTGATGACTGAAAAACTTTAACCTCAGACTGAATCTGAATGTTAAGCGTAAATAAATGGGGAAAGTGTCCATGGGACACAGATGATGCCCCCGCTTGCATATCATATAAAGTTATAAAGGGACATAACTGAAGAACAGTAAAAGTGACAATAACCAAATTTGTACTTGATCTGAGTTTTGTGGTAATAAGTATTGTGTAGAAGTTTCATAACATTTGGTTGAGGCAAACTTAAGTTAGAGAACAGAAACGAAAAATTCAGCAATTTTTCTGTTTGTAAAGGGGTATAACTCTAGAAGAGTAAAAGTGACACCACCAAAATTTAAACTTGATCTGTGTTTTGTGATAACACGCTTTGTGTGTAAGTTTCATAACATTTGGTTGAGGCTTACTTAAAGGAGACATGACACGATTTTCAATTTGTGTTTCAAAATGTTTGTTTATACTTAACTTTCCCAAAAATACATCGATAGCAATATAAGTTTCAAATATTTGATGAAATATGTATTTTAATGAGATTTTAATGCAACGATTTATCGACCTGTCAAATATGCATATTTCTATCCCGGATGTCACTCAAAACGAGGCTACTACGTCAGTGGTTCCTTTCATTCATATTGACATATGAGTACAGTGCAATTTCAGTTTCGATTATTATCCAACAAAACGCTTGTCAGTTATAAACAATGATTATGTGTGATGCCGATGGATTCAACAAGATAATTAAAAAGAATATTGACAAAATATTTTCTGTTTTTCGAATGATACGCAGACTTAGAAGGTGTAAAGATGGGACTTTTTAAAAAGCCGCAAACTACGCTTCTTTCCGCCCACTTTCATAAGGAATCCAGAGTTGGGGTCTCGGGTGCCATGCCATGAGTTCATCATAGGTCACAGGTGTACGGTACAGGTGATTGGGATCCCAATTCCAGGTCCCGTTTGAAGTTGCAAGCTTCAGGTGTCACGCCACATGGGGGATTGATAAGACATAGTTATTACGCAATATTACTTCTTAAGCTCTTTGTGTACATCCTGGATGTTGGTTTTGCCGAGGGCACAGGTGAGATTGGAATATATTATCGTTACAGTAATACAGGTACAACTACCTGATGTTTAATGAATACCTGTAGTACGACCATACAATACCCTATGCACCACCAATTAAATACCCTAACCAGTGTTGATAACTAAAAGACAATCTGTATACAGATCTTATTTTCATTGCTTTTAAGAATATGCAGATATAAAAATGTATTTTACAGATGCATTTTTTAATTGATTTCTTGAGATGGAAAAGTAATATATTCCTGCCGTGTATGTTTGCAAGTCTATAACTCCATAGGAAATTGTTAGGCAAAAAACATAAAAAGCAAACAAGGAAATGATACGAGAATATGAATCATAAGTCTTTTACATTCTTATATTGGACATCGAATATAATTATTGACAACTTTCTAGTTGGTAAAGATTCAGATGATGAAAACATTTCTTTTAAAATGGTCACTTAATAATAAATGAAAAAGTGTCGTTTGAACCAATTATTTGGTATAACCGTCGACCTCAAACAATGAGAAAAACCCATACCGTATGTGAAACATGAAAAGTGAAACAATTTTAACGAGAAAAACTAACGACCTTATTTAAAACAAAAACAAAATAATTTCTACAGAAAAATTTGACAGACATAAACCTCGACAACCACTGATCTACATGCTCCTGATTTAAGACAGGCACATTCAAAATGTGTCGGGGGATGGGGTATATGTTTGTGAGCCTATCCCCAATGTGTGACAGTTCATGGTCTAACAGCAGTACGTAAGAACTATAAAATCAGTCTAATTCATAAGATCGGTACGATGTACAGAAACCACTAACGTAAAAACAGTAGAGACACTGCACAAATACTGTAAGCTAGATCAAAGCCCAGTAAAGCTAAATTATATTTTGCAGAGAGGGCAGGAAATATGTGAAAATGAATTTACTTTGTGAAATTCCTTATACTTGAAGTTAGATTTAAAAGGGTCTGGGTGGAATTGCATACGTAGTATAACATGTATAACTATATTAATTATTTCAACATAACATATTTTTTCTTAAAAATTGTGGTTTAAAAAGGTAAATAACATAACACGTGACTAAATCACACTACAGGTGCCTTCTTACCTTTCACCTGGTCAAGTATGCTATAGGTGTCAAAATTTAATTACGAAAACAACAGCCTCCAAAAAATGTTTTGTATTGTGTAATTTTATACACAAGGTGAGACGTAAATAATATATTGAATTGAATTGTTTACATAAAAGGGGGAAGTAATAAAATTGTTAATTGAATATCCTAATGCAGAAAAAGTGTGTTAAAAGATTTGTCACTATACAAATCCTTTGTGTGATGTATGACCATCGTTTCCAACCAAAAGCATATAACTTTTGGTAATAATTTATACCTATTAAATGTCTCTACTTAACTAAACAATTTTTTTTAAATGACCCTTTGCGAACGCCTAATTTGACTTTTACTCTCGTTTTTTCTGCTTCTGGTGCACACATAATTATAAGATCTTATAACATTACCGTAACAGAGAGAAAAAGGAACAATTAGATCATCAATAATTAGAAATTTATGCTTAAAAATAGTTTTATTTGAATAAAAAAATGCAGAAAGCGGTTTCTTAAATTTATTCATCAGACTAAACCATATGTATGGTAACAATCCGAGTCTGAAAAATCGTAGTTGTTGGACTCTTTGCATGAATAATTAGTATCCTTTTCTTGGTTATTTTCCACACACAATGGCTCAAATTGATGAGGTCAATTGTCTTTGTAGTTTGTCAGTAATCGTGAAAAGTGCTGTCAATACCGTCCATAGTGCATCGACATCGTCTAGTTAGAGACATTTTCCGAGCTTGTAACCACTGACGTAAGCACGATCACGTGACCGTTATCTAATTAAAAATCATTCATTATGACAAACGCCTGATTCTTCGACCTAAAAAATGCCGATTGATCAGATTTTGATAATCAAAATTGTATAAAACATGTTTTAAGACTAATATTTATTAATTTAATAATAATAAAAAAATATTAAAAATCGTGTCACGTCTCCTTTAAGTAAGAGAACAGAAATGAAAAATTCAGCAATTTTTCCATTTGTAAACGGGCATAACTTTAGAACTGTTAAAGTGACACCACCAAAATTCAAACTTGATCTGTATTTTGTGGTAATTAGCATTATGTATAAGTTTCATAACATTTGGTTGAGGCAAACTAAAGTAAGAAAACGGAAACGAAAAATTCAGCAATTTTTCCATTTGTAAACGGGCATAACTCTAGAACGGTTAAAGTGATGCTACCAAAATTCAAACTTGATCTGTGTTTTTTGGTAATAAGCATTGTGTATCAGTTTCATAACATTTGGGTGAGGCAAATTAAAGTTAGTGAACGGAAACTTTGGGACGTACGGACGGACAAGGGTAAAACTTAATGCCCCCTCCACTTTAGCCTCATGATCCAAGAAAATGAGGTCAAGGTCAGTTAAACCAAACCGGAAATACATTTACACCTTACAATGTTTCAATACAACAAATATAGTTGACCTATTGCTTATAGTTTCTAAGAAACATTCTTAAACAGGAAAACTAAACACTGAGCAATGAACCGTGAAAATGAGGTCAAGGTCAAATAAAACCTGCCAGACGGACATGTACATTGTAAAATATTTCCACACACCAAATATAGTTGATCTATTGCATATAGTTTTAGAAAAAAAGACCAAAACACAAAAACTTAACTTTAACCACTGAACCATGAAAATGAGGTCAAGGTCAGATGACACCTGCCAGTTGGACCTGTACACCTTACAATCATTACATACACCAAATCATATTAAATATAGTTATCCTTTTACTCATAATAAGAGAGAAATTAACATTACAAAAACTCTTTTTTTTTCAAGTAGTTACTGAACCATAACTAGAGGCTCTAAAGAGCCTGTGTCGCTCACCTTGGTCTATGTGCATATTTAACAAAGGACACTCTCCAACATGTCCAGGATAATAGACTTACTGACAAAAATCTCTATTTTGTAGATCTTGTATTACTGATTTTTCAGTCTGTTTAGTTTCTTTGCCTTATTAATAGATCTTGCCTTGGTGATCATTTTTGTGATTTGAAGTGTTAATTATCTTTTATAAAAAGAATGTTTCTCTCTAAATATCATAGTTTTCATGATAATAGGCAAAAATGAAATAAAAAAATAACAAAAATTGTCATTTATGGGCAATGACTCCTATAAGAATTTGTCTAACAGTTTTGACGTAAATGGACAATTGGTAGAGCTCATTATTCTGAACATATTTGCTCCTTTCAGATTTTCTCTATTTATAACAGTTAAAAAATAATAGACAAAACTTGCATTTTACCCTTATGTTCTATTTTTAGCCGTGTCAGCCATGTTGGTTGGTAGGCGGGGTCATCTGTCACAATTTTTTAACTAGATACCCTAATGATGATTGTGGCCAAGTTTAATTAAATTTGTCTCAGTAGTTTCAGAGAAGATTTTTGTAAAAGATTACAAAAATTTACCAAAAAATTATTAAACATTGACTATGAAAGGCAATAACTCCTTAAGGGGTCAATTTACCATTTTGGTCATGTTGACTTATTTGTAGATCTTACTTTGCTGAACAATTTTGCTGTTTACAGTTTATCTCTATCTATTATAATATTCAAGATAATAACAAATAAACAGCTTCGCTGAGCGCAGCTGGATACGCCCACAGAGGTCCAACCCTGAACAGTTGGGGCAAAAATGGACACAATATTCAAGCTTGATACAGGTCTGAATTTGGATTGTAATCAAATATTTGACATATTATAGGTTTCTGAATAAATGCAGTCAAAGAACTTGAAATTGGTTATATGAATTGAATTTATATTCAATTAAAGATTTCTTGCTGTTGTGCAATACACTGTGCTGTTGCGCAATACTTTGTAAATCTGTTGTCAGACTATAAACAAATAAAGGGAGGTTATCTTAATAGATATAAACCAGGAACGAAAGTTTAATACAAACTGCTCAAAGCACTTTAAAGATCACCCTTTTTTTAATGAATAAAACCCCATAACTCGGAAACATAAAATCTAAAATTTATAAAAATCAAAAGGCAGCTTACATCAATAGATATAAACAATTTACCAAAGTTTCATGAGAACTGCTGAAAGCATTTTTAGTTATTGTCTGAAAACTGGAAAATCCCCCCTTTTTTAATGAATAAAACCCCATAACTCAGAAACTAAAAAATCTAAAATTTATAAAAATCAAAAGGGAGCTTACATCAATAGATATAAACAATTCACCAAGGTTTCAGGAGAACTGCTGAAAGCATTTTTGAGTTATTGTCCGAAAACTGGAAAATCCCCTTTTTTTTCATGAATAAAACCCCATAATTCGAAAACGTAAAATCTAAAATTTATAAAAATTGAAAAGGAGCTTATGTCAATAGATAATAAAATGCTCCGCTGGGCGCAGCTTGATACGACCGCAGAGGTCGAACCCTGAACAGTTGGGGCCAGTATGGACACGACATTCAAGCTTGATACAGCACTGAATTTGGATTGTGATTAAATATTTGACACAGCATAGGTTTCTGACACAGAATGAATGTGATCTAAGAACTTAAATTTTTTTTATCCAAACCATATCATTATTATTTGCTTTTATATATAAATGAGAAATAACCAATTTAAAATGGAATATTTTAAAGAAAAAAAAATCCCTCCCCCAAATTTTTTGAACCCCCTTATGATTCATTACCCCCAAACTCAATCCCAGCCTTCCCTTTGTGGTTTTGTACCTTGCAGTACAATTTCAGAGAGATCCATACACTTGAACACAAGTTATTGTCTGGAAACTAGTAAAAATGCTTGTTTTTTACTCCCTTTTTGGCCCCAAATTCCTAAACGTTTAAGGCAATTACCCCCAAACTCAAACCCAGCTTTCCCTTTGTGATATGGAACCTTGTAGTACAATTTCATAAAGATCCATACACTTACACGCAAGTTATTGTCCTGAAACTAGAAAAATTCTTGCTTTTTGCCCCTTTTTGGCCCCTAATTCCTAAAATTTTGAGGCAATTACCCCTAAAATCAATCACAGCCTTCCTTTTGTGGTATGGTACCTTGCAATACAATTTCAGACAGATCCACACACTTGAACACAAGTTACTGCTGGAAACTAGAAAAATGCTTATTTTTGGCCCCAAATTCCTAAACGTTTAAGGCAATTACCCCCAAACTCAATTCCAGCTTTCCCTTTGTGATATGGAACCTTGTACTACAATTTCAGAAAGATCCATACACTTAAACACAAGTTTTTGTCATGAAACTAGAAAAATGCTTGTTTTGTGCCCCTTTTTTGGCCCGTAATTCCTCAAATTTTGAGGCAATTACCCCCAAAATCAATCACAGCCTTCCCTTTGTGGTATGGTACCTTGCAATACAATTTCAGACAGATCCACACACTTGAACACAAGTTACTGCTGGAAACTAGAAAAATGCTTATTTTTGGCCCCAAATTCCTAAACGTTTAAGGCAATTACCCCCAAACTCAATTCCAGCTTTCCTTTGTGATATGGAACCTTGTAGTACAATTTCAGAAAGATCCATACACTTAAACACAAGTTTTGTCATGAAACTAGAAAATGCTTGTTTTGTGCCCTTTTGGCCCCTAATTCCTCCAATTTTGAGGCAATTACCCCCAAACTCAATTCCAGCTTTCCCTTTGTGATATGAAACCTTGTGGTACAATGTCACAGAGAGACACTAACACACAAGTTATGTCTGGAAGTTACAAAAATGCTTATTTTTGGCCCCTTTTTGGCCCTTAATTCCTTAACTGTTGGTACCATAACCTCCAAAATCAATCCCAACCTTTCTTTTGTGGTATTGAACCTTATAGTAAAATTTCATAGAGATCCATTTACTTAAACTAAAGTTAGAGTGCGAAAACTAATGTGTCTTTGGACGACGACGACGACGCCAACGTCATACCAATATACGACCGCAAAATTTTTTTGCGGTCGTATAAAAACAATTGACCAAAATTTCTTGCAAATTGGAGAAAGCATTTTTTAGTTATTGTCTGAAAACTGAAACCCCCTTTTATAATGAATAAAACCCCATTTCTCTGAAACATAAAATCTAAAATTTATGAAAAATGAAAGGGAGCTTTTGTCAATAGATATATACAATTCACCAAAGTTTTATGCAAATTGGGTAAAGCGTTTTTGAGTTAATGTCCGACATGTTGAAGACGGACAGGTGGACAGACAGACAGATAGACAGACGGACGGACAGACGGTCAATGGTATACCATAATATGTCCCGTAAACGAGTGTATAAAAACTGCCAAATTTCCTTAAAATTACCAATTCAGGGGCAGCAACCCATCCACAGGTTGTCTGATGTGTCTGAAAATTTCAGGGCAGATATATCTTGACCTGATGAGCATTTTCATCCCATGTCAGATTTGCTCTAAATGCTTTGGTTACAGAGATATAAGCCAATAAAATGCTCCGCAGGGCGCAGCTTGATACGACCGCAGAGGTCGAACCCTGAATAGTTGGGGCAAGTATGGACACAACATTCAAGCTTGATACAGCTCTGAATTTAGATTGTGATTAAATATTTGACACAGCATAGGTTTCTGACACAGAATGAATGTGGTCTAAGAACTTAAAAATTTTAAATTGGACATTCACCTATTATGGTCCAATATCCAAAATCTAAATACATGGTTAGATTCAGCATATCAAAGAACCCCAAGAGTTCAATTTTGATGAAATCAAACAAAGTTTAATTTTGGACCCTTTTGACCTCAATGTGGACAAAGTTGATAACGGGCCCAAAATCAAAAATCTAAATACATGGTTAGATTCAGCATATCAAAGAACCCCATATATTCAATTTTGTTGAAATCAAACAAAGTTTAATTTTGGACCCGATTTGGACCAACTTGAAAACTGGGCCCATAATCAAAATCTAAATACATGTTTAGATTCAGCATATCAAAGAACCCTAAGAATTCAATTTTGTTAAAATCAAACTAAGTTTAATTTTGGACCCTTTGGACCTTAATGTAAACCAATTTGTAAACGGGACCAAAAATTAAGAATCTAAATACACAGTTAGATTCGGCATATCAAAGAACCCCAATAATTCAATTTTGATGAAATCAAACAAAGTTTAATTTTGGACCCTTTTGACCTCAATGTGGAAAAAATTGATAACGGGCCCAAAATCAAAAATCTAAATACATGGTTAGATTCAGCATATCAAAGAACCCCATATATTCAATTTTGTTGAAATCAAACAAAGTTTAATTTTGGACCCGATTTGGACCAACTTGAAAACTGGGCCCATAATCAAAAATCTAAATACATGTTTAGATTCAGCATATCAAAGAACCCTAAGAATTCAATTTTGTTAAAATCAAACTTAGTTTAATTCTGGACCCTTTGGACCTTAATGTAGACCAATTTGAAAACGGGACCAAAATTAAGAATCTAAATACACGGTTAGATTCGGCATATCAAAGAACCCCAATAATTCAATTTTTGATGAAATCAAACAAAGTTTAATTTTGGACCCTTTGGACCTCAATGTGGACCAATTTAAAACGGGCCCAAAATCCAAAAACTTAATACACGATTAGATTCAGCATATTAAAGAACCCCAAGAGTTCAAGAATAAAACCCCATTGAAATTGGTCAAGAAATAAGCAATTTATACAAAGTATCTTCTTTTGCACAATACTGTGCAATTGAATATTTCTTGCAATTGCACAATACTGTGCAATTGAATATTTCTTGCTATTGTGCAATACTGTACAATTGACAATTTCTTGCTATTGCAATATTGTGCTATTGGATATTTCTTGCTATTGTGCAATACTGTGCAATTGAAGATTTCTTGCTATTAGCAATACTGTGCAACTGAAAATTTCTTGCTATTGCACAATACTTGTTATATAATAATTTACACATCCTGTTAGGTGTGTATCTCCTGCCATATCATTATTATTTGCTTTTAAATATAATTCAGAAATAACCAACTTAAAATGGAAAATTTTAAAAAAAAAAAGGAAAAAAAAACCCCCAAATTTTTGAACCCCTTATGATTCATCACCCCAAACTCAATCCCAGCCTTCCTTTGAGGTATGGTACCTTGCAGTACAATTTCAGAGAGATCCATACACTTGAACACAAGTTATTGTCTGGAAACTAGAAAATGCTTATTTTTGGCCCCTTGCCCCTAATTCCTAAACGTTTCAGGCAATTACCCCAAACTCAATTCCAGCTTTCCCTTTGTGATATGGAACCTTGTAGTACAATTTCAGAAAGATCCATACACTTACACACAAGTTATTGTCATGAAACTAGAAAATGCTTGTTTTTGCCCTTTTGGCCCTAATTCCTGAAATTTTGAGGCAATTACCCCAAAATCAATCCCAGCATTCCCTTTGTGATATGGAACCTTGTGGTACAATGTCAGAGAGATCCATACACTAACACACAAGTTATGTCTGGAAGTTACAAAATGCTTATTTTGGCCCTTTTGGCCCCTAATTCCTTAACTGTTGGTACCATAACCCCAAAATCAATCCCAACCTTCCTTTTGTGATATTGAACCTTATGGTAAAATTTCATAGAGATCCATTCACTTAAACTAAAGTTAGAGTGCGAAACCAATGCGTCTTGGACGACGACGACGACGACGCCGACGACGACGACGCCAACGTCATACCAATATCGACCACAAAAATTTTTTGCGGTCGTATAAAACAGCATTTTACCCCATGTTCTATTTTTAACCATGGCGGTCATCTTGGTTGATGGGTGGGGTCAACAGAAAATTTTTTTAAACCAGATACCCTAAGGATGATTTAGGCCTAGTTTGGTTCAATTTGGTCAAGTAGTTGCAGAAGAGAAGATTTTTGTAAAAGTTCCCAAAAAGTTATGAAAAATTGTGAAAAATTGACTTTAAAGGGCAATAACTCTTTATGGGGTCAACTGACCATTTTGGTCATGACTTATTTGTAGATCTTACTTTGCTGAACAATTTTGCTGTTTACAGTTTATCTCTATCTATTATAATATTCAAGATAATAACAAAAAACGGCAAAATTTCCTGAAAATTACCAGTTCAGGGGCAGCAAACCAACAACGGGTTGTCTGATGCATCTGAAAATTTCAGGAAGATAGGTCTTGACCTGATGAACATTTTTACCCCATGTCAGATTTACTCTAAATGCTTTAGTTTCAGAGATATATGCAAAAAACTGCATTTTACCCCCATGTAGCCATCTTGGTTGATGGGCGGGGTCATCAGATACATTTTTTAAACTAGATACCCTAAGGATGATTTGGGCCAAGTTTGGTTCAATTTGGCCCAGTAGTTTCAGAGGAGAAGATTTTTGTAAAAGTTAACGGACGAGGACGACAATGGAAGACGACGGACGCCAAGTGATGAGAAAAGCTCACTTGGCCCTTTTGGGCCAGGTGAGCTAAAAATGAAGTCAATGACAATGGACATATGACAGACGGAAACTTCATAACATAAGGGATCTATATACAAGGTATGAAGCATCCAGGTCTTCCACCTTGGAAAATATAAAGCTTTTACGAAGTTAGCTAACGCCGCAGCCGCTGCTGGATCACTATCCCTATGTCAAGCTTTCTGCAACAAAAGTCACAGGCTCAACAAAAATGAAAATATATATTTTCAAAATTTTGCTCTGGATACTGTTTTTTGGTCACAAACAAGCTTCTGTCCAATTTTCATAAAATTCCATGTAGGTTTGACAAATTTATTGATGTCTTAAAAAACTTCAACCACAGACTAAACCTAAATGTTGATGCCGCCGACGGAATCTAGGATCGCTATGTCTCGCTTTTGCGAAATAAATTTCACAGCCTCGACAATAAACAATGAAAATGAGGTCAAGGTCAGGTAAACTCTGACAGACATACATGTACAACTTACAATCATTCTATACACTGAATATAGTTGACTTATGTCTTATAGTAACTGAGAAGATGACATAATAACAATGTTAAGAATCACTGAACCTAGAAATGAGGTCAAGGTCAGGTGATTATGCAGTTTCATTTCAAATCTCTAAGGGGGTTCAAAAGATAAAGATAGAATTGAGAATGGAAACAGGGAATGTGTCGAAGAGACAACAACCTGACCAAAGAGCAGAAAACATCCCAAGGTGACTAATAAATCTTCAACCCAACAAGAAAATCCTGCACCTAGAGGCGGGCTTCAGCTGGCCCCTAAACAATAATGTATACTAGTTTAGGGAACTGGACGCCACACTAAACCCTGAAACATATAAATGAACCAAAATTTAAAAAAACACACATACAAGACTAACATAGGCAATATTTTTGTACTTATGCATATGGACGGCTAAGTTAAACTGACTATCACTAGGTGAGTTTTTGTTCCTTGCTTTGGGTTTTATCATGTTCAAGAAGTGCTTTTATGTCCTGTATGAATACACCATATCTTTTACTTTCTGTTATCATTGTTATAACATATTTCTTATAACCAAGTAAAGTAACAGGATTCTGTATTATTTCTTAATCTGAAAGTTACTGTAAATTCAGAAATTATTGCGAGGTTTCTATTAATGCAAATAATGTGACTGGTTGAGTTTTGCAATAATAAGAACTCACATTCTGATCTCTGATACATATATCTGTATTCAGATTTTCCTGAAATCCCAATAAATAATCTCACATTTTTGTCCATTCTTTAAAAATTGCAATAATAAAATGCAAGCAATAATTTGTGAATTTACAGTACATTTAAGTTTTAAGTTCAGTGGAAGAAAAGTTTGATGCTATTTCTTTAAAGAAAAAACATGCTTTTCGGATGCTTAAACCAACTTTATGATTTCGTTAAAAGCTTACTATAATAGAAAAACAAAGGATATGGGGTATTCATCCAAGACAAAAAATCAGTACATGAATGAATTCATATATTGATTAATCTTTCTGTTAAACAGTGTAAATTATCAGTTCCATATTGCTTTTCTATTGTAACAATGAAATCTATTAGAGAAATACATAAATTATAAATTAATTTTTATGGCCATCAAGTGCTACAATGGTTGCCAAGGATTCAGGCAATACCTTAAATACATGGAAAGCTTCAAACTGAATGTTTCGGCTTTTCTCCCTCAACATGTTCATCATAAGTTTTAGATTATCTGGATTGGAAATGTACTTTGTCATCGTGGTGAAATTATGTCTGTCTAACAGTAACTCTCCTAACAACTACAAAATAAAAACACAACAAATATATAGCATGTCTTAAAACAAACATGAATATATGGCTTTCTAACAACTGAAAAAAAAAAAAAAGATTAAAAAACCTAGATGTATCAGTCAACACAAATTCCCCTATTTACTGCCTTATAGTAAAAAGTTCATTTCTGGGAAGTCTTGTGCATATGTATATATACCTGCTAGTCAAATGCGTTTTGTTAAAATATACTTTTTCACTTTTTTTGGTCTTTTGGAAAATGTTGTTTGTGCTGTATTTAGACCCCTCTACCAAGAAATTTGTTTTGCATGCACACGTATAAAAATTGCGGTTTTTATCCAACGCAATCATAGGTTTGAATGTTGTTTTCAATTTAGACTTGATTGATAATTTAGTCTTAGATGCATGATTTTTTTATCAGTTGTTAGTGGCTTTGAACTAGCTGTCAGATAACTGCGAGTACTCTCAGATCTGTTCCTAGTGTCTTTTTGTTGTTTGGATGTACAAGTACCCTGCCGCGTCCACTTGTATTTTTGTCCATCTGATGAGTTAAGCCTTTTTCAACTGATTTTTATAGTTCGTTCTTATGTTGTACTGTTATATCACTGTCCCAGGTTAGGGGGAGGGTTGGGATCCCGCTAACATGTTTAACCCCGCCACATTATGTATGTATGTGCCTGTCCCAAGTCAGGAGCCTGTAGTTCAGTGGTTGTCGTTTGTTTATGTGTTACATATTTGTTTTTCGTTCATTTTTTGTACATAAATAAGGCCGTTAGTTTTCTCGTTTGAATTGTTTTACATTGTCATTTCGAGGCCGTTTATAGCTGACTATGCGGTATGGGCTTTGCTCATTGTTGAAGGCCGTACGGTGACCTATAGTTGTTAATTTCTATGTCATTTTGGTCTCTTGTGGACAGTTGTCTCATTGGCAATCATACCACATCTTCTTTTTTATATTGTGTATATATAAATATATATTTTGAGCAGATCCCAATATGGATACTCAGTCAGTAATTATAACCATCCATACATAAACAAATGAGCAAGAACAATGATTGATTAACATATTTTTTAACATGTTTATGTATGATTACCCCCACTTAGATTTCAAATTCATGTAGTCAATTCAAATCAACTTAAAACCAAAACCAAAGGTTTTTTTTGCTAGGAAAGTCATCAGTTCCAATATAATTAATAAACGGTCATAATTCAGCACATATTTTTAATTTATAAGTTTAAGAGGCATATACATTATTCCAATAACAGTCCAATCTAAAGCTCCAGATAACTGTAAATTCAGAAATGTTTCCCTGGATTAACAGTCCAGTCTAAAGCTCCAGATTACTGTTAATTCAGAAATGTTTCCCTGGATTAACAGTCCAGTCTAAAGCTCCAGATTGCTGTAAATTCAGAAATGTTTCCCTGGATTAACAGTCCAGTCTAAAGCTCCAGATTAATGTAAATTCAGGAATGTTTCCCTGGATTAACAGTCCAGTCTAAAGCTCCAGATAGCTGTAAATTCAGAAATGTTTCCCTGGATTAACAGTCCAGTCTAAAGCTCCAGATTAATGTAAATTCAAGAATGTTTCCCTGGATTAACAGTCCAGTCTAAAGCTCCAGATTACTGTTTATTCAGAAATGTTTCCCTGGATAAACAGTCCAGTCTAAAGCTCCAGAATACTGTTTATTCAGAAGTGTTTCCCTGGATTAACAGTCCAATCTAAAGCTCCAGATTACTGTTAATTCAGAAATGTTTTCCTGGATTAACAGTCCAGTCTAAAGCTCCAGTTTACTGTACTTTCAGAAATGTTTCCCTGGATTAACAGTCCACATGGTCCAGTCTAAAGCTCCAGATTACTGTAAATTCAGAAATGTTTCCCTGGATAAACAGTCCAGTCTTGAGATCCAGATTGCTGTAAATTCAGAAATGTTTCCCTGGATTAACAGTCCAGTCTAAAGCTCCAAAAAACTGTTAATTCCGAAATGTTTCCCTGGATTAACAGTCCAGTCTTGAGATCCAGATTGCTGTAAATTCAGAAATGTTTCCCTGGATTAACAGTCCAGTCTAAAGCTCCAAATAACTGTTAATTCAGAAATGTTTCCCTGGATTAACAGTCCAGTCTTGAGATCCAGATTGCTGTAAATTCAGAAATGTTTCCCTGGATTAACAGTCCAGTCTAAAGCTCCAGATAATGATTACTGTTAATTCAGAAATGTTTCCCTGGATTAACAGTCCAGTCTTGAGATCCAGATTGCTGTAAATTCAGAAATGTTTCCCTGGATAAACAGTCCAGTCTAAAGCTCCAGATTACTGTTAATTCAGAAATGTTTCCCTGGATAAACAGTCCAGTCTAAAGCTCCAGATTACTGTTTATTCAGAAATGTTTCCCTGGATTAACAGTCCAGTCTTAAGATCCAGATTACTGTAAATTCAGAAATGTTTCCCTGGATAAACAGTCCAGTCTAAAGCTCCAGATTACTGTTAATTCAGAAATGTTTCCCTGGATAAACAGTCCAGTCTAAAGCTCCAGATTACTGTTAATTCAGAAATGTTTCCCTGGATTTATTATTAACAATTGTTGAACAATATACACACATGCAAGATAAGTTATTGTCATTTCAGGAAATGCTGTACAAAAATAATACATGTATCAAATTCAAAATGCGAGGATTTATAGAGAAACCTATACTGTTGCACTTTTCACAATAATGAAAACAAAACTAGCAAACATTTCTGAATTTACCGTAATCTAAAAAAAAATGTTTTCCTACAAATTTCAATATGTACAAATAAATCACTTTTAAACATTTTTCATTTCTATTTTTGCCAAGGTTAAAAAATGCTTTAGTTACTGTATACCTTATAGCAGTCAATCGGTAATTTTTTTACACATGGCAAAATTAATGTAATACATGTAGAACAGCCAATGTGAAGCTAATCAAGATGTTTCCAATCTATAACAATAGGAGATATAGAATAAACCATCAAAATGACAGAAATACAAGGTCACATGATATCAACAAATTACAATTAACATCTAGCAGTTATTTACCAAAGGAAAAGAAGATTTTGAGTTATGACAAGTTGTGGTTGAATCCAACATTACTGACTTTGTTTGTAAAATCAACATCAATGTAGCCCTTAAAACTGCTAAGGGCTATTCCCAGTTCCATTAAATGAATATGAGGTAGGGCAGATAGGAAAATTATAGTGTCATACTTTGGTTTTGGCTCATTTACTGTTGTATATTTATTTATGTACCAGTTAGCAAAATTACTCAATAAGTACAATGTATACACTTGTTTTAAGTCCCTTCCTACATTCCAACATCCATCATAATAGTACATAATGTTGTAATGCCGTCCACCCCTCTTTTTGAATATGCTCTGTTTTTAAGTATAAATAATAATACGGAGATGTCTGTGAGATGATATGCTATGCAAATGAGTCTATTTAATATGCTGATTGTACTAATATTGATTGTCAAGATTTAATTCTATTGTGTTTCAAATGATGTTATGATTGGAATTTACTTGCGGTGACAAATTTGCAAGTTTGATCCCGGAGTGCCGGTACTTTTATTTCTGTTGTTTTATTTGAGATATTAACCTGTTTACATGTGTTCCTAAGTTATCCTGTATGTGTAATAACTTTCACGATGAATAAATATGTTGGTTCTTATTGGTATTAAGCTGGAAAACATCTTTATTTACATTAAACTTCCAATGTTTACATTTTGATTTGCCATTTCGGGAATTTCCCTAAACAGAGAGATGGCTGCTGATTGGTCCAACACATGTTAAAGCGTCTGTGATTGGCTGACAGTCAAATAAAACTGAAATGATCAACTACTGAGGGCAGTGAGTGTTTGTGGTTTGAAAGTTATGAAGCGCCAAACTTGAAATAGTCGGCGCCTTTCTAGGTGCAAACTGTTGTGTAAATAGTCGGTGACTTCGTTAGGTGCAAATGGTTGGGTGACTTTGCTAGTGTGCAAATGGTCGGTGACTTTGCTAGGTGCAAATGGTCGGTGACTTTGCTAGGTGTAAATAGTCGGTGACTTTTCTAGATGTAAATAGTCGGTGATTTATTTGGGTGTAAATACTTGGGGACAATTTAAGGTGTAAATTGTACCAATATTTTAAGTTGTTATTTGAAATAGATGTTGTTGATTTAAGGCTACATACTTTTACAAGTGTTCTTTTATTGAGACACCTTTGTAAGCCTGTTCGAGCTATACGCTACCTCATTAGTTTGGAAATTAGTTGTAGTTAACAGAGTGGTGACTCTGGATTGTTGTATATATGTCAGATTAATATATATATATATAGATTAAATAAGATAGACCAACCATACCCTTGGACCCAACCAGACCAATGACAGAGCCTGTCCAGCCAGATTCTCCGCGTTTATAATTGTCAAATAAATAATCAAAACTGTTATATATGCTATTTCTTTTATTTCTCAATCATATATAAAATAGATAAGACCTGTAGAACATAGGTTAATCGAAGCTGTAAAGTGGGTTGGTTCTACGGTATTCCAATTAGACGTCGGCCCTACATTTTACAGTAATAAATAATACCAGTTAAGAAATCCCTTTTCTATGTAACCTGTGATCTCTGGTGGCCGACTCTAACACCAGGGAGGCAGCGTTATATTTGGTGGCAGCGGGGGGATTCATTTATAGAGTCTGTTATTGTTTGTACAATTACACAAATTGTTTTTAAAACCAAGAAAAATAATAAAAATGGATTATTCAAACGTTGAAACGTTTGGCCCACATCTCAATGAGATTGGTGATGAAGCAGATGCAACTATGCATGAAAATATATTAGACAAAAGTTCTGAAATTTTCAGAACAACGGAGAGAATGCTGACAGAGGCACGTGCAGAAATGAAACTTCGGATGGACAAATGTTTTTCGAATTTTTCAAAGGATATGAATCAGATGTTTGCCAAATTTGAAGGGCAAGCTCTGGAAAGTAGGTCCACCCCAATTTTAGGACGGGGAATTGAAAGTACAGCAACTAGTCTGGAGCACCTAATCAGATATGACAGAACTGATAAAAATAACAGTCATACTTCAGATATCCGACGGTCAAAACCTGATATCTCTTGCAAAATAAAACCCCAAATATATGATGGCTCGGAGGATATGGAGGAGTATTTGACACAATTTAATTTATTGGCAGAACTAAATGATTGGGACCCTAAGATTAAGGCCTTACTTTTGGCTAGTAGTTTATCTGGAAGTGCTCGGGCTATATTAAATGAAATCACAGATGGAGAACGGCACGATTTTGAGTGTTTGGTAAATGCTCTGAAAAATCGTTTCGGTTCAATGAATAGGTCAGAAATTTTTAGGGCTGAGTTGCAAACAAGGAGAAGATTGAATAAAATGCTCCGCAGGACGCAGCTTGATACGACCGCAGAGGTCGAACCCTGAATAGTTGGGGCTTGTATGGACACAACATTCAACTTGATACAGCTATCAATTTGGATTGTGATTAAATATTTGACACAGCATAGGTTTCTGACACAGAATGAATGTGGTTTAAGAACTTAAAAATTTTAAATTGGACATTCACCTATTATGGTCCAATATCCAAAATCTAAATACATGGTTAGATTCAGCATATCAAAGAACCCCATATATTCAATTTTTGTTGAAATCAAACAAAGTTTAATTTTGGACCCTTTTGACCTCAATGTGGACAAAGTTGATAACAGGGACCAAAAATCAAAAATCTAAATACATGGTTAGATTCAGCATATCAAAGAACCCCATATATTCAATTTTTTTTGAAATCAAACAAAGTTTAATTTTGGACCCCGATTTGGACCAACTTGAAAACTGGGCCCATTATCAAAAATCTAAATACATGTTTAGATTCAGCATATCAAAGAACCCTAAGAATTCAATTTTGTTAAAATCAAACTAAGTTTAATTTTGGACCCTTTGGACCTTAATGTAGACCAATTTGAAAACGGGACCAAAAATTAAGAATCTAAATACACGGTTAGATTCGGCATATCAAAGAACCCCAATATTTCAATTTTGATGAAATTAAACAAAGTTTAATTTTGGACCCTTTGACCTCAATGTGGACAAAGTTGATAACAGGGACCAAAATCAAAATCTAAATACATGGTTAGATTCAGCATATCAAAGAACCCCATATATTCAATTTTTTGAAATCAAACAAAGTTTAATTTTGGACCCGATTTGGACCAACTTGAAAACTGGGCCCATAATCAAAAATCTAAATACATGTTTAGATTCAGCATATCAAAGAACCCTAAGAATTCAATTTTGTTAAAATCAAACTAAGTTTAATTTTGGACCCTTTGGACCTAAATGTAGACCAATTTGAAAACGGGACCAAAAATTAAGAATCTAAATACACAGTTAGATTCGCATATCAAAGAACCCCAATAATTCAATTTTGATGAAATCAAACAAAGTTTAATTTTGGACCCTTTGACCTCAATGTGGACAAAGTTGATAACGGGCCCAAAAATCAAAAATCTAAATACATGGTTAGATTCAGCATATCAAAGAACCCCATATATTCAATTTTGTTGAATTCAAACAAAGTTTAATTTTGGACCCGATTTGGACCAACTTGAAAACTGGACCCATAATCAAAAATCTAAATACATGTTTAGATTCAGCATATCAAAGAACCCTAAGAATTCAATTTTTGTTAAAATCAAACTAAGTTTAATTTTGGACCCTTTGGACCTTAATGTAGACCAATTTGAAAAACGGGACCAAAAATTAAGAATCTAAATTCACAGTTAGATTCGGCATATCAAAGAACCCCAATAATTCAATTTTTGATGAAATCAAACAAAGTTTAATTTTGGACCCTTTGGACCTCAATGTGGACCAATTTAAAAACCGGGCCCAAAATCCAAAAACTTAATACACGGTTAGATTCAGCATATTAAAGAACCCCAAGAGTTCCAGAATAAAACCCCATTGAAATTGGTCAAGAAATAAGCAATTTATACAAAGTATCTTCTTTTGCACAATACTGTGCAATTGAATATTTCTTGCAATTGCGCAATACTGTGCAATTGAATATTTCTTGCTATTGCGCAATACTGTACAATTGACAATTTCTTGCTATTGCGCAATATTGTGCTATTGGATATTTCTTGCTATTGGGCAATACTGTGCAATTGAAGATTTCTTGCTATTGCGCAATACTCTGCAATTGAAAATTTCTTGCTATTGCACAATACTTATTATATAATAATTTACACATCCTGTTTGGTGTGTATCTCCTGCCATATCATTATTATTTGCTTTTAAATATAAATCAGAAATAACCAACTTAAAATGGAAAATTTTAAAGAAAAAAAAGGAAAACAGGAACCCCTTCCCCCAAATTTTTGAACCCCCTTATGATTCATCACCCCCAAACTCAATCCCAGCCTTCCCTTTGAGGTATGGAACCTTGCAGTACAATTTCAGAGAGATCCATACACTTGAACACAAGTAATTGTCTGGAAACTAGAAAAATGCTTATTTTGGCCCCTTTTTGGCCCCTAATTCCTAAACGTTTCAGGCAATTACCCCAAACTCAATTCCAGCTTTCCCTTTGTGATATGGAACCTTGTAGTACAATTTCAGAAAGATCCATACACTTACACACAAGTTCTTGTCATGAAACTAGAAAAATGCTTGTTTTTTGCCCCTTTTTTGGCCCCTAATTCCTAAAATTTTGAGGCAATTACCCCCAAAAATCAATCCCAGCATTCCCTTTGTGATATGAAACCTTGTGGTACAAAGTCAGAGAGATCTATACACTAACACACAAGTTATGTCTGGAAGTTACAAAATGCTTATTTTGGGCCCTTTTGGCCCCTAATTCCTTAACTGTTGGTACCATAACCCCAAAATCAATCCCAACCTTCCTTTTGTGATATTGAACCTTATGGTAAAATTTCATAGAGATCCATTCACTTAAACTAAAGTTAGAGTGCGAAAACCAATACGTCTTCGGACGACGACGACGACGCCAACGTCATACCAATATACGACCACAAAATTTTTTTGCGGTTGTATAAAAATGAAACACTGTCAGAACTTGCACAAGCTATAAAGAAACTTACACGTAGGGCTTACCCGAATACTACTCCTCTAGTTAGGGACACCTTGGCTCTAGATTATTTTATTGATGCAATTCCAGAGACTGATATACGCCTCCGACTGAGAGAGGTTGGACCAACTTCAATTAATGAAGCAGAGAATATTGCTATTAGACTTGAGCCTTACGTATAGCTGATAGACAGAAAGGTCGGAATGTTTGTACGGTCGAGACTGAAACCGTTTAGACCATTGTCTAAAACAAAGAAAAATCATAAAGTTAATCAATGTATTAAATTTTGGACAAATGTCGTGAGCGAGAATGAATTCTCAATACTAATAAATGTTTTTTTTTTTGGCTTCTAAAAAAATATATATATATCTGTGGTAGACACTACAGAATTAATAGATAAAAGCAAATTTAGAAATAAAGTTAGATACACGTCTCATGTATTTGAAGCATGAAATGTTATTCAATGGCGGAAATAAAAGATGCCGCCATTCTCTGAATAGATTATATGTATAAATATTATGTTGATATCCTTTCACTAAGGATGGTTTACCAGTTAAAGGTGAGGTTACGTATACCGTGTTTTACAATTAGAGGTGATGCTTCATGTAAAATTTCCGAAGCGGAAATTGTTGTAGTTACAGAGATAAATTATTACTAACGGCACGGACTATCGTCGCGCTAAATATCATTCTGTTGTGATTTGTTTTAAACTAATGAAATATTTTGGTGAAAATACTGAACTGTATTGGTCGTTTCTATTTCAAGAATTTTATGAAACCCAGAATGTCAGTTGACAGTTTGGTTAAACACTCTGGTTATGTGGTGCTGAACAATTGTTCAACACACTGATATGATGATTTTAAATGATTACACTCTTAGTGGGAGGCCCTATCAAGAGAATTGTTATCTATGCTCGTAATAGAGAAAATTAAAAAATAAAAGTTAAGAGTATCTGTTGCTGGAAAGACTGTCTAAGTTTAATACTGAAATGTAGATGTTTTGGCCTGGCCAGTCAAAATATGTGACTTGAAGGTATCATGCTTGAGAGTTGATCAGAAAAGATAGAGTAGCTATTGATCAGTAAATAACGAGATGTACACAACGAGGCACCTTCCGAAAAAGGCTGCGTGTACATGAAATATTTCCTAGATCGGATAGTTACTGAAGGTGGATATTGATTGCTCAATAGAGATAGACACAGGTGTGACCTAATCACTGGTCAGTGTCTATGGAGCAAAGCTTGACAAGAACGGGTCTGCTGGAGAAACGTTTCACAATGTTTGCAAGCCCGGTTAGGAGTATAAAGACGGTGATCAGTCTATGAAATGTCAAATAATGTTGTTAAAATTCAAAGAATAAATTGCAAAGAATAATATATAGATAGAGAAAGAGAAATTTGGTCAATATGGTTTATGGTGTAAAATTGAGTAATAGCGGATTTGCTGAAGAAATATTTCACAATATTTACAAATCAGGGAATGAATTTAAAGAGAGAAATAAGTATATGTAATACCAAATAGGGCTAAAAAAAAAAAAAATAAATAAAAATGAAAATAATAATCATTAACAGATAGGAACATGTTTCATTGTTTGCTCAAAAGAGATAGACACACGAGTGACCTAATCACTGGTCAGTGTTTATGGAGCAAATAATGATAAAACGGGTTTGTTGGAGAAGCATTTCATTATGCTTACAAGCCAAAATATGAGAATGAAGGAAAAAAACATAAAACCAGAGTGAAACGAAGTAACCAAATATAGTCTAATAGTAAAATAGATGTATTAATTTATTTTCTTTGCAGAAAATGGGAAAACGGAATATCAGTAGATAGCAATAATATTAAAATGAATAAAACAAAAGATTGATTCCTAAGCTGTTACATAATAGCGGGACACGGGGGTTAGGATAGAGTTTGGAATTTATAAAATGTAGATAGAAACATATGTGTGGCATGTGTAATAAATCAAGAAATAAGTATATTTAAATGGTGTAGTATTGTTTTATATAAGTTTTTTATCTGATATAGTTAAATATCAGGCCAAAATGAAATAAGATTTTTATTCTGACAAATCAAAGTCATAAAGTACTGTAATCACTGACTATGGTGCTTGGTAAATGCTATTTGAATGTTTGTTGAATACTTCAATGATTACCTAACTTTAGTTCCTATCGCTGTAAACCAAATCAATTCCACCTATTTGGGGACCAAATTCTGAAGGATGGGGGCAATGTAATGCCGTCCACCCCTCTTTTTGAATATGCTCTGTTTTTAAGTATAAATAATAATACGGAGATGTCTGTGAGATGATATGCTATGCAAATGAGTCTATTTAATATGCTGATTGTACTAATATTGATTGTCAAGATTTAATTCTATTGTGTTTCAAATGATGTTATGATTGGAATTTACTCATGGTGACAAATTTGCAAGTTTGATCCCGAGTGCCGGTACTTTATTTCTGTTGTTTTATTTGAGATATTAACCTGTTTACATGTGTTCCTAAGTTATCCTGTATGTGTAATAACTTTCACGATGAATAAATATGTTGGTTCTTATTGGTATTAAGCTGGAAAACATCTTTATTTACATTAAACTTCCAATGTTTACATTTTGATTTGCCATTTCGGGAATTTCCCTAAACAGAGAGATGGCTGCTGATTGGTCCAACACATGTTAAAGCGTCTGTGATTGGCTGACAGTCAAATAAAACTGAAATGATCAACTACGGAGGGCAGTGAGTGTTTGTGGTTTGAAAGTTATGAAGCGCCAAACTTGAAATAGTCGGCGTCTTTCTAGGTGCAAACTGTTGTGTAAATAGTCGGTGACTTCGCTAGGTGCAAATGGTTGGGTGACTTTGCTAGTGTGCAAATGGTCGGTGACTTTGCTAGGTGCAAATGGTCGGTGACTTTGCTAGGTGTAAATAGTCGGTGACTTTTCTAGATGTAAATAGTCGGTGATTTATTTGGGTGTAAATACTTGGGGACAATTTAAGGTGTAAATTGTACCAATATTTTAAGTTGTTATTTGAAATAGATGTTGTTGATTTAAGGCTACATACTTTTACAAGTGTTCTTTTATTGAGACACCTTTGTAAGCCTGTTCGAGCTATACGCTACCTCATTAGTTTGGAAATTAGTTGTAGTTAACAGAGTGGTGACTCTGGATTGTTGTATATATGTCAGATTAATATATATATATATATAGATTAAATAAGATAGACCAACCATACCCTTGGACCCAACCAGACCAATGACAGAGCCTGTCCAGCCAGATTCTCCGCGTTTATAATTGTCAAATAAATAATCAAAACTGTTATATATGCTATTTCTTTTATTTCTCAATCATATATAAAATAGATAAGACCTGTAGAACATAGGTTAATCGAAGCTGTAAAGTGGGTTGGTTCTACGGTATTCCAATTAGACGTCGGCCCTACATTTTACAGTAATAAATAATACCAGTTAAGAAATCCCTTTTCTATGTAACCTGTGATCTCTGGTGGCCGACTCTAACACCAGGGAGGCAGCGTTATAATATTCCCATTAAAGGCTACTGATCTAAAATTCAATTCCCTTGCTGTACTTATGGATCATCATTTGTACTTTAATGTTTTCATGTTAATTTGTACTAAAAGATGAAACACAGAAAATATATTAAATCCATTTATCATTGTTTAAAAAATTAAAAATTTAGGACTTTCAAAATTATAATGACATTATCATTAAAGGCCCCGGAGACCAAATTTATAGATTCCTCTCATGTTTGATTATATTAGGCACCCATGTGGTAAAATGATATTGAGAATTTTTTTTCATTAAACATGTATATATTACATGTACTATTAAACTGATTTAGTTCTTAAAATTGATGCAGAATAGAGTCTGGGCCATTTGTTTAATCCATGTACACAAAAAGTCAGTCATATTTAACAGGATGACTTCCACTTTTCCATGTACATTATAATACATGTTATCGGTGTCTTTTCCTCCCTGGCTCCCCACGGATACAATCAACAGTTTTTCAGTATAACTTCATTTTTAAAGGGTCATTTATAAAAGACCACTTAGAGTTGGTATTGTTTTTAAAAAATACTTGATATATAAAACTAAATACCACTGGAATCAGAATTTATTAAAGTGTAAAATTTTAACATAAAATAAATGGGGAATGTATCCATGGGACACAGATGATGCCCCCCCTTGCATATAACGTTAAAAAATAAAGGGACACAACTCAAGAACGGTAAAAGTGACGCTACCCAAATTTGTACTTGATCTGAGTTTTGTGGTAATAAGCATTGTGTATTTATAAGTTTCATAACATTTGGTTGAGGTAAACTTAAGTTAGAGAACGTAAAGGGCATAACTCTAGAACGATAAAAATGACGACACCAAAAATCAAACTTGATCTGCGTTTTCTGGTAATAAGCAATGTGCATAAGTTTCATAACAATTGGTTGAGGCAAACTTAAGTTAGAACACAGAAATGAAAAATTCAGCAATTTTTTCATTTAACAAGGGGCTTAACTCTAGAACTCTAGAAGTGACACCACCAAAATTCAAACTTGATCTGTGTTATGTGGTAATAAGCATTCTGTATAAGTTTCATAACATTTGGTTAAGGCAATCTAAAGTTAGAGAACAGAAACCAATTTTGAGACGTACGGATGGACAAGGGTAAATCTTTAGGCCCTGTGCATGTTAGGGCAGAAATTTAAGAAGGAAATCAACATTTTATGACTCAATTATGTTAAGAAAAGTAATCGAGAATTGTTCCTATCATAAATATATAAAAAGTTCTACCAAAAGAAAATAAAAACAAATTGCCCTATCTCAACATGAAAAAGCTGAAATCAAGTCATGTGTAACCATGAAGGCACGATACAAGAACATTTCAGATAATTTAAACTGTATGAATTTCATAGATTTTTACCTGGTCTTTTGATTCGGAGAATAACCCTAAGTAATTTAAACAAAACTGTCTATAACAACCCTTGAAACAATTATCTGAATCTGAATTTTAATTGAACATTTCATTAAGGAATGTGTAAAGTTGAAGATATGAATGTTGAACAGGGGTCTAGGAATTATCATCACGTCAGAAGAAGGTTTTTTTTAATTTGCTTTCAATAGATTCCATATTTGGAATTTGCAAAGTAAACTAGAAACTGATGGTGAGGGTCCCACTTGCACACTATTGTGTGAGGCACATACACAAATAATTAATGCTGATACAAACAAAGCAATACATTTAATAAGGTTTTTTTAGTTTCATAAATTGTGACACCAAGAAAAAGTTCAGGATATGTCCTCAGTAAATATCTTAGCTGACTAAGATTTTTTAATGTATTTTAAATAAACTGTTGACACAGAGATAGGTCTTGCCTAAATGTAATTTTGATAGTATAATGTATATGTTGAAATTGAAATGACAATATTTAAACATGTGATCTTTGCAAAATATTCAAAGTCAATGAACCATAACTGAAGGTGCAGGGCCAAATAACCTTCATGGAAATGAGAAATGACAATGCTGATAAAACGGATATCAAATACCATTGACTTGTTCAATCATAAATTGTTCCTTAACACAAATTTTATCATGTAAACTATACAAAAGTTTTAAAGTCAATGAACCATGATGAGGGGGGTGTGGCCATAAAAATCTCCATGGAAATGAAACTTGCTAATGCTAATACAACTGCATACCAAATATCATTGAATTAACATTAGTGGTTCATCTTTAATAAACTGACCTTGTCACAACTTTAAACTTGTAAATTATGCAAAACATTCAATAGCCCATGACTGACCCACCTACCTATACTTAGGAGTTTTTAAAACAAGAATGTGTCCATAGTACATGGATGCCCCACTCGCACTATCATTTTCTATGTTCAGTGGACCGTGAAATTGGGGTCAAAACTCTAATTTGGCATTAAAATAAGAAAGATCATATCATAGGGAACATGTGTACTAAGTTTCAAGTTGATTGGACTTCAACTTCATCAAAACTACATTGTACCTTGACCAAAAACTTTAACCTGAAGCGGGACAGACTGAAGGACAGACAGACCGAAAAACATAATGCCCCTCTACTATCATAGGTGGGGCATAAAAATAATTGGTCAATTTTCCCCAATAAACTGCTTCACTGAGCGCAGCTGGATACGCCCGCAGAGGTCCAACCCTAAACAGTTGGGGCAAAAATGGACACAATATTCAAGCCTGATACAGGTCTGAATTTGGATTGTAATTAAATATTTGACATATTATAGGTTTCTGAATAAATGTAGTCAAAAAACTTGAAATTGGTTATATGAATTGAATTTATATTCAATTAAGGATTTCTTGCTGTTGTGCAATACTTAGTAAATCTGTTGTCAGACTATAAACAAATAAAGTTCAATTTCTTCTCAATGTCATATTTGAAATTACATCAATAGCTATAAATAATTCACCAAAGTTTCATGAGAACTGCTGAAAGCATTTTTGAGTTATTGTCCAAAAACTGGAAAATCCCCCCTTTTTTAATGAATAAAACCCCATAACTCAAAAATGTAAAATCTAAAATTTATAAAATTCTAAAGGGAGCTTACATAAACAGATATAAACAATTCACCAAAGCTTCGTGAGAACTGCTGAAAGCATATTTTAGTTATTGTCCGAAAACTGGAAAATCCTCTTTTATGAATAAAACCCTTAACTCGGAAACGTTCAATTTCTTCTCAATGTCATATTTGAAATTACATCAATAGCTATAAATAATTCACCAAAGTTTCATGAGAACTGCTGAAAGCATTTTGAGTTATTGTCCAAAACTGGAAAATCCCCTTTTTAATGAATAAAACCCCATAACTCAAAATGTAAAATCTAAAATTTATAAAATTCTAAAGGGAGCTTACATAAACAGATATAAACAATTCACCAAAGCTTCGTGAGAACTGCTGAAAGCATATTTTAGTTATTGTCCGAAAACTGGAAAATCCCCCTCTTTTTATGAATAAAACCCTTAACTCGGAAACGTTAAATCTAAAATTTATAAAAATCCAAAAGGGAGCTCATGTCAATAGATATAAACAATTCACCAAAATTTCTTGCAAGTTGGTGAAAGTATTCTTGAGTTATTGTCGGAAAACTGGAAAATCCCCCCTTTTTCAATGAATAAAACCCCATAACTCGGAAACGGTAAATCTGAAATTTATAAAAACAAAAGGGAGCTCACATCAATAGATATAAACAATTCACCAAAATTTCATGCATATTGGTTAAAGCTTTTTGCGTTAATGTCCGACATGCTGATGACGGACTGATGGACAGACAGACGGTCAACGGTATACCATAATACGTCCCGTAAACGGGCGTATAAAAAATAATGTTCACATCTACATTTGATTTAAAACAACTGGCCTCCTACCTTTATCTTTGGAGTTTTTGTGTTTACAAGTTGTTAATGGACAGACAAATGAAGTGAAAACTATAGGGCTTTCCAAACCATCATAATTATTCTTAAGATCTTTTGTTTAGGAGTGCTTTAAGCAGCCATGTTGCAAATTCATATGACGGAAAGAATATATTGAGGTCAGTGATTTTTCCAAAAATAAATATATTCTTTGTTGTAAAAATAAAAAGAGTAAACTGTAAAAGACTCCTTAAAAATTCAACAATACCATAACATCAACTAGACACATATATTTTAAAATTTAATTTTTCTTTAAAAAAATGTGTGCCATCATATCTTATATGAATATCCATAACACATTAAATATTTATTGACCATTTTTAAATAGGTATTCAGCAAAACAGGCAATTAAAATGAATAAGATGTATATCATTGTCTTTATTATCTATTATATATTTAACAAACAATCATTCCATGTTTTGATCAGTCAATATATTTTATTGTCAAATGACAACATAATATTTAAGGTATATGTATCACAATAATTGAGAGATCCGTAAAATGAGACACTGGTGTTTATGTCAATATGTTTATTTTTTAAACATTTAACAAGAGGCTCCTAAGAGCCTGAATTGCTATCCTGTTAAAAATTTAAATAATAGGCAAAACCTCAAAAGTAAGTAAACTAGAGTCTCTTAAGAGATCTTAAACAATGGTCTCTCTCCAATATTGTGGACTAGAATAGAATTCATGACAATAATCTTTTTTTTTTTGTTGATCTTGTATTGCTGATATATTTTTTGTGTACATTTTCTCTCTATTTTCTTTAGTTTTTGCCCACAACACAAAAAAAGGTAAAAAAAACTATCAATAAAGGCAATCACTCCTATAAAGAGTTAACCAACAATTTCGACAAAATTTTACTTGTTTGTAGATTGTGACTTGTTGATCATTTTTGCTATTTAAAGCGTTTTTCTATCTTTTATAGTTTTCAAGATAGTAAGTAAAAAATGTAAAATATTGGTAAAAATTGTCATTAAAGAGCAAGCACTCCTACAAGGAGTCGACAGATGATTTCGTCTTATTTGAATTATTTGAAGATCAAGTCTTGCTGATCATTTTCACTTATTTAAGTTTCTGTCTGTCTATTATAGTTTTTCAGATATTAAGCAAAACACAAAATTATGGTAAAAAATCATTTTCAAAGGGCAATAACTCCAATAAAGGGGTCGTCAGATGATTTCAAGATTGTAAATTTATTTGTAGATCTTGTCTTGCTAATCACTTGCTTATTCAAGTTTCTATCTATTTATAATAGTTTTTCAGATATTAGGCAAAAATGCAAAAAATTGATAAAAACCTTGATTAAAGGGCAATAACTATAATAAGGAGTCATCTGATGATTTCAACAATGGGACTTACTTGTAGATCTTGTCTTGTTAATCAGTTTTGGTAATTAAATTTCTCTCTATCTATTATAATTTTTCAGATATTATGAAAACATAAAAAAAATCGGTACAATTTGTCATTTAAGGGCAATAACTCCTATAAGAAGTCTTCTGACAGTTTTAAAGTAATTGACAATCTGTAGATCTCATCATTCTGAACATTTTTTGCCCCAAATAGATTCTCTATTCATAGTGATTTTCAAGATAATAGACCAAAATTGCATTTTACCCATATGTTCTATTTTTAGCCAAGTCGGCCAATTTGGTTTGCAGACGGGGTCATTGGACACATTTTTTAAACAAGATACCCTAATGATGATTATGCTTAAGTTTGGTTAAATTTGGCCCAGTAGTTTAAGAAGAGAAGGTTTTTGTAAAAGTTGACGACAACGGACAACAAGTGATGAGAAAAGCTCACTTGGCCTTTTAAGCCAGGTGAGCTAAAAATTGTCTTTAAAGGACAATTACTACTATAAAAGGTGAGCCCATGGTTTCTGTCATATTTGCATTCTTATCAATCTTGTATGCTGATAATTTTTGCTGTTAACAGTTTCTACCTAGCTATTATATTTTTCTAGATTAGAAGCAAATACTTAAACAAGAGTGCACACGCTGAAATGTCTCACCTGCTTTACTGACCAATGATTTTATGTTGATAGTCCTAAATATAAAGCTTTACTACAAGTATCACATATAAACTTAGCATGATCCAAGAAAATGAGGACAAGGTCAGCCAAACTGGTTTGCCTCATGGAAATACATGTACACCTTACAATCATTCCATACACCAAATATAGTTGACCTATTGCTTATAGTATCTAAGAAACAAACTTAACCAGGAAAAATTAACATTAACCAATGAACCATGAAAATGAGGTCAAGGTCAGAAGAACCATGCTAGACAGACATGTACACCTTACAATCAATCTACGCATTAAATATAGTTGACCTATTGCTTATCGTATCTAAGAAACCAGCTTAACCATGAAAGCTTAACATTGCCCAATGAACCATGAAAATGAGGTCAAAAGTCAGATGATACCTGCTAGACAGACATATACACCATATAATTATTCCATACACCAAATATAGTTGATCTATTGCTTATTATTTAAGAAAAAACAGATCAAAACACAAAAACTTGACACTGAGCAATGAACCTTGAAAATTAGGTCAAGGTCAAATAAAACTTGCCAGACTGACATGTACATCATAAAATATTCCTATACACCAAATATAGTTGACCTATTGCATATAGTATTAGAAAATAAATGGGGAATGTGTCAATGGGACACAGATGATGACCCCGCTTGCATATAAAGTTATAAAGGGACATAGCTCAAGAACAGTAAAAATGACGCTACCCAAATTCATACTTGATCTGAGTTTTGTGGTAATAAGCATTGTGTATAAATTTCATAACATTTGGTTGAGACAAACTTAAGTTAGAGAATAGAAATGCTGAATTTTTCCATTTGTAAAGGGGCATAACTCTAGAAGAATAATAGTGACGCTACCAAAATTCAAACTTGATCTGTGTTTTTTATAATAATCACTGTGTAAGATTCATAACATTTGGTTGAGGCAAACTTAAGATAGAGAACGGAAACGAAATTTTTTCCATTTGTAAAGGGCATAACTCTAGAAAGGTAAAAGTGACATCACCAAAATTCAATCTTGATCTGTGCAAACTTAAGATAGAGAACGGAAAGAAAAATCCAGCAATTTTTCCGGTAATAAGCATTGTGTATAAGATTTTTAACATTTGGTTGAGGCAAACTTTAGATAGAGAACGGAAATGAAAAATTAAGCAATTTTATCATTTGTAAAGGGGCATAACTCTAGAAAGATAAAAGTAATGCCACCCAAATTCAAACTTGAACTGTGTTTTATGATAATAAGCACGGTGTATACAGTCAAGGATAAACTCTATAGGGTTATTAGAGAAAAATAACATACACATTTGTTATTGCGGACTAAAAAATCAAAGACCTGTGATAACATATGTATGTTACATGTTTCAAAGGGACAATATACATCATTAGTTTTGTTAAAATGTATACAAGTTTTATTGATATTACTGTTGTCTTTATGTATACTTATCTATAGAAAGATATAGCAGTTCATATTTTGCCAATCATGCATAGTACGCCTATGTTATTACAGAAAAAATATGCCTGTAATAACTAAAGGGTGTTATTACAGCTTTTCTTTATCACTCCAAAGCATTTGCTCAGACATACATCATGTTTAAGTACAATAAATTTTAATTCATTGTAAGAAATAATGATCAGAGCATTAATGAGGTTCTGCGCAAGCTTCCCAGTAATTCCCAAGTGCCCCATATAATAAGTTACATGCCTTTAATAACTAAGCCTTGTTATTACAGCTAAGATTATCACTTAAAAGCCTCGTCTCATTGATTTACCATGGTTAATGATAAATGTATTAATTTAATTCAAAAATTAGTTATCAAGGCTATACATTTAGTTTCTGAGCAAAGTTTCAAGAGTTCCCTAGAGTCCACTAAAAATTAAAATATTGATAATTTATTTTACAAATAACAAACATATGTTATTACAGATTTAGAAATTTAAGGATTAAAGAGTGTACAACTCATAAAAATATCTGTAATAACACATGTAAGATATTTTCTGTATTAACTCTATAGAGTTATATCCCTGACTGGTATAAGTACCATAACATTTGATTGAGGCAAACTTAAGTTAAGGAATGGAAACCAATTTTGGGACATACATACGGACAAGGGTAAAACTAAATGCCCCCTCTGCTACGGCGGAGACATAAAAAATAAATGGGGAATTGGCCCATGGGACACAGATGCTGCCCCCGCTTGCATATTATCATATAAGTTATAAAGGGACATAACTGAAGAACATTAAAAGTGAAGCTACCCAAATTTGTACTTGATCTGAGTTTTGTGGTAATAAGTATTGTGTATAAGGTTGAGGCAAACTTAAGTTAGAGAACAGAAACGAAAAATTCTGCAATTTTTCCATTTGTGAAGGGGCATAACTCTAGAACAGTAACAGTGAAGCCACCATATTTTCAAACTTGATCTGCATTTTGTGGTAATAAGCATTGTGTATAAGTTTCATAACATAATAAGTTGGAGAATGGAAACGAAAAATTCAGCAATATTTTTCTATTTGTAAACAAGCATAAGTCTGGAACAGTTAAAGTGGCACCACCAAAATTCAAACTTGATCTGTATTTTGTGTTAATAAGCATTGTGTATATGTTTCATAACATTTGGTTGAGGCAAACTAAAGTAAGAGAACAGAAACGAAAAATTCAGAAAATTTTCCATCTGTAAAGGGGCATAAATCTAGAACGGTTAAAGTGACGCCACTAAAATTCAAACTTGATCTGTGAGGCAAACTAAAGTTAGAGATGGGAAACCACTTTTGGACGTACAGATGTACAGACGGACAAGGGTAAAACTTAATGCCCCCTCCGCTACGGCGGGGGCATAAAAATGCTTTTAAGGGCAATAACTCCCAAAAGGAGTCATCTGATTGTTGCGGTCATTTATTTGCATTTTTGTAAATCTTGTATAGCTGATCATTTTTGATGTTCACAGTTTCTACCTTTCTATTATAGTTTTCAAGATTGTAGGCAAACACTCAAAAATAAGGGAAAATTGTCATTTAAGTGCAATAACTCCTATAAGGAGTCATCTAATTTTTTACTTGTACAGGTGCAAATATAGGTAAACAAAGGTAAATTTTTAAATTTTATGTAGTATTAACGAATCCATCAATGTAAAAACTTTACAAAAGTTTTCATGACTTCAGAATTGGACCAATATCGTTGCAAATCTCTTTTATGAACTAGTTCCATTGTGATTATCAAATGAAAACAATTTCATCTCAGACCTAGTGGCCTTTTTAATTTTTATGCAACAATTTTCCTTTCTACTTTCACTGCACTGACTTTTACTTCCATGTTCAAATAAGTTTAACCAACAAGTTCACTGATAAAGTTTTGTCAATAAATAATCTTAAACAAACAAAAAGTTCGAAACTATTGATCAATTATGTTTCAGTTGTATGACGCAATGATAAACATCACAATCCTGTCTCATAACCATCTGTTTCATACATCGTCTGGGAAATCCCAGTGGTTTTCTTACGAAAAGTCTTATATTGGGAAATTTGCTAAAATTTTTATTACCAACTGTCATATCTTCTGTTCTGGTCCAAATCCTTTAAATTTGCTGTCGTTGTCACATCATTATCATTGAAATAAATAAATTCTGAACTTTTTGACCATCACTCCAAACAAAATCCCCAATTTTGATACTTTTTAATCAAAATTTTTCATTTTCAGTTTTATTGCTTATACATGTAGCTGATTTAAAATCAAGAGAAATTCGAAAAATACACTAAATTTTTACCTATCTAAATCCATACAAGTCGTATAGCAGGATAATGGTTAATATAATATAACTTCCTTTTGGCACATCACATAATAATTTATGAAGTTAGGATACCTGAATTATGCATTATGTGTATAATGGTTTGTAGTACTAGCATGATTAGCATGGCCACAACAGCATGACACCTGATCTAGAAATTTAGAGAAATCTTGAAAATGTTTGTGTCCAGGGATTCAATATATACCTTGACTGATTTTGACTACAGAACATTTTGAAACTGTATGTTGACATCTACACATCTTTTATGATTTTTTATACTGGTTGCAGTCTCACTAAAGTATATTCATAGTCATAAAAGAGAATCAATGCAGGCATTCATGAGTTTTCAATGTTTTTAGTCAAAATACCATTTAGCAACAGCTTTTATTTATATTGTATTTATAAGTAAAAGGGACAAAACTCTGACAAAAAAATCACAATGGCCATAAGACCACATGATAAAATTCTATTCCACTACAGGAAATGATTAATGTGTCACATTCTATTTCAACAAAAAATATATACTATACAAAATGATATGAGCTTCAGAATCTAAAGAAGGGACTACACAAAATTTTCTCTTTTCTAAACTGAAAAAAAAATGTGAAAAGAAAAATACTTAATTTCTGTTACTGCCTATTTTAATAACAAATAATGAGACAGATATGTAGGGATAATAACATGCCCTTTTCCATTTTGGCCCGGGTATCATCCCGATATGGGTCGAGGGATGATACCAGGCAAAAGACATGTTATGTTTTTATCACATATTTAAGTTCTGCAGAAAAGAGAAAAACGTTCAATTATGACTATCTGATTAACTACAAAAGGTAAAATCTAAACAGATTTATCACATTTTCCATAATTTTTTTTTCTCATGTACTGCATACAAATTTATCGTAACATTCCCCTTATTTTTTAATATGGTACTACACAAAAGCAATAATTTGGCATAACTGAGGCTCAATCAATAAAAGTTAGTTGAACATTGTTAATAGTAGCTATTGTAGCAAAATTCTCATTATTTTCAATACAAACACCGTCATTGTTAGCCTTTGTTGTTAAGGACGCAATGACGTCACGTCATTTGGAATCAGGGCACAATAACCAATAACCTCTTTCTTGCCCCGGGCAATTTTGAGGTTATTACATATGCAAAACACAACATTTTCGTAACAAATATGTGATAAAATAAAATATTGGATGCCAAATGTAAGTTATCTTGTAGTAGTATCTGGATATTTGAAGGGGTGTTAAACCATCGGAGGTAAATACTTACCTTGAGAGCTTGCCGTCTTGTAACATAATTCTCAGAATTTAACAAAGACTGGTAATTATCAAATATCCTGTCGTAATTAGCCTCTAAAAATTCTGATGACAACATTTTGTGTTTCGTCAATAATTCCTGGAAAAGGTAAATAAAATGTGTTAGTCAATATATAAATCTATTCAAGTCAGTCTGCTACTAAAATTGTTCAGATTGGTATATAGAAGAACCTAAAATTATGCGTTAAGATTCATTAAAAGAAACAAGTTAACATTTAAATTTTAACAATTTTTATTTCTCGTCTATCACAACCTTAACAAGCATTCTGTGAGTATTGCATGGCAATACATAGTCCCCTACTGGTTAAAAATTCATTGTAATGGAACGAAATTCTAACTTGATCTATAACTTGTCATGGTGTAAACTACATAAAATAACAAACAAACCTACCACTAAATTCTTCAAACAATTTACTGTAGAAAAGGAAAATCCATTTATCTTCATACAATGTCTTTTACAAATCTTTTAAAAAAATGAGTTATTTCCCTTTGAACAGAACTCTAATATAAGTATTTCATCAAAAAATTAATTCTAGGAAAGTTAAAAAATGAGTTATTTCCCTTTGAACAGAAATCTAGTAATTAATAAGTATTTCATCAAAAAATTAATTCTAGGGAAAGGGCTTTAACTGACTAATAAAAGAACAGAGTTCAAATGTCCCCAGAGTTGCACATATTTTATCTGTCTACGGGCAATAAGTAATAAAAACCTTTTTTTGTTCTTTCAAATTTTTATAAATATCTTAAAGAAATGAAGGCTTCAGAGCAAATGCAATGCAATTACCAATATAATAAATATTTCCAAGGGGCACAACTCTTAAAAAAGTATTTGATCTGCACTGATTTTTGAACTTGTCCTAGACATTGCTAATATAAACCTTAAATATAAATTTGATAAAAATCTGGCAAAAATTGTACACGTGAGAGTGCTTACAATGTAATTTTCCAAAATTATTAACATTTCAATGGGGCATAACTCTTTTAAAAATAAATGGGGAATGTGTCCTTGGGACACAGATGTGCCCCGCTTGCATATCATATAAAGTTATAAAGGGACATAACTGACGAACGGTAAAAGTGTCGCGACCCAAATTTGTACTTGATCTGAGTTTAGTGGTAATTATTGTATAAAAGTTTCATAACATTTGGTTGAGGCAAACTTAAGTTAGAGAACAGAAACGAAAAATTCAGCAATTTTTCCATTTGTAAAGGGGCATAACTCAAGAACAGTAAAAGTGACACCACCAAAATTCAAATTTGATCTGTATTTTGTGGTAATAAGCATTGTGTATAAGTTTCATAACATTTGGTTGAGGAAAACTTAATTAAGAGAACAGAAACGAAAAATTCAGCAATTTTTCCATTTGGGAAGGGGCATAACTCTAGAACGGGTAAAGTGACACCACCAAAATTCGATCTTGATCTGTGTTTTGTGGTAATTAGCTTCATAACATTTGGTTGAGGCACATACTTAGAGAATGGAAACCAACTTTAGGATGTACAGACGGACATGGGTAAAACAAAATGCCCCCTCCGCTACGGCGGGGGCATAAAAAGTTATCAGCACTGATTTTCGAACTTGTCTAAGACATTTATCACTGATGTTAACCTATGATATTAGTTTCATAAAAATCTGGCAAGTACACATGAGAGGGTTAACAATGCAATTTTCCATATAATTAATATTTCCAAGGGGCATAACTCTTTTAAAAATTGTTGATCAGCACTGATTTTTGAAATTATCTAAGACATTGCTGATATAAACTTAACAATACAATTTTCCCTTTAATCAATATTTCCAAGGGCACAACTCTTTTAATAAAATGCTCCGCAGGGCGCAGCTTGATACGACCGCAGAGGTCGAACCCTGAATAGTTGGGGCAAGTATGGACACAACATTCAAGCTTGATACAGAACTGAATTTGGATTGTGATTAAATATTTGACACAGCATAGGTTTCTGACACAGAATGAATGTGGTCTAAGAACTTAAAAATTTTAAATTGGACATTCACCTATTATGGTCCAATATCCAAAATCTAAATACATGGTTAGATTCAGCATATCAAAGAACCCCAAGAGTTCAATTTTTGATGAAATCAAACAAAGTTTAATTTTGGACCCTTTTGACCTCAATGTGGACAAAGTTGATAATGGGGCCAAAAATCAAAAATCTAAATACATGGTTAGATTCAGCATATCAAAGAACCCCATATATTCAATTTTGTTGAAATCAAACAAAGTTTAATTTTGGACCCGATTTGGACCAACTTGAAAACTGGGCCCATAATCAAAAATCTAAATACATGTTTAGATTCAGCATATCAAAGAACCCTACTAATTCAATTTTGTTAAAATCAAACTAAGTTTAATTTTGGACCCTTTGGACCTTAATGTAGACCAATTTGAAAATGGGACCAAAATTAAGAATCTAAATACACAGTTAGATTCGGCATATCAAAGAACCCCAATAATTCAATTTTGATGAAATCAAACAAAGTTTAATTTTGGACCCTTTTGACCTCAATGTGGAACAAATTGATAACGGGCCCACAAATCAAAAATCTAAATACATGGTTAGATTCAGCATATCAAAGAACCCCATATATTCAATTTTTGTTGAAATCAAACAAACTTTAATTTTGGACCCCGATTTGGACCAACTTGAAAACTGGGCCCATAATCAAAAATCTAAATACATGTTTAGATTCAGCATATCAAAGAACCCTAAGAATTCAATTTTTGTTAAAATCAAACTAAGTTTAATTTTGGACCCTTTGGACCTTAATGTAGACCAATTTGAAAACAAACCAAAAATTAAGAATCTAAATACACGGTTAGATTCGGCATATCAAAGAACCCCAATAATTCAATTTTTGATGAAATCAAACAAAGTTTAATTTTGGACCCTTTTGACCTCAATGTGGAACAAATTGATAACGGAGCCCACAAATCAAAAATCTAAATACATGGTTAGATTCAGCATATCAAAGAACCCCATATACATGTATTCAATTTTTTTAAATCAAACAATATTTAATTTTGAACCCGATTTGGACCAACTTGAAAACTGGGCCCATAATCAAAATCTAAATACATGTTTAGATTCAGCATATCAAAGAACCCTATGAATTCAATTTTGTTAAAATCAAACTAAGTTTAATTTTGGACCCTTTGGACCTTAATGTAGAGACCAATTTGAAAACAAACCAAAAATTAAGAATCTAAATACACGGTTAGATTCGCATATCAAATAACCCCAATAATTCAATTTTGATGAAATCAAACAAAGTTTAATTTTGGAGCCTTTGGACCTCAATGTGGACCAATTTAAAACAGGGCCCAAAATCCAAAAACTTAATACACGATTAGATTCAGCATATTAAAGAACCCCAAGAGTTCAAGAATAAAACCCCATTGAAATTGGTCAAGAAATAAGCAATTTATACAAAGTATCTTCTTTTGCACAATACTGTGCAATTGAATATTTCTTGCAATTGCGCAATACTGTGCAATTGAATATTTCTTGCTATTGCGCAATACTGTACAATTGACAATTTCTTGCTATTGCGCAATATTGTGCTATTGGATATTTCTTGCTATTGCGCAATACTGTGCAATTGAAGATTTCTTGCTATTGCGCAATACTGTGCAATTGAAAATTTCTTGCTATTGCACAATACTTATTATATAATAATTTACACATCCTGTTAGGTGTGTATCTCCTGCAATATCATTATTATTTGCTTTTAAATATAAATCAGAAATAACCAACTTAAAATGGAAAATTTTAAAGAAAAAAAAGAAACAACCCCCAACTTTTGAACCCCTTTGATTCATCACCCCAAACTCAATCCCAGCCTTCCTTTGAGGTATGGTACCTTGCAGTACAATTTCAGAGAGATCCATACACTTGAACACAAGTTATTGTCTGAAACTAGAAAATGCTTATTTTTGGCCCCTAATTCCTAAACGTTTCAGGCAATTACCCCAAACTCAATTCCAGCTTTCCTTTGTGATATGGAACCTTGTAGTACAATTTCAGAAAGATCCATACACTTACACACAAGTTATTGTCATGAAACTAGAAAATGCTTGTTTTTGCCCTTTTTGGCCCTTAATTCCTAAACGTTTCAGGCAATTACCCCAAACTCAATTCCAGCTTTCCTTTGTGATATGGAACCTTGTAGTACAATTTCAGAAAGATCCATACACTTACACACAAGTTATTGTCATGAAACTAGAAAATGCTTGTTTTTGCCCCTTTTGGCCCCTAATTCCTAAAATTTTGAGGCAATTACCCCAAAATCAATCCCAGCATTCCCTTTGTGATATGGAACCTTGTGGTACAATGTCAGAGAGATCCATACACTAACACACAAGTTATGGAAGTCACAAAATGCTTATTTTGGCCCCTAATTCCTTAACTGTTGGGAACCTTGCCCCTAATTCCTAAAATTTGAGGCAATTACCCCAAAATCAATCCCAGCATTCCTGTGTGATATGGAACCTTGTGGTACAATGTCAGAGAGATCCATACACTAACACACAAGTTATGTCTGGAAGTTACAAAAATGCTTATTTTTGGCCCCTAATTCCTTAACTGTTGGTACCATAACCCCCAAAATCAATCCCAACCTTCCTTTTGTGATATTGAACCTTATGGTAAAATTTCATAGAGATCCATTCACTTAAACTAAAGTTAGAGTGCGAAAACCAATGCGTCTTCGGACGATGACGACGACGATGCCAACGTCATACCAATATACGACCACAAAATTTTTTTTGCGGTCGTATAAAAATTCTTAATTGGCACTGATTTTCCAACTTGTCCGGGACAATGCTGATATAAAGCTATGATATAAGTTTTATAAAAAATCTGGCAAGAATTGTACATGTGAGAGCGCTTACAAGACTGGACGGACAAACAAACGCCCTATATTTCTATGTGTCCCGCAATGCATTGCACAGGGGACAATAATGATGATTGTTTAGATTAGCAGTGATTCTCAAAAACAAATATTAACATTTGGTCTCTGGTGGATTGTTGTCTCATTGGCCATGATACCACATTGTTTTAATATTATAAGTATTATTAATTCACCAATATATTATTGCATACAAAAACTTATGTGAACATAATTAAAACAAATTAACAAGGCTTTTTTAGAAGCTATCAAGACTGCTGCTTATTTTGCCAGATTAGTGATTCAGCTAAACCACAGCCAATAGACATTCACCAACCTTTCTCTCTAAATTTCCTGAGGGAATTTGAAAATTTTAGATCACTTCTTAAAAGCATTGTGAAGAGATGTTTTATAATAAAATGCTCCGCTGGGCGCAGCTTGATATGACTGCAGAGGTCGAACCCTGAACAGTTGGGGCAAGTATGGACACAACATTCAAGCTTGATACAGCTCTGAATTTTGATTGTGATTAAATATTTGACACAGCATAGGTTTCTGACACAGAATGAATGTGGTCTAAGAAATTAAAAATTTTAATTAACCTATTATGGATGAAATCAAACCATATCATTATTATTTGCTTTTATATATAAATCAGAAATAACCAGCTTAAAATGGAAAATTTTAAAGAAAAAAAAAAAAAAAATCCTCCCCCAATTTTTTGAACCCCCTTATGATTCATCACCCCCAAACTCAATCCCAGCCTTCGCTTTGTGGTATGGTACCTTGCAGTAAAATTTCAGAGAGATCCATACTCTTGCACACAAGTTATTGTCTGGAAACTAGAAAAATACTTGTTTTTTGGCCCCTTTTTGGTCCCAAATTCCTAAACGTTTAGGGCAATTACCCCCAAACTCAAACCCAGCTTCCCCTTTGTGATATGGAACCTTGTAGTACAATTTCATAAAGATCCATACACTTACACACAAGTTATTGTCCTGAAACTAGAAAAATGCTTATTTTTGGCCCCTAATTCCTAAAATTTTAAGGCAATTACCACCAAAATCAATCCCAGCCTTCCCTTTGTGGTATGGTACCTTTCAGTACAATTTAAGAGAGATCCATACACTTGAACACAAGTTATTGTCTGGAAACTAGAAAAATGCTTATTTTTATTGTGCGAAAACCAATGTGGCTTCGGATGACGACAACGACGCCAACGTCATACCAATATACGACCGCAAAAATATAAAATGTAAATCCACCCGAAGGTCCTGAAATGAGCTGAATAACTGTTCACTACTGTGTGTACCACAATTTCAAAAAAGCATTTGGTATGAAAAGGAGAAGGTAAGATTTTGGGCCAAAGTTGCCCTGAAATAAATTGTATTCAAATTTTTTTCAAATTTGCAGAATTTAATAGTGAATCATTCTAGGCTTCTAAAAAAACAATCTGATGCAGCATGTTCCATTTGTTAAAGGAGACATGACCCGATTTTCAATTTTGTGTTTCAAAATGTTTATTTATACTTAACTTTCCCCCAAAATACATCGATAGCAATATAAGTGTCAAATATTTGGTAAAATATGTATTTTAATGAGATTTTAATGCAACAATTTATCGAACTGTCAAATATGCATATTTCCATCCCGAAGTCACTCAGAATGAGGCTTCTACGTCAGTGGTTCCTTTCATTCATATTGACATATGGGTACAACGCAAATTTAGTTTCGATTATTATCCAATATTACGCATGACAGTGATAAACATTGATTATATGTGATGGCTATGGATTCAACAATATAATTAAAAGAATATTGACATGATATTTTCTGTTTTTCGAATGACACGGGACTTAGAAGGTGTAAAGATGGGACTTTTAAACCAGCCCAAACTACACTTCTTTCCGCCCACTTACATATAAGGAATCCAGATTTGGGATCTCGGGTGCCATGCCATGAGTTCATCATAGGTCACAGGTGTACGTTACAGGTGATTGAGTATCGCAATTTAAGTTCTCGTTTGAAGTTGCAAGCTTCAGGTGTCACGCCACATGGGGGATTGATAGTTATTACGCAATATTACTTCATAAGCTCTTTGTGAACATCCTGGATGTTGGTTTTGCCGAGGGCACAGGTGAGATTGGAATATATTATTGTTACAGTAATACAGGTACAACTACCTGATGTTTAATGAATACCTGTAGTACGACCATACAATACCCTATGCACCACCAATATTAAATACCCTAACCAGTGTTGATAACTAATTATAGACAACCTGTATATAGATCTTATTTTTATTGCTTTTAAGAATATGCAGATATAAAAAGGTTTATAACAGATGCCCTTTTTTAATTGACTTCTGGAGATGGAAAAGTAATATTCCTGTATGCTTGCAAGTCTATAACTTCATAAGAAATTATTAGGCAAAAGCATAAAAAGCAAACAAGGAATTGATACGAGAATGTGAATCATATAAGTCTTATACATTCTTATGTTGAACATCGAACATAGTTATTGACAACTATCTAGTTGGTAAAGATTCAGATGATGAAAAACATGTCTTTTTAAAATGGAAACTTAATAATAAATGAAGAAAGTGACGTTTGAACCAATTATTTGGTATAACCGTAAAGCCTCCAACAATAAGAAAACCCTATATCGTATATTCGCTAAAAAGTTCTCAACATGAAAATGTGAAACAATTTTAACGAGAAAACTAACTTATTTATAACAAAATAATTTCCCCAAAAATAATAGTGGTCTTACAGCAGTACATAACTATAAAAACAGTCTAGTTCAAAAGATCGGTACGGTACAGAAACCACTAACGTGAACACAATAGAGATAACGCACAAATACAACTAATACATAACTCATGTTCTCGAAGACTGAAGTATGTTACATTTTCATGCTCAGTCCGATTGAAAATTTAACATTATGTGCTGTGAATATTTTCCTGGGCGCAATAAACAAATTGATTGGTTAATGATATTTGGAAGAGCGGTCCCTAAAAACACCGCAAAGGACCTATATGTGAATTTGAATTTACTTTGTGTAATTCCTTAAATTTGAAGTTAGATTTATAAGGGTTTGGATGGAATTGCATACTTTACAAGTGTAATATAACTATATTAATTATTTCAACATAAGACTAGAGTATTTTTTCTTTAAAATGTATGGTTTTAAAAGGTAAATAACATAATTGTGACTTAATCACAATACAGGTGCCTTCTTACCTTTCACCTGGTCAAGTATGCTATAGGTGTCAAAATTTAATTACTAACAGCCTCCAATAAATGTTTTGTATTGTTTAATTTTATACATAAGGTGGGACGTAAATAAAATATTGAATTGAATTGTTTACATAAAAGGGGGAAAGTAATAAAATTGTTAATTGAATATCCTAATGCAGAAAAAGTGTGATAAAGGATTTGTCACTATAGAAATCCTTGGCGTGATGTATGGTTTCCAACAAAAAATATTATAAGCATAATTTTGGTGATAGTTTATATCTATAAAGTCTCTATAAACAAAAAAGAACTAAAAAATATATCCTTTTGTGAACGCCTTATTTGACTTTTACAATCGTTTTGTTTTCTTTTTTCTTTCTGCCTCTGGCGCACACATAATTATAACATTACCGTAACAGAGAGAAAAAAGAACAATTTGATCATCAATAATTATAAAATTTATATTTTCAATCATAATTAAAAGTAGTTTTATTTAAATAAAAAGAAATGAGGAAAGCGGTTTATTAAAATTTATTCATCAGACAAACCCATATGTATGGTAACAATCCGATCGGTATTGTCTAAAAAAAATCGTCGTTGTTGGACTTTTCGCATTAAGAATTAATATCCTTTTCTTGGTTATTTTCCACACACAATGGCTCAAATTGATGAGGTCAATTGTCTTTGTAGTTTGTCAGTAATCGGGAAAAGTGCTGTCAATTACGTGTATCGACATCGTCCAGTTAGAGACATTTTTCCAGCTTGTAACCACTGACGTAAGCACGATCACATGATCGTTACCTAATTAATAAAATGCTCCGCAGGGCGCAGCTTGATACGACCGCAGAGGTCGAACCCTGAACAGTTGGGGCAAGTATGGACACAACATTCAAGCTTGATACTGCTCTGAATTTGGATTGTGATTAAATATTTGACACAGCATAGGTTTCTGACACAGAATGAATGTGGTCTAAGAAATTAAAAATTTTAAATTGGACATTCACCTATTATGGTCCAATATCCAAAATCTAAATACATGGTTAGATTCAGCATATCAAAGAACCCTAAGAGTTCAATTTTGATGAAATCAAACAAAGTTTAATTTTGGACCCTTTTGATCTCAATGTGGACAAAGTTGATAACGGGCCCAAAAATCAAAAATCTAAATACATGGTTAGAATCAGCATATCAAAGAACCCCATATATTCAATTTTGTTGAAATCAAACAAAGTTTAATTTTGGACCCTTTGACCTCAATGTGGACAAAGTTGATAACGGGCCCAAAAATCAAAAATCTAAATACATGGTTAGATTCAGCATATCAAAGAACCCCATATATTCAATTTTGTTGAAATCAAACAAAGTTTAATTTTGGACCCTTTTGACCTCAATGTAGACAAAGTTGATAACGGGGCCCAAAAGCAAAAATCTAAATACATGGTTAGATTCAGCATATCAAAACCCCATATATTCAATTTTTGTTGAAATCAAACAAAGTTTAATTTTGAACCCGATTTGGACCAACTTGAAAACTGGGCCCATAATCAAAAATCTAAATACATGTTTAGATTCAGCATATCAAAGAACCCTAAGAATTCAATTTTTGTTAAAATCAAACTAAGTTTAATTTTGGACCCTTTGGACCTTAATGTAGACCAATTTGAAAACGGGACCAAAAATTAAGAATCTAAATACATTGTACATGGTTAGATTCAGCATATCAAAGAACCCCATATATTCAATTTTTGTTGAAATCAAACAAAGTTTAATTTTGGACCCCAATTTGGACCAACTTGAAAACTGGGTCCATAATCAAAAATCTAAATACATGATTAGATAGGCATATCAAAGAACCCTAAGAATTCAATTTTTGTTAAAATCAAACTAAGTTTAATTTTGGACCCTTTGGACCTTAATGTAGACCAATTTGAAAACGGGACCAAAAATTAAGAATCTAAATACACGGTTAGATTCGGCATATCAAAGATCCCACTAATTCAATTTTTGATGAAATCAAACAAAGTTTAATTTTGGAGCCTTTGGACCTCAATGTGGACCAATTTAAAAACGGGCCCAAAATCCAAAAACTTAATACACGGTTAGATTCAGTATATTAAAGAACCCCAAGAATTCAAGAATAAAACCCCATTGAAATTGGTCAAGAAATAAGCAATTTATACAAAGTATCTTCTTTTGCACAATACTGTGCAATTGAATATTTCTTGCAATTGCGCAATACTGTGCAATTGAATATTTTTGCTATTGCAATACTGTACAATTGACAATTTCATGCTATTGTGCAATATTGTGCTATTGGATATTTCTTGCTATTGCGCAATACTGTGCAATTGAAGATTTCTTGCTATTGCGCAATACTGTGCAATTGAAAATTTCTTGCTATTGCACAATACTTATTATATAATAATTTACACATCCTGTTTGGTGTGTATCTCCTGCCATATCATTATTATTTGCTTTTAAATATAAATCAGAAATAACCAACTTAAAATGGAAAATTTTAAAAAAAAAAAAGGAAAAAGGAAAAAATGAAAAAAAAATCCCCCTCCCAATTTTTGAACCCCTTATGATTCATCACCCCAAACTCAATCCCAGCCTTCAATGAGGTATGGTACCTTGCAGTACAATTTCAGAGAGATCCATACACTTGAACACAAGTTATTGTCTGAAACTAGAAAATGGCCCTTTTGGCCCCTAATTCCTAAACGTTTAGGGCAATTACCCCAAACTCAATTCCAGCTTTCCTTTGTGATATGGAACCTTGTAGTACAATTTCAGAAAGATCCATACACTTACACACAAGTTATTGTCCTGAAACTAGAAAATGCTTATTTTTGCCCTTTTTGGCCCCTAATTCCTAAAATTTTGAGGCAATTACCCCAAAATCAATCCCAGCATTCCTTTGTGATATGGAACCTTGTGGTACAATGTCCGAGAGATCCATACACTTACACACAAGTTATTGTCTGGAAGTTACAAAATGCTTATTTTGGCCCTTTTGGCCCCTAATTCCTTAACTGTTGGTACCATAACCCCAAAATCAATCCCAACCTTCCTTTGTGGTATTGAACCTTATGGTAAAATTTCCTAGAGATCCATTTACTTAAACTAAAGTTAGAGTGCGAAAACCAATGTGTCTTCGGACGATGACGACGACGACGCCTAACGTTATACCAATATACGACCACAAAAATTTTTGCGGTCGATAAAAATCATTCATTATGACAAGCGCTGGATTCTTTGATCTAAAAATGCCAATTGATCAGGTTTCGACCAGCAAAATTGTACAAAACATGTTTTAAGACTAATTTTATTAATTTATTGAAAAAAAAAAAAAAAATCGTGTCACGCCTCCTTTAAGCCTGTTTTATTCGCTATAGACTTTGTTTCTAAAGCATACTTCAAGGATCTGATATGGATTCTATGAACTGTCAGTAACTGGTACTTTGATAGCAAATCTCTAAACTAATAGAGCATCGTTTGAAGTGTGGAATACCAGAATTTAAATTGAATTCACATAAATTATATTTTATTAAGAAGACTTTCTTTGACAACTAAAGAACACATATAATGTAAAACATATTTTCTGAATAAATATTAATGTATTCTAATCTTACCTTAAACGTAGAAAATGCATCTGAAGCAATATCAAACGTTGAAACTTCTACATAGTCAAAAAATTTATAAAACTGTGAAGAAGATAATAAAATCTTAGCTAGTTCTTCTGAACGACAACATTCACGTAACATCTGTCCACAATTCAATGCAACTTCTTGATTCTCATAACTGAAAGTAGAAATTTTTTAAGTTTTCTGCTGGCCTTTATGAATGAGATGTGCCAATGCTTATACAATTGTGTACAAAATGTCATTGATTTACCATTAGTGGTTCTCCTTAAACTAACCTAATGGCAAACTTTAACAATTGTTGATGCCACTAGAAACAGCACACATTGTACCCAAGTCTCCCTTTTGACTCCATAAAAGCAATACAAAAATCTTGATTCTTCACTGATCATCTTGCTTACAGTCTGACAGTGGAATCACTTAAACAAGTGATTTTTCAAGCATTTATAGTTTTGTTTTGGTTTACTACATCTATGAATGTTACATTTTACTCACCCTTTCATTAATTCTGATAGTATATCCTGTTTACAACATATATGTTCAACAGTTGGAGCACGGGAACCAATCTGTCTTCTTAACATGTTGTTGAAGATCTGAACCACATCTTTTCTGCCCTGTAAACAGAAAAACATATTGTCAACACACTTGAAATGAATAGAAATAAGATCATATATTTGTGCATCTTTGTTATATTCATTATGATTTATTGATTGAATACTCAACTCTCACATTGAATAAGCTGTCTCACATCATCAGCTAATGTATTCCTACTTTGCTTATCGATTATTTATAGTTTCAAGATCATAAAGACAAAAACACAAAAATTTGTAAAAAAGATCATTTAAGGCCAATAACTTCCATAAGGAGTTGTCTTATAACTTTGGTGGAGATGTGAAGATCTTGAAATTCTGAGTATTTCTGCTCCACACTCCCTGGCAAACTTTCACTAGTTTGATTGAAATTGGTCCAGTGTTTTTGGAGAAGAATATTTTTGAAAAAATTTATGACAATGACAGAAACCAAGTGGTGAAAAAGCTAACATGGCTAGGCTCAGATGAGCTAAGAAAGGATTATTACCTCAAAATCCACCTTAGGCAGATTCTGTATAAGCATAAACAACATATTGTGATTATACATTTCTTGTGACAGCTGGGCAACTAACTCAGTCTGTGGCTCCTGGTCCCCAACTCCATACAGGATACCTTTTATATGGGCAAGATTCTTGGAAATATCTTCTGTTGCCTGCAAAAATAAATGATAAACATACATATCATATGCACACATACATACATGTAATATGCTAAAAGAAGGATTACAATATTAGACTTGGGAGTATTAATATTATAAAGTTATGTTTACATGTGCATGAATGTAGACAGGGGGAAAAGGGACCTGTCACCAGAGTTCGCGAAAACTTGTTTTGACCCGTCGGTCATGGGACCGACAAAGCAAGATTATTTGTCAGTCCTACAAAATTTTAGCCAGTCCTAAAAAATCCGTCAATTTATTCTGAAATAAAAATAATAACATATTTTATCGAAAATAACTTTATTATTATTAGTTTTATTTTTCACAGCCACGGACAAATAAACAATGAATGACCACTTCCTTTCTTCTGATTGTTCTTATTTAAAGTAATCTTCACTTTCCATTTCATCATCTGAATCACGTTCTCAGTATTTGTTATCTCCATCGAAGGGTTCAATCGCCGATTGTTTGCCTGGGATGGCTACATGAACAAATTTAGCAGGCCACATGTAGATCGTCGCTTTGGTTTCCGTAGGTTTCCGTTTGTTTATAATGGGAAACCAGTACCGGAAATTAGCAGCAGGTACATCTGATGACTGATGTAAACGCGTATTGAAATTAGTTGCGGTACAACTAATTACCTATAAAAAAGGCACTGCAACGGCCGTTTTTACATCGGTCATCAGGACCGGCACTAGCTTTCAAAATACTGGTCCGAGCCTTATTTTGACCGACAGGACCGACCATTTTCGCGAACTCTGCCTGTCACCTGACATGAACATTTATACATTTGTATTTTATCTAAAACGTTTGCAATTTTTGCATATTATTTATTTTCAAAACTTCAACATATACGTTATGGACATGATGGAGAACTATCCAGTCTTTTTTTAGAATTCAAGAGACAATCATGTTCATGCAATAAAGTGAACAATCTATTATGTATATGTTCAACAAGAAGAAATGTCTCTTTATTCAATAAAACTGTTGAACAGCAACATCACCTGAAAATTTGACATTAAGAAATTTGTGATCCTTATTCCTTGACCTCTGCTGTACATAATGTTAACATTTATATTACACTATGAATAGGACAGTCACAGTGTAATATGGATGTTATTGTGACACTCCTACTATTGAATCTCCTTCATACCTATGGGGATAAGTCTTTAGAATAGAAAACCTGATTTATATACATACATGTATGAAATTCCCACTTATAAGGTACTTTGTAACAAGATAAATAAACTTATGGTAAAGTTGAGAATACAAAATGTTAATGGTGAAATATACCCAATAAGTAAATTTTCACGCTTTACATCCTTTAAAAAAAAAGATATGTGAAAGATGCAAAATGGCGGCCTCTGCAAACACCAATTCATTTGAAAAAAGAAAAAAAATTCTATGCTTCAATAATTTGATCTCACCAAATACTTTAAAATGATTAATACATGTATGAAAAATTAAAAAAAAAAATGAAATACTAATACTTCCTTGTCCATAACAAGTGATCAGCTGAAGGTTTGACATTCAATTACACTTAAAAGACTATGCTCAAATTACTTCATACCTTATCAGCTTTCTTTTCCCCTGTACTTCCTTTGGAAACAGCAAGGAGAGCCTCCTTTAGGGACTTAACCACATCCTGGGGACTCTTCTGTGACTTCCCAAACAGGGGCATTATAAGGATTTACGATCCTATTTTTTCCACTTAAGCCTGCAATAAATAACAATATTATGTTACATGTATGAACAATCATGACAATAGTACAAATGTACAATGTATATATAATGATGCACTTTACTTGGTTCTTGTATGATTGATGATATAATGCACTTATATATAATGTATGTGTACATATTTAAGAGCTTGAGTTTCTTGTGTAACTATATGTACTAACTTGGTTGATTATTAGCATCAAATTTTTTCTACGTTTCTGTATTAAAGGTAGAATTGCAAATTTCTTGCATGAATAAAATTAAGTGCTTCATCATAAGCTTATGATATGCCCATGGCCAGTCTCCCTTATTTTGACTACTAAGGTTACATAACTCTAGAACAATTAAAATTGAAAAGGCGGTACCATTTAAAAACTGAAAGATTGTTATTCAAGAGATTACATGTACATAATATTTTGTATATATAGGTGAAAGCAAATTGGTCTGTGCAAAACTGGTCAAATTGTGTCTTTAATTAGATAAAAAAGACTCTTAACAGTCTGAAATAACAATTTAAAAAAACCTTCAAAATTAATAGGGAGCTTTCGATTATTACAGGAATCAAACATTGATCAAATTTTTTATAATCCTTTTCCGAATAAACGAACACACGTCTTAACTATTTTATTTTTTATGTTTTATCAGTCAAAACAGGACGTAGACCTGAACATTAGTTATACGTCCATGGTCAACAACATAAATTTATTGTAGATGAAAACATGATGCATGTCGTTAAGTTGGTCGAGATCCTCTGTGAAAACGTGTAGATTATTAAAATCCTGTTCACTTATTTTATCACATATTTTTTTCTTATAGCATCTGGGTACACGATATAATTTCATTTTAATATTTTTCGAATATATATTTGATTTTTTTCTATAGTAATTGTTGAAATAATTCATTTTTTTCATTTCGCCAAGGACTTTTAACGAGCAGTAAAATACGGATTGCGCTCATCCAATTTTGTTTTAAATAATTAAAGATCAATAACAGAGATAAACACATGATTTTTTTCCATATAATTAATTAAGTTGTGAATGTTGTGTTGTGCCTGGGCGGGGAATTTCTCTCAGTGTTTTGTTTTTATGAATAAAGGGCATGCATACAAAACTTATTCCCTTTGTTCAACAGAGTTGTCACTTTACAGTTTCTTTTTGGAATTCAAATAATTCAAGTCGGTCATGTACCGAGGTAGTGAAACATAATATTTTACATTGCAAAATAAATATGCACCAGAAATTGCTTACTGAGTATAGTCATAAAAGATTCTAATTGTGATAAAATTGTCTTTGTTGAAAGAACACAAAGTATGACCTGACCGGACTATAATAGAAATATAAAATAAGTTTTTTCTTCATATTTTTATTCGTTGTATGTTTTATTCAAATGACAATGACATGGGGCAAAAACATATAAGAATAATTATCTTATGCTGAATGATAATGTTACATCTTTATCTGTCAAAGAAAGGATAACATTTGTTAAAATTTTAATACCGTGTTTTTAAAGCACACAGGTGCAATCAAGATCGATTAAATGTACATAGGTAAATAATCTGGCTAATCCGATTATGTTGTCATGTGTCGTTAATTTTTAGGACATCCGATGGGCAATAAACCAATTAACAGTTACACGGTGATGGGAGAGAATCTTTGGAGGAAATTGGGAGTATAATCCGCAGTATGCTGTGTGACTCCGAAAAACACGGAAATCGGAAAAAACGATCTCAAATCAATCTGTTTAAATGGTACTGTATTTGGTTAACATTTTGTTGTCAGTTTTATGTTTTCAACTGACAAATGCCAAATTTATTACACACGACTTACAATTTATATGATCTAATTTAGTTGAAACCTAAGCAAATTTTTTGGACAAAAAATATCTCAACATGCGTTATTGAATGCAAAAACGAGAATATAATCATGACAATTGTAGAACAAAATTTGGCAGCATGGCCCCAAGGAAAAGCAACTTTCACCATGCTGTGTTTTCCTGTAAACCATACATGTACCATTTTTTTTTTATACTTTTCTCTTCTAAAACCAAAAATGCAGACAAATGAAATAACTAATTGTTTTGGGGTCAGGCAATGTTTTTCAGGTCAGTCTAAGAAGGGCAAACTAACTTACTTATATTGTTGGCATAGGGAGGAAGGAAACAAAAATATTTATTTGGCCAAAGATGAAAAAAGGACATCATTCAATAAGCCTTTATAAACCATGGCTAGCTAGATCAGATGCTTCATTAAGAATCAGATATGTATGTATTTGTTAGGGCTGTACTACATGTAAAAAAAAACCCCATACCTTAACCTAAAACAAACCCTTTTTGATCCCTCATTTTAAAGTAAAGGGTCTCCTTAATTATCCTTTAAGGATCTGAGAATGGGGTTGGTCTTTTCACCACAGAACACCCCAAAAGTCCACTAACCCTGAAGGAAAACAGTAAATTTCACAATAAAACGATAAAAAAGATCAAATTATGTAAAATTTAATCCTATTATCATTTTCTCATATTTTTAAGTGCAATTTCTGCATGTTCTGTTTGGGAATTAAAATTTCAAAAAACATTATATGTACAAAATTTTGTTATTCTGAAAATGTCAGATCAGAATGATGTTCTTTTTGGTTCTCTGGTAATCTTATTAATTTGTATACATATATGTAAAAAAATATAAATAAGTTGAAAAGAATATAATTCATGTTACATGTGTTAGATATTTTAATGAGTTTGATGATGTTCGGCCATGTATGGCGGTGTTGGTGGTGAAATAACCTACGGCTGAGCATGAAGCAATTTTTTGTGGGCAGCCAAGTCTGAAATTGCTTGGGATTCATAAAGGCCAAAGGATTACCCTTTGTCATGTTAGTATAAACGGATAAGTGGCCAACCATTTTACATATATCATGCATGTACATAACTCTACTATTAGAAGAATAACGGACTGCTCGAAGAGTTGCAAAGTTCATGCAGCAAGCTATATTGGGTTGTCTGTCAAATAAGAAAACTGGGTAAAAATGAAATTATGACAAATTTATGGCATTCTAAGAATGTTCATCCATTGTGACATTTCAGTACACTAATATATTTTGAAAGTTTTGGTTTCATTATTGAAGGAATACGATATATTACGATGATACCAGAACAAATACTTTAATTCTGATGCCTATTAAGCTTCCTTTCCAACAGGAAAAGAGAAATGCTTACCAGTGATGAACAAGATAGCTATCGAACTCAAGAAGGAAGTGACGTCACGGGTCAGGTGCGCAGAGCCGGAAGTTAAAAATGTAAACAAACCCACATGGTTAAAAGAGCTAAAATGAACTTTGAACCATTTTTTACGTTATCTTACCCTGAAATAACTTGACATGTCATTTAAAACATGTCCTCCCAAGATCGTGTCCACCATCCCGATGTTATAATTGTTGGTGCAGGAATATCAGGACTTGTCACTGCTAAATGTCTGAGAGAAGCTGGTTTAAGTGTGGTTGTCTTAGAGAGATCTGGTGATATTGGAGGGTTATGGACATTCAGAGAAAATGACTATGGTGTAATGAGATTCACACATATGTAAGTCACAAAGCTACTTTAAGATAAAATGTACACTGGCAACATTATATCAAATAAAGATAAATACCAAGGATTTGTATCTCAATATACAAATCCTTGTAAATACCTGGGAATTTCTAAAACATAATATAAAAATGTTATACAACCACAAGCACTTGTCTCCATGCAAGGGTATTAAGTCGACTCAGCCCCATACTAAAAAAAAAAAGACTAATGACTTTTAGAAGTCGAAGAGATTTGTGAAATATTAGAGTCGGGTTAAGTGGCGAAGTTGTGTAAATGTTGCTGATAATTGGAGGAATATTTTAAGGAAAAGACATTGATGATCAATGATAGCTGATGGCCACCACTATTGAACAGAGTTTAACATACAACTATAGATAAATTCACACAATTCTGCTTTTCATAAGTTTTCAAAAAAGAAAGTTTGTGTGTAACCAAAGGTTATTACGCCAGTAGAAACGACTTTTGAGATCAAAGTCATCAGGAAAAATGTTGTTTAATGTTGACTTTAATTGTACTCATACTCACTTCTGTAATATATGTTTTTCTATTATAGTTATGGATACACAATATTCGTAACAACTTCTGATAAAATCGTGATCAACGTAAATGTTACATTGTACATCATCATGTACATCAGCATAATCTGATCATCCCTACCCATTAAAGGGGATTCAATGTACAACATTTTGCTGCATCAGCATAATCTGATCATCCCTACCCATTAAAGGGGATTCAATGTACAACATTTTGGTATAAATATTTTACATCAAAAGTATGATTATATTCATGATATTACGATGTGTGTCTTAGCCAGCTTTCCACTTGGAAATCTAAATATTAATATTTAAAAAAATATCGGAATAAATATTTCATTTACTGGTGATGAAAAAATATAAATTGCAATTTGCTTCAAAGACACAATTTTGATCAACCACCTACCATTGCTTATATTGGTTATATTCATTTACCATCATCATGTTCATTTACTACAAGTAATAAATATTTGTCACATTTATGCCTTGTAAGTGTCCTTTATTTAGGGGCCAAATCAACTTTCAATGTAAGCTAGATCAATTTGGGCTTGATCAACTGGGGCTGCAATGATTTGGTTGTAAAAAAATGCCCTGAACTATTTTTTTTATAAGCATTGGAAAAGCATAAGAGTCACTCCATGTCCCATGGTGAGCAAAGCAAATTAAAAATATATTTTTCTTTCAAATTTAATTTGAAAGGTTTGTTGATTTAAAAAATGATTCAATTTATGTAGATTTAGACTTAAAGCAATCATAGTCTTCAAATTGAGAGTCTGTAAGAGAGATCTGTATTAGAAAACAGTGGATAGTGAAGAACAACTTGTTGTATTACCTCTTCAAGATAGAATATGCTGCTATCAGTTTTTCTCACTCAACAAGGTTGAAGATAAAGCTTATTAAAGATATTTGATATTGACAAGCTTTCTATAATATGATAATATTAGAGAAGCATATCTTAATAATATTTTGATAATTGTCATAACTTCAAAGAATCAACAAAAGATGATCTATTTATTTGAATAATGTCAAATGATGACATGTACATGTGTAATTATAATTTATATCTTAATTCTTTGTCTGAATAATGAGGTCAAAATACCTGAAAATCATTATTCTGTCTTGACAAAATATGATTAACAATAAATGTATGAATATATATGTGGACCTGGAGTTATCCCCCTTTGAATATCTTATGGACTGACTCCTCCTCCCCCCTAATTATTGAACAATACTTGTTAGGTATATTTAATTTGGATCATTCTATCTAATTACTTATAACTTGATTGGTATGTTTGAAATAAGCCCAAGGATAATGAGGGGAAAATAAAAATACCAGTAGTAGTAAGCATGTGTAACACCGACATCAATTCCAGGGCATACTAAGCAATAGCAAAACTTGAACTTGATTATACCTGTAGTGTATTTGACTCTCAAACAAGAGACAAATTGATATTGAAGATTTGTTGAAATCACTGAAGAAGAATATAAAGAAGGTCCTTAAAGTAAAGTTCCTGTTTATCTGGATGAGGCTCTTGAGCAGTTTTAAGCTTAAATTTTCAGACATGTACTATCAGTAAACTGATTAGATCTAAGCCTTAGGCTAACTGGTTAGACTAGACGGCTGGATTTTGTATTTTTTACAAGAAAACTTGAAGTGAAAATTTTATTTGAGTTTTTGTTATTGATTTTATTTATCAATATTGCTACATTTTGTAAACTATTATATATAATAAATCTATTTTTTGTTTGTTTTATGAGATATTGTGAAAATTTGCATTTATTAGGACTGCTGAGAATACACAAGTTGTCTGTTCAGTCAGATTTTATTTTTAAAACACCTCATGAATATTAATTTGGTATTTTACAATAAGGCTAAAATAGTTCCATAACCTTTGGGTCACCTTAACCTACATTTTATGGATGTTTTATTATATACTGCATGAATATAAAAATGTATAACATGTATAAAATAAATTTTAGAAATGTATCAAAGTACAACTACTGTTTCTCAGACTTTCCGTTTCCTGACGATGTTCCAGATTACCCACACAATGTTGATATGGCCAAATACATTAAAAGTTATACCAACCACTTTAAACTGAATGAAATCATCAAATTGTACAGAAAAGTGGTTAGCATTGAAAGACAAGGTATAATATATTGTTTATTTAAAAGACCTTTAGTTCAATTTTGTATTCTCTATTTCAATAATAATGTTAACAATGAAAAAAATAAATTAATAAACAAAATTACACAAATCAACTTTTGAATCATATGAAATATTAGCATGATTTTTTTATGCGAAAAAATTGTTCAGTTGAATTTAGAAGGATATTATAAGGTATGATAATGGTATATATATTTCCCAACATGGTGGCTATGCCTGTGTCTATAAATACCAGAGTTCTTGAGATCTTTTTTCCCTGGTGGTCTTTGAAGAAAATCTGCTGGTCCTCACTATTATTTCTATTGCAAAATACCAAGATTGTGTCTGTCCTTGAAAAATTTTGGTGGTCAAAACCTTCGAACCACCACTTTTCGAGGATTCTGAGATACATTTGGATTTCAATGACCATTGTTATTATGATCTATCTGATACCTTTTAAAGCTTACAATACAATATAGACTATGCTCATTGTTGAAAGTTATATGTAGACCTGTAACAGTATACACCATTCGCCTTTGGTTTTAAAGGATAGTTACCACATTGGAAATCAAACCACATCTTATTTTTATCTTACATTGTACATAGATTATTGAAGACAACATTGGTATAATAATTCAAATGACAAGCAAGACTATTTTGTATTGTCTGTTCAGTCATGTTGAGGTCTACAACTAATTGTTTGATTGGGGGCCTTACAAATCTAGATAGAATTAACATATATGTTAAAATGCGAAGTCCAGTTTCCCCACGGCCCATGTTAAATATTTTATGATCTGCATAGACAGTTTTCATGTTATTTTCAAACAAGGCATTAAATCATGTAAATGAATACATGTAATTTTTCTTACAGAGAATTTGAATAATATTTGCTCCATGTGGCAACCATTTTTGGTCAATGCATCCTTTCATCAATTAAATAAGCTTTTACATGTAAATATCATTTCTAGCATACTTAACTTTTTTGTGACGTAATCTTGTGTAATATGATGATTTATATACAAACCTTATTTATAAAAACCTTTTTTATGTGTCTGTGGTTTACATGTTACATTCTCAAATTATAAATGTGTGTATTGTAATTGACCCCTAGTAGCCTCAAAGATGTAAAATTAACTTGTATTCTTTTATTCATTATTGCATATACATGTCATATTCACATCATGACATGTACTTGAAAGAGGTAAAAATAGCCATAACAATAAACATTTATGCATAAGTAAATAACATGATAATACATGTAATAGGTTATAACATTATGAGACAATTTATCTCAAATGATATACTAATGAAAATCGACAAAACAGTATTCAGCTGGTATTGTTGCAGTTAGTGTCTTTAAATATTTTGATTTTTTTTTTCATAGTCCCTTTTGAAGACATTGGCAGAAGTTTCATTTAAATTTACAATGAAGTAGCCAAATGAAGAAAACTAGATTTCTCAAATTGATGAACAAATACATGTACATTGAACACATTAATTACAGTAATTAAAACTTTCTTTGTTGAAACTTTTCCTGTAGAAAGTTGGTTACAGGATCTCCAGTTTGGTTTCCTCCTCCATTAAAAAGTATCTACCATGATATATCCAAGAAAGCTGAATGTGGCAGTAAACACCAACAATCAATCAATCAGTCCTTATAACAAACTTAAATATCACTTCAACAAAAAACACAGCTTGTGAAATAGTAAAAATGAAACTATCAGTGAAGTTTTAAATATAAAAATAAGGAGATGAGGTATGATTGCCAATGAGACAATTATCCACAACACCAATGAGACAAGTATCCACCAAAAATCCACTCATATTTGGCTCTTTGGACAGAAGCTGATTATGGCTTGAGCTATAATCAGATATTATGTACTTCAAATTATAGGTCAGATGTTTTCATTAAAAAATGTAATTTAGATTTTTTATTAATACATTTGTATCTCTTAAACCTAGGAGAAGATTGGAAAGTTATTGTAGAGGAAGTTGAAGAGGATGGTATTACAGTCAAAGCAAACACACAGAAAGTGTATTTAGCCAAGAATGTTGCCATAGCATCTGGACATCATGCCAAACCAACAATGGCAAAATTTATGGGACAGGATTCTTTCACAGGTTTAATTTTTAATTCCTGACAGAATTTTGTTTTAAACATTTTAAAAAATAAGGATGCAATTAAAAGTTATAGTTCCAAGAAGGACAGACAACAAATGGCCAAAAGAAAAATATGAAAACATAAAAAAAAAACAAATTCTACATAATGCTGCACAGAAAAATATTAATAAGTTACATAAACCATATCAAAACTTGATATGAACTCAGCTGCTACAAAATGGAACAGATCCTGGGTAGTTAGTGGCATCCAATGTGTTTCTTATGTTAAAATCTTGTGAACCATCAGAATTGGTATTGAGGAATTTTCTTGATATCAGTTTTTGTTGAAGGATAATAAGTCAGGAAATTTTTTATCTGATAATTAGTTCGAAGTGTCTTACCTAATGTGTTACTAATCTTAATCAGATGGTACTTTTCTGTGATAATAAAAACTTAACAATATTATGATCTAAAATTATTATAAAAATCCTGCAATTTCAGGTAGTTACAAAATGTATTTCAGAAGACAAAAGTATCTGGTATCTGGTACTTCCTCATTGCAACCCCTGAACAAGATTCATGTATCTAAACACACACAGACACATTTATTATAAGATACCTCTGTTTTGTCTCGCCTTGATGGAGTAAAAAGCAAGACATAGGTATGCTGTTTCGGCAGCGTTAACAATGTATTAGTTTGTGATTAGCTCTAGTCTAAGGTGAACCACTAGTGGTTGGTCAACGATTTTGGTATGCAGTTGTATTAGCACTGGCACATCTCATTTCCATGGAGATCATTTGGTCCTGCCCCTCAGTCATGGTCTATTGACTTTGAAACTTTTGCTTAGTTTACATGTATTAGTTTGTGATTAAATCAGTTTAAGCGGAACCTCTAATGTTAAGTCAATGATATTTGGTATGCAAATTTATTGGCATTTGCAAGTCTCATTTCCATGGAGATTATTTAGCCCCACCCCTCATCATGGTTCATTGACTTTGAAACTTTTACATAGTTTACAAGTCAATGTTTGTGTTTAGGTTTGTTGAAAGGAACGACTTATGATAAGTCTATGGTATTTGGTATGCAGTTGTATTAGCATTGGCACATCTCATTTCCATGTACCTTCAGTCATGGTTCATTGACTTTGAATATTTGAATAACTTACATGTCAAAGTATTGCTATTTTAATTTCAACATTTGCATTATCAAAAGTACAAAAGGCGAGACATATCTCTGTGTTAACAGTTTATACTAAACGTTTGTCTTACCTGGACACAAGTTTTAGTTCTAGAAAAGTTGGATAAAGACATGAAATTGTTTCTTTTAATATATTTATAAAGTAATCTCACGTTTAGATAAGGTAAAATATGTTTAAACACGATGTAAGATTCCATAAAATGCCTCCATAATAACACGGAAATTATGAGATGTTATGTTTTGCCCATGTTAAAGTTAACCACCAATTAAAAGAGTGAATTTCTGAAGGATAAGAAGAAAGAAAAGCACACATTTAGAAACACCAAAACCAACTGTCTGTCACACCTTGTATTGATGAGGAAGAATTAGAATAAGACATAAACTATGGCATGAATATATAAGTCTTTGTAACCGAAACATGCTGTATAATTTTTTCATCCTGGTATCTATGATGAGTTTAGGATTTATATGAATGCATATTATGTACAATTGAATTTAGAAAAATAGTAATAAATCCCTTAAAAAATTTATAAAAAATTACATTTTGCTTTAAAGAAATAGCTTCAGGTTAAAAAAGATGATCTTTGTTTTGTAGGGGAGATAATTCACAGTGTAAAGTATAAAGATGTAATAACCAATCATCTTGAAGATAAAAGAGTTTTGGTCGTGGGAATTGGTAACAGTGCTGTTGATGTAGCAGTCAATATTGCTGCTATTGGAAGGTAAAATATTGTATGATATTAGAGATTTCTGCTAAGGGGAAAAGTAAAATTAAATTACACTTATGGTCATGAACCAGTAAAGAGCGAAATCACTGAATTTGCTCAGATTTTACATGCTGCTTTGACATGTTCAACTGATAATAGAAAAACAATAATCGATTTACTGTTTTATGTTCTTGAATGTGACCGAATGAAAGTTCTGAAAACAGATGTTCGTTTGTAAAGTTAAAAAAAACACACTAATTTTAAAGAAAAATATATGGGATTTTAAACATGATATCTTTTTATCCAATTTTATGAATATTTTTCTCCTAACTTATGAGAATTTTAACAAAGCAGTAGATTTTTTGATCATTATGATTATCACTATATCATAGTTACAAAAATGAGTAGATAGGGCAGAGTTGTTTTTTTTTAATTACCTTTCTTTGTTCCATTTATTAACATTAAATGTTTTCCTCAAATTCATTGAACAAGCTTAAGCCAAGTATCATAAGTTTTAAGAACCTGAACGTTAATATATGTGACCTTCGATAAGACTTTGCAATCAAAATAAATATGACTTAAACTTTTTTCATTCTTTCGTAAGGAAAAGTACATTAATGCTAAGAAAGTGAATAGCAAGATATATAATAAACCATCAAGGAGCTATGTATCATTAAATATTCTTTCTTATGTTCATCTATTATCTTATTGGTATTACATTTTGTACATTTATCCTAAAAAAGTGATTAAATCAAAGATCTGTTAATGTAGAGTAAGGTAAAAAATCAAACAGCATGATCAATAGACATAAATGAAGGATGTAAGAAAACTTTCAACAACACATATTTCTTGTTTATGTTAGTTCTAAGACAGTCATATATAAAAAAAAAACAAAATAGGAATAAACTTTGGATGAGACACTATTGGAGTCCTAATGGGCAGGTATATCTTGCTTGATTTACATGTACCAGTATATGACCATACAAATGTTCATATTTCCCTTACAATGCAAAACAATGAGATTTGCTCCAAAAACTTTAATGTTCATGCTGCAGTCTGATTAGGGAATGTTATAATTTTTCGGTACTTAATTTTTCTTAATAATAGCTAGCAATGCAATGGTGATATAATTTAAACCATTTTGTATAATCGAAAACATATTAATGATTCAGGGGAAAGGGATTTACGCAATGAAATTTAAAAGATAAGTTGTGTGAATTTAGAACGCGATTCTAAACGGAATTTTAACCTAAATCATTAATTTTTTATGTGACAAATCTAATTGTTTTGTATATCTTAATACAAAATCCAAATTTCCTTAAGTCATGAACAAATTAAACTTACTTTTACAGCATGATATAAATGGACAATCAATAACAGGTGCCCGATTACGTTACGTGACTTTACATCGATGTTTTCTCATTATGATGTTTACCGCCACAAGCCTGGAAATGTCATGGCGAGTCACATATATAGAATACAAAATAACCTTTCTGACTTGAATATTTAATTTTTCAAATCCTGCCCTCTGTGTTTCGTAGGCCTAAATGTGGTTAAAATCCAGAAGATTTTGTCAGCATTCACCAAAATCTATATTTTTGGCTTATTTGGATTGTAAATACCAACGGTTTATTAGAAAACCTCCACAAAATCATTGTATTTCACTTTCTCACATGTTTATGCATCTTACAATATAATATGATATTCATCGTTTACAATTTCAGAAAGAAGCCAGTTTACTTGAGTACCAGATCTGGTGCGTGGGTCGTACCTAACTACATATTTGGACATCCAACAGATTTATATGCCAATAGACTATTTCTAGCATTGCCATGGAAACTAGCAACATGGATATTTGAGACTGTGATTAAAGTTGTTTCAGGAAATCCTAAAAGGTTTGTTTATGAAACATTTTAATTTTATGCAAAGACTTTTAGTTCCTTCCTATTCTTCTTGAAACAGGACAATTATAAGGTGTTGAATGATACAATAATTCTTTCTTGCATTAGTGGTACTTAACATGTATTGGAAAAAAAATGTTTTAACCTTCAAACATTATCTAAATTTTGTTCAGTTGAATTTTTATATTTCTTTTGCAGAATTCTAAAAAGATCAAACAAAAGGAAAAGCATTCAAAGGAAAAGCATTCAATCATTCATTCATTTGTTCGTTCGTTCGTTTGTTGGTTCATTCATTCATTCATTCGTTGTTCGTTCATTCTTCCATTCATTCATTCATTCATTCATTCATTCATTCATTCATTCATTCATTCATACATTCATTCATTCATTCCATTCAGTCATTCATTCCATTCATTCATTCCATTTATTCATTCATTAGCATTAGCATTGGCACGTTCGTTCGTTCATTCATTCATTCATTCATTCATTCGTTCATTCATTCATTCATTCATTCGTTTGTTTATTCGTTCGTTCGTTCATTCATTCGTTCGTTCGTTTTGTTTGTTCGTTCATTCATTCATTCATTCATTCATTCATTCATTCATTCATTCATTCATTCATTCATTCATTCATTCATTCCATTCATTCCATTCATTCCATTCATTCATTCCATTCATTCATTCATTCATTCATTCATTCATTCATTCATTCAATAGCATTGGCACATCTCATTTCCATGGAAATTATTTGGCTCGGCCCCCTTAGTCATGGTCTATTGACTTTGAATGTTTTGCATAGTTTACATGAAATAGTTTGTGATTAGGTCAGTTTAAGTGGGACCACTATTGGTAGGTCAATTATATTTAGTAGGTAAAAGCATTAGCTTTGGCAAATCTTATTTCCATGAAAATTATTTCGCTTCGCCCCTAAGTCATTGTCTATTGACTTTGAATGTTTTACATTGTTTACATGTTAAGTTTGTGATTAGCTCAGTTTTAAAGTAACCTCTAATGTTCAGTCAATGATATTTGGTATGCAGTTGTATTAGCTTTAGCAAGTCTCTTTTCTGTGCTGATTATATGACCCCACCCCGCAGCATTGTTCATTGAATTTGAAACTTTTACATTGTTTACAAATTAAAAGTTTATGTTTAGGTTATTGTAAAGGGAACCACTTATGATAAGTCAATGGTATTTGGTATGCAGTTTTATAAACATTTGCAATTCTCATTTCCATTGGTTATCTGGTCCTGCACTTTAAATCACTCAATCAATTATTTTAAAATTTCACAAAATCTCTAATTAGGGCATTGTGCACCACCTTTTTTCAGTTAATTGATTTTTAGGGTTTCAAATTTAAAAAAAAATGGACATGAATACTCTAAAACATATCTGCAATCACAGCAACAACTGAGTAGATTTTTCACAGACTTTTTCACCAATTACTCAACAACAAAATTCCAGCAAAAAATATTTCTATCATACTCATTATTCAACTTTTTCTAGAATACTTGGTTCATTATTGCAAAGATTATTGTAAATTCAGAAATTTTCATATGCATTTATTATTGTGTTTATTGAACAATGAACCAGAAATGAAAGATTAGTTATTGTGATTTCAGAAAATGCTGCATATTTATTAACTATTAAACCAACAATATTTAAAATGCAAGATTTTGATTTTGTGAAACCTTTCCCCATCATATTTTTTGCCATAATGAATGCATCCCAAAAGTTCTGAATTTACAGTATTTATTATGTATATAATTCTGATTTATATATATAAATATTAATATTTCTGATTTATATATATAAATATTAAGTTTACACACATATCAATAGAATATAGTTCAGCACTTTTACAAATGTAAGTTTTAACTTTTCTTACCAATAGTAAACAAAGGGCATTGTTTCCCTTACCAGTATGTTTTATTTTTATTTTCCACTGTAGATGGGGTTTGAATCCCAAAATGAGAGCTTTACAGACCCAGCCTACCGTTAGTCCTACTCTACTCCATCATATACAGAGGAAAAACATTATCATTGTTCCTAATATTCAGGTATATAGCTTTACAGCCCCAGCCTACAGTTAGTCCTACTCTACTCCATCATACACAGAGGAAGAACATTATCATTGTTCCTAATATTCAGGTATATAGCTTTACAGCCCCAGCCTACAGTTAGTCCTACTCTACTCTATCATATACAGAGGAAAAACATTATCATTGTTCCTAATATTCAGGTATATAGCTTTACAGACCCAGCCTACAGTTAGTCCTACTCTACTCCATCATATACAGAGGAAAAACATTATCATTGTTCCTAATATTCAGGTATATAGCTTTACAGACCCAGCCTACAGTTAGTCCTACTCTACTCCATCATATACAGAGGAAAAACATTATCATTGTTCCTAATATTCAGGTATATAGCTTTACAGCCCCAGCCTACAGTTAGTCCTACTCTACTCCGTCATATACAGAGGAAAAACATTATCATTGTTCTTAATATTCAGGTATATAGCTTTACAGCCCCAGCCTACAGTTAGTCCTACTCTACTCCATCATATACAGAGGAAGAACATTATCATTGTTCCTAATATTCAGGTATATAGCTTTACAGCCCCAGCCTACAGTTAGTCCTACTCTACTCCATCATACACAGAGGAAGAACATTATCATTGTTCCTAATATTCAGGTATATAGCTTTACAGACCCAGCCTACAGTTAGTCCTACTCTACTCCGTCATAACCAGAGGAAGAACATTATCATTGTTTCTTATATTCAGGTATATAGCTTTACAGCCCCAACCTACAGTTAGTCCTACTCTACTCCATCATATACAGAGGAAAAACATTATCATTGTTCCTAATATTCAGGTATATAGCTTTACAGCCCCAGCCTACAGTTAGTCCTACTCTACTCCATCATATACAGAGGAAAAACATTATCATTGTTCCTAATATTCAGGTATATAGCTTTACAGCCCCAGCCTACAGTTAGTCCTACTCTACTCCATCATACACAGAGGAAGAACATTATCATTGTTCCTAATATTCAGGTATATAGCTTTACAGCCCCAGCCTACAGTTAGTCCTACTCTACTCCATCATATACAGAGGAAAAACATTATCATTGTTCCTAATATTCAGGTATATAGCTTTACAGCCCCAGCCTACAGTTAGTCCTACTCTACTCCATCATATTCAGAGGAAGAACATTATCATTGATCCTAATATTCAGGTATATAGCTTTACAGACCCAGCCTACAGTTAGTCCTACTCTACTCCATCATATACAGAGGAAGAACATTATCATTGTTCCTAATATTCAGGTATATAGCTTTACAGACCCAGCCTACAGTTAGTCCTACTCTACTCCATCATATACAGAGGAAGAACATTATCATTGTTCCTAATATTCAGGTATATAGCTTTACAGCCCCAGCCTACAGTTAGTCCTACTCTACTCCATCATATACAGAGGAAAACATTATTATTGTTCCTAATATTCAGGTATATAGCTTTACAGCCCCAGCCTACAGTTAGTCCTACTCTACTCCATCATATTCAGAGGAAAACATTATTATTGTTCCTAATATTCAGGTATATAGCTTTACAGCCCCAGCCTACAGTTAGTCCTACTCTACTCCATCATATACAGAGGAAAAACATTATCATTGTTCCTAATATTCAGGTATATAGCTTTACAGCCCCAGCCTACAGTTAGTCCTACTCTACTCCATCATACACAGAGGAAGAACATTATCATTGTTCCTAATATTCAGGTATATTATATAACAAGAAATAATTGGTGTAGGAATCTATCAAGACATTTGTAAAAGTCGTAGTAGCAGAATAAAATGAAATGTATAGCTCTCTCTCTGCTGAACTTTATTGAAACACCAGAACAGCAAATGATATATCAGTACTATACATAAATAAAGTTTACTAGAGAATTGTTAGAAAGCTACACACAACTGATTTACTTGCCTTAATGTATATGAAATGGGAGATCTGACTCATAAATTATAAATCTTCCTTGGACCAGAAAAAAAAAATCAACTACTATTAATACCCATCAATAACTTGGTAAGTTTTAATGTGATTCTGTTTATCTGCTTGTGCTGATTTCTGCAAACCTTTTTTGCTAATTTACGAGAAGAGGTGTACTGAAGTACACCTAGCAACTTCTCAGAAGCTGACATATTCAGTCATTTAATTAGTTAGGTAGGTCTCAATTATTAATTCTAATGTGACGTACTGCTTTCACTTTTTAGTATGTTCAATGATAATAAAATACTTAATACTCCTTGACCAACAGATATTGACAACGTCACAATATGTTTTGTACACAAAACATCATGAATTCTTTAGCTCTTATTTAAGTTTTCAGATACATTTTACTATGTGACCACGCACCATTGATCTTGTGTTTGAATGTATCCTAGAGGAGTATGATAACTTCCATAACAAAAGCAGGACTTTCTTGACTACATATTGTACTAAGTTGATTTACAATGAGTTTCAACATTTTAAATACAATTTTATCATATGCACTATTGATTGATTGCCTTTTGTAAAAGTGAAATGACCAATAATTGAAACTGAAAGTCTCTGCTGAATGAATCTGTATATTTAAAACAAAAATTATGATGCACAATCCTAAAGAACAATGCTTGTTACAACTTCAACAAGTAATCACTGAACACAATAACCAAACAAAAAAATAAAATCTGACTACACTTTCGATAGAATTTAGGTAAAGCTACAATTGCTAATTTACATAAAAAAATTATGACAGCTTAATCCTTTAACCTAAAGAATTAGCCAAAACACAAAAGATCTGTCACCCATCTTCTGGCAATGGTACTTTTGGGGATTTCATTTTGTAAATCACTTGAAGGTTATTAATGTTGGCCAAAAATAAACATTTTGGAGTTTAAACTTGACATGTAGATATCATAAACTTAATCCCTGTTAATGACCCTTGATCTTACCAAATATTGACCTATATACTTTTGTTGTTGAATTTTGGAATGAACACTGGAGTAGGCAAAGATGAGATAATTTGCGTAGATTTTGTGAGACTTTTCTGTTCTTGTTTAAAAATGATAAACCTATTAGAAATTTTAACTTTTTATTATTCAGCGATGAATACAAAGGTATAAAATTTAAGCTACTTCTTGTTTCGTATTTTTGCAGAGAATAGAAAATAAGAAAGTGTACTTCATCAATGGAGAATCAGCAGAATTTGATACCATCATCCTTTGTACTGGTTACAAGATTGATCTCCCCTTCCTGAGTGATGATGTCAAACAGACGGTCTTGGATGAAAATAGTAACAATCTGAAAGTGAGTCAAGAGTTTGCAATAGTAGATGGAAGTGTATACTGTGAATTTTTTATGCATTACTGTTTTCAAATCCTTTGGTATTTATCAAATAATGAATTTGGGTTGAATCATTGAGCAAGTGTAATGGCCTTATCATGGCAGAATATGTATGTGCCATTCAAGAAAATATATTTGGTTTTCATAGAGATTCACATCTTTATAACATTAATGGTACCAATTTTACTCCACCAGATGCCCATGTGGACAATAAATATCTCTTTAGTGATGCTTGAGCTAAAACATTTGAAAATCCAAAACCAAATAAAAACTTTGAAAAGCTGATCAAACCAAAAGGTCTTAAGTATAGGCAAATCTGGACAAGGAATTTTACATATGGGAGATATGTTCCTTAAAATAAAATAATTTTATAACAGCAAAATTCAATCTAACAATATCCGTATTTTCATGCCAGTACTGAAGTACTGGTAACTGGGTTAAACTGATATAAAATAATGATTGCCAATGAGACAACTATCCACCAGAGACCAAATGATGTATATAAGTTCCTATTATTTTCATTGACCATATAATCTACTTCATTACTTTCAGTTATTCAAGAATGTATTCAATCCAGATATTGGCCAATCATTAGCCTTTATTGGTTTTGTACAGCCTGCGTCAGGAGGAATTCTCACCATGTCAGAAACACAAGCTAGATGGTATGCTGAACTCATCAAAGGTCATGTTCGTTTACCTAATAAATCAGCTATGGAAGAAAATATGAGAGCAGAGGAGGTATTGGCGAAAATATATTTACTTTCAATTCTCGTTGATAATCCATATTAATTATAACCCCAATACAAATTTATAGCCAGGTAGATAGAATTATACAATTCATTTTTGTTATAGTTCACCTTTTATTAAGTAGGGTTCAGTTACCTGAATCAAAATAAAATATTTTAGGTCTTACAGAATACAACTCCCAAAGAATTATTATAGGAAACATTTAGTTAGGTAGAGTCAACAATTTTTTTCAAGGTTGTGATTAAAAATACTTCCTCAATCATATCAAAGGAGAATTTTCTAGAAAATTTAATTTTGGCCTGGAAATTAAAATAAATTGAGATTTAGTAAATATGATAGATATTCCAATAAGATATGTGAAAATATCATTCACAAAAAGCAACAAGCATTTGCTTCAGAAAACATTCTAAACATACATGGACTATATTTTTTGGTAGAATGTGCATCACTACATAAACTGTATTTTTCCACTAACTATGTCTTTTAATGCATTTAATCAGCACCTTTGGCTCAAAACTAAACTTTAATTATACTTTCTTAGCAATCAACTCTGTCTTAAACATATAGTTAACAGGAAATTGTTTTTATTATATCCCTGCTTTCCAAAACAGGTGTTTAATAGTGATGGGGTAGCCTGTCTATCTGTCATCTGTCTTATATTTTGTCATTCTTTCCCATTTGGTCCTGAACTGCTTGACAGAAATTAACACATGATGTACTATTGCACCTCCTTTTTGTTTCTTCATCTGAATAATAGTTTTCCTTGGCAAATCATCGACTTTGCAAGGGCTGTGGTTATCATTTTGTGAGCCTTTCTTGCAGTACATGTACCTCTGATAAAATATTGGATTTCAGGTGGGATGCTGCATTGTTCAAAATTATTGGCCAAAGTAAGACCTACCTTGTACATGGTGTACCCTTAATTCATAATCTTACATTTTAAAATGAAATTTTACACTCAGAATTGTACAAATTTTTTTTAACTTTTGTCTGCATATTTCATGTTTGTTGATACAGCTAGATGCTTATATTTCTTTTGTGAATGTGAAAGATTTTATTGGTTAGAATAAACAACTTTCCATAATTTCTAATTGAATGACAGATGTTTCACATGAAAACATGTCAATTATTGACAATAGAAACTTAAGGAATCATTATGTCAGTGTATGTAGTAACATGTTAAAAATTTAAATGATAGTTTTAAATGTAGTGTGATAAACAAATTAAAATGGTAATTTCAACTATTTTCAACAGCACAAATAACACACTTCTTCCTATACATAGTAGTTTCGTAATTTTTTTTTTGTGAAAAAAGTAAGACTCTAGTATATATTAAGCATAACCTTTAAAATAACTATGGATTACCATGGTTTAACAGAGTTAATTTTGTTTTAGTGGTGAAAATGGGATTTCTTCATTAAAGTCAAAAGTCTTGAGATAAGTTGATTTTGAATTGGGTCATTAGAAAAAAATAACCAAGGAACTGAACAACAAAGTTTTAACCTATTTGATAGCTTTCCTCGTTTTTGGTTGAACAGTCAGGGACTTATTGAAATAAGTGATTTTAAATCACTTATTTAAGTAGCAAATTCAAGTTTTGTCACAAATTGTGATTTTGTAGTTTTACCAAAATTTTAAACACATAGGTTTAGATAATATCTTTTCATTAGTAAAATTGAAAAAATGAACTTTTGCTTCTTTTAAGCAGCAAGGTTTATGCCTTTGATGCAATCATATAGCTGCAAATTCAATTTTAGTTGAAAAATGCTATAAAATGGCTTTACATAATGAACTGTTACTTTCTTAACAGATTTTTCCCAGCAGTGGGGTTATTTTTCCTGTAAAATTCAAGGTTTCATCTTATAGATTATGTAATAAAATCCTGCTGTTCACAATCAAAATTTCACTGCTTGGGGTGTTGAAATTAGTTGGGATTATTAAAATAATGATACTTAAAGAAGTGATTTTTTGGAAGGAAATTGAGGTATGATACTTAAACAAGTGATTTTTATGTCATTATCTTAGATTTAGTACAAGGTCATCACCTGACATGACCCGGTCATCCTATCTACACAGATGTTGGTTCTGATAATTTTAGCAACATAATTAGTCCCTGGATCATAAGTATTCTATATTTAAAGCTACAATAAAATTAAATCATTTAGTCTAGTGATTAATTTGTACTACTTAAATAGGTGATTATTAAAGAAAGACAACTCTTACTTCCAACCTTTATGGACATAATGTTACTTGAATCAGTGATTTAGAAAATCTCTCATTTAAGTAAGTCCCTGACTGTTGAAAATGAAGGTTTTGAGAAGTTAAAACTGAAAATTTAAACAAAGTTATTTTCACAGAATTTGATGTTATGACCCCAGAAATATTGTGTCTACATTTTACTTATTTCAATCACTTTTAAAAGTTATATGCTATAGAAATTTTATCTCCAAAGAAATTAATGGCGTTGGTATGTTTCTTTTGTTAAGTATAACTACATTGACAAAATTATGACAAAACAATGAAATTTTTAAGAATCATTGAATAATAGATATAAGAAGATGTGGTATGAGTGCCAATGAGACAACTCTCCATCCAAGTCAAAAGTAATAAGCATTTACGTATTTTGTAGATTGCCACAAAGAACAGATACTATCACTCAGCTAGACATACAATACAGAAAGATCCAATCACTTATAATGATGAAATCTCATCTTACTTTGGTGCAAAACCAGAACTGATGAAACATCCTACACTAGCTTGGAGGTAAGGTCAAATATTAAACCTTCACAATAAGATATACAATAACTTCACATTAATTTCATCATGACAATGCTTTATCAGAATTTCAAATAAAAGTTTGATTGATGTAATTTTGCTGATCAAGTAAAACCCAACAGTATTTTCCTGTATGCTTATATATTGAAATAAATTGTCTTGTCAGAATCAACGAAATTCAGCTGAGAAGAAAATATATTTCTATTGAAAATAATTTTAATTAAATTGAGTTAAGGTTAACTCATGATCCATAAGGGTAAATTCATGTAAATTTCTGAATTTCTGTATTTTGTGGTAAAACATATTCTATACCATTCATTGTCTTTTTATCATCTTTCTGTTAATCCATCTGTTTATCAATTTATCTATTCATTTGAACATTTCTAAATTAGTGAGTTTTATGATTATTTAATTTACTTTAAATTTGATAATAACATTAACAGTACCAATTTTCTGCATCAGATGTGCATTTGGACAATAAATGTCTCTTTGATGATGCTTGAGACCAAAATATTTGAAAATCCAAACCTTATTAAAAAAGAAGAGCTAATAAATCCAAAAAGTACAAAAAGTATAGCCAGAGGTTTGCATTAGGTAGATATATTTTTAATTTGAAATAATTCCCAAAATTTATAACAGCAAATTTCAATAACAAAAATATTTCTTATGATCTTGAATATGATCTAATAAAGAAAAAAAATGTGAAGAAATATTGTTCTTTTCTTTATCATATTTTTAAAATAAACATTCTGATATATATATTGCACCATTCTGTGCATTCATTTATTTTCGTGGGAACCAGTATTAGAGGTTATTTTGATGATGACAGATTTCAGCCTATGATTTATATTTCATTGAATCTTGATTTTTGATTGATCTTTACCAACAAAATCAATGAAAATAAGTTATCTATGAATAATAATGAATCAACAACCTTGTTTCTTTATGAATAAAAAAAGTCCACAATACCTTGTTTCTTTATGATTAAAATGAATACACAGTTCCTTGTTTCTTTATCATGTTTATGCTGGCATTGACTGGTTTTAACAAAGTTTTAGCAAAGCTTAATATTCTATATTGATAATTTTCAATAGATGTTCATTATTAATGATATTTTTTGCTTTCAGATTAATATTTGGTTCTTGTGGAGCCTTTCAGTATCGATTACAAGGACCAAATACATGGTCTGGTGCTAAGGAAGCTGTGAAGAAAGTCCCTGTTACAGAAATGATGCATTATACTGGCATATGTCTGCTTATTTTAGCTGGACTAGTTTTATACTATTTTAATTCATTTATTTGTTGTGTTTTATTTTGAAAAAGATAATATTTTCATATATAAGAAATGAAATTTGACTTAACATTATACCTAAATAAAAAGTAAGAAAGCTGTGCTTTGAGAATAATGTGTATTAGTCATAGGTTATTTAAAGAATAATGTCTGTAAGAAAGAGATTGAGAATTTCTCATTTAGATTAAAATTCACTTTAAATGTGTTTCACCTAGTAATCTAATGTACATGTCGTGCTTTCAGAATCAATACACTGTGATATTTTGCTTCATTAAATAATAAATTGTTCTTCTGTAAAGGTAAATTTAGTATACTTGTTTTTACTTTTATTACTATTTGAATAAATAAATTTTGTATGTTGGAAAATTTCCTCCATGACATTATGTAAGGAAATTTGTTCCCAATTTCATTCAATTCCATAATGTGCAAATTCTATTTTCATGTTAGATATTTTGCCATATTCCCTGTTCTATTGGTAGCTTGTGATATGTTGTCCTAAACTTGCAGAGTTCAATTATTTCTTTGGTATCAAAAGTATTAATATAACTCTCAAATTCAGGCTTTTGTTTGAATAGCCTGTAACAAAGTGATTTTGAAGAATTTTCCATTTCACTATGCCAATTTTGTTCATAATGATCATTCATACTTTGAACAACATTTTTACCAACGCACTGGCTAAGATTACGTTGAAATGTAACAATAATAAAAAGTTATTGTTACGTTGGACACTAATTGCCAGAATGATTTGTTGGGAAAGGAACCGATTAATTACGGACGTAACAATAACATTTGTTTCTATGGTTACGTTGCATTATTGTAACGTTAGATTTATTAAACTTTTAACCTACCTTAGTTTTGTTGCTTAATTCTTCGATATTCTTGATAATAATAATAATAATAATAATAAATAATAATAATTATTATTATTATTATTATTCAACAAATAATAGTTTTTAAAAGTAGTAATTGTTTTAATGTTCTTCAAGATAATACTACAGTTTAGTAGTGCCAAAGGCGAAAAATATAGTGCAATGGTTCGATGTTTAGAAGAAAAGTGTTCACTTCTATGTATTTATAAACTGCACACCTACCCTTATTACTGTCATTATACTTTGAATAATGGATGAATTTGAAGTGATTCCTATTACCAAAGGAGATGGGGCAATAAGGCCCTTATTTGGCGCAAATATTAGTGCGAATTGAAAAGTTACTCTACATATTCTTAGATTAGTCGTAACTACACTAAGGTACAAGGTGTTCAGAAAATGAAAACAAACTTCACATTTATCGAGTTACTATGGCAACAAACCATGACAATATTTGTATATTCTTTAAATTTCTTGGTTTTCCATGTTTGACATCAACTTTTAGTATGAATTAGATTGGAAAGTAGTGCGCACCCAAGAAACAACTTTATATTCGGTGAGATTATGTGAATAGTTATAATTAATCTTCTCTGATATTATTTTGATGTTTCTTTGCTGTGCACGGTGTTTCCTCCAAAGACATAACGATGGAGAACTGCATAAATTCTGCAATTTTCTGCTATTTCATGAAAACGGTGCATAATATGACGTACATGTAAGTGTGAAGTCATAACATCAACAATCTTACGTAATTCTTTTTTATTTCTTGATTTTATGCATTTCCAAACATTATGCGCAAATTTGAAATAGTTCACAAAACTTTTTTGGGGCCAAAACAGGGCCTTAATGCTACTCCTTTGTTTTAGGTGAAAATTTTAAACTTTGGATGCGTTTGAATCAAAACTAAAACAATATCAAGAATCAAATTTTATACAGTTATACAAACACATTTTGCGAAAAATTGATACATCAAAAGCAAAGTTTGACAACAGTGAACTAAAATACTGCAAACTTCTGTATGCTTGTATCCATGGAGGATGTAATTTCGTTTCAAAATCTGATGGAGTACGTCCAAACCAACCTCACATGTTTACAACAAAATTTTGAACAAAATATAAACATTTCAAGAATGAAAAATATTTTTCACCTGAAGCATGGCAGACATTGAAAGTTGCTATAACTTCAAAAGGGATATTGCAGAGTGGAATTGTTTAGTTGCAAAACCGACGACCACATTGCTGCATCACTCATTTGTGATGGCTGCCTAAGAGTGGTTTCACCAAAATGCGCACTCCGGGCTCATGGTTTCTTTTCAAGAATCAATGCTTATCCATTGTATCTATGATACATAAACAATCTTTTCTTTTTCCATGTAGAGTAGGCAGTTCTATTTTCATATAAAGTACCCGGTAGCCTTTTATGCAATCAAAACTATTTCGATAAGGTGGATGTATAATTTAAAAAAAAAGATCGTATAATTCTTTAAGAAGATGAAAATTATATTTTTGAATTATGTTCTATAATTAATATCTATAACTTCTAAATCATTTAAACGGGATAGACGTAAATATAAATCATATTTATCGACATTTCATTGTCCTGTTTAATGATATTATACCCCGCCCCAAGGAGGGGCTATACTGTTTCATTCCTGCCTGTCCGTCCGTCCGACTGTACGTCCGTGTATCCGTCCGTGAATCCATCCGTCCCACTAAATTCCATCACATCCCCCAGAAACTACAAATAATAGCTTCCTGAAATTTGTTATCACTATCAGGCTTCATATCAACATGCTATATAGTGTGATGGGTTTTCAGATTCCTCGCTAATCAGCTTCATGTTTACCGAATGCTTATATATTCGAAACATAATGGTCATGTCTGAAATTTTAGTTGCATTTTTCTAGGAAGCTGGAAATAGTAGCGTTTGAAATTTGTTATCAGGCTTTATGTCAGCATGTTAAGATTCATCGCACATCAGATTCAAGTTTACCGAATATTTATAGGTTATTCTAACACATACTGGCCAGGTATGAAATTTTCGTTGCATTTTCTACGGAACTACAAGTATACTCATCAAAAGATACCAGGATTAAAATTTTGTTTGCCAATTAGAGCTTCCTGAAATTTGCTATCTGGCTTTATGTGAACAAGCCTTGCCATGTTACAATTCATTTTAGCTCACCTGACCCAAAGGGTCAAGTGAGCTTTTCTCATCACTTGGCGTCCGTCGTCGTTCGTTAACTTTACAAAAATCTTTTCCTCTAAAACTACTGGGCCAAATTAAACCAAACTTGGCCTAAATCATCCTTAGGGTATCTTGTTTAAAAATGTATCCAATGATTCTGCCCACCAACCAAGATGGTCACGATGGCTAAAAATAGAACATGGGGTAAAATGCAGTTTTGGCTTATATCTCTGAAACTAAAGTATAAAGAGCAAATCTGACAGGGTAAAATGTTCATCAGGTCAAAATCTATCTGCCCTGAAATTTTCAGACGAATCAAACAACCCCTTGTTGGGTTGCTGCCCCTGAATTGGTAATTTTAAGGAAATTTTGCAGTTTTGGGTTATTACCTTGAATATTATAATAGACAGAGATAAACTGTAAACAGCAAAATGTTCAGCAAAGTAAGATTTACAAATAAGTCATGACCAAAATTGTCAATTGACCCCTAAGAAGTTATTGCCCTTTAAAGTCAATTTTCACTATTTTTCGTAAATTTTGTAATCTTTACAAAAATCTTCTCTTAATATACTTGGCCAAATGGAATTAAACTTAGCCACAATTATTATTAGAGTATCTTGATTGAAAAATGTATCTGATGACCCTGCCCTACAACCAACATGGTCACCATGGGTAAAATAGACTATAGGTGTTTACTATAGAAGTCTATGGAAAAGGTAAAAAACAATTTCAAATGGTCACAACTTGAAAACTAATTTAAATAATGATAAGGGTCTTCAGTAACTATTGTAAGAATACAATGGGATGACTTGATTTTTTTTTCATGGGGATGCAATTTTTTCAGGGGGTGGGGGTTGCTAATAATTCCTCCTTGATATGTTCCATTTTCAGAATTATTCAGTGTTACTTTTTCTAAAAACCATTATTATATCTTTTCTTTAGCATACTTATATTGGGTGAATGCCCCCAAACCAGGCAGGTTAGTCAGGGTCAAGACCCTTGCCTAAATTTTTTTTCTAAGGGTGTTAAAAAAACCATTTAAAGACATTTCCAGCATTATACAGGCCATGGGTGAAATAAATTTTGGAGCGGAGGAAAGGAAATTTTGCATTTTTGTTCATTATCTTGAATATCATTATAGATTGAGATATACTGTAAACAGCAAAATATCAAGCTTAGAAAGATCTAGAAATAAGTCAACATGACCAAATTGGCAATTGACATCTTATTGGAGTTATTGTCCTTTAAAGTCATTATCTGCAATTTATTGGTAATTTTGTAAATTTTTAAAAATCTGCTTTTAATTTAACTCAGACTGGGCCCAAATTAAAACCAAACTTGGCCTCAATCATTATTAGAGTATCTATTATGATTTTAACCGTATTTTACATGATTTCCAAAACCACAGTAGATACAGGTGAGCGACACAGGCTCTTGAGAGCCTCTAGTTCTTCAACTTTCTGTTTACCAAATACTTAAAGGGGGATATCACCAGTGAGTAATATCTCACATGTCTAATTGTTAATTTTTCAATTCATTTCCTGTGAGTGTTACAGTTTTGTCCCTTTAGTATTACAACTCCCACCCTTAAATTTACCGAAGTGCAATATGAGAATGGGGTTTTTACATTTATAGAAAGGATACAATAACAATTTAACTTTTATCGTCGTTTTCCAATAATGATTTAACATAAGTTTTAAAATTTATGAGATGTAAAAAAAAAAAAAACCACATTCTTTGACTGTCAACTGTTTACCATTCAGAAGATTACCATAAGCATTTCAGCGAGGGGCGGGGTTATGGCGGCAAGATCATTTTATAATAACTACTTTTATGATAGCCTGGCAAGAACTACTAATAAGCCCAATTCAGGTTGAATATAATTATTTTCTCCCCAAAATGAAATTTTCCCTTAAAACCAAAAATCTATGAAAAAGGATGTATAAATACTCGGGGAGCTACATAACCAAAAGGGACATAAACAGAATGATAAAAACACGTCTAAGGCAAACTTTGCTTGAAGGAGTTGGAACATTTACGTCTTAGTTTCTTTGTAATTAATATCTCTATTTATCGACGAAATATTTTAAAACGTATTATGTAGAATTGCAAAACACCGACTACTTGGCTATTCAATCTGATTAAATTACAGATCTATCGCATATCGCTTACTCGTCGCCATATGAGCATGACGAAATCAGAGATCTATATTTTAAGTAGATTGATTGGCTGTTGAAAGTGCCAATCTTTAAAAAAAGTGGCAAAAATCAACAAAATCACAAATGTCATACATTTCTTTTATATTTTGCTGTTGAGCTTAAAATGTTCATCAAAACGAATTGATAAGTGTCAAATAAAGAAAAACTGTTTACTAATCCATCAAAATACAATCTTTCATACTCATTGGTTTTCAAAAGTAAAAAAATCTGCATAACATTTTTGGGAAACAGTTCTGTTTCGAATATTTTATTCTTTCTATAAAATGTCTTCAGACCATGATGTTTCTTTTCCGCTAGAATTTCGTGAATAAGAAATTTCTTCAAGTACATAGGGATAGGTTACCAACTTAAATGAATAGGATATGTCACTATTTCGATTGAGTATCACAAAATTATCTTTTATCACCTACGAAGAAACTGGTCAAAGGAATTTTCATCCAAAGTATTTAATTATTCAACTTTGAATTTGGAAAAGGAATAAAATGAATAATGGACTACCTTCATTGCGGTCATTTATGTTAAAACAAAATGTACACCAATTGTAGTGACTGTCATGCACTGATTAAAATGTCTCAGACTGTTCTCTTTTAGTTCCACATTAAAATGAAAACTGATTGAAATGATGAAAATTACTCAAGATTGTACACGTCGCACCCATGATCACCACACAACAGTAACACTTTTTGTCTTTGTTGTAGTGCAATGCGTGGATTGACTAAACCATCAGTTCTGTATAGTAATTTTCTACTGGCTTTCCCGTCATGTTGAATTACTACCAGCGAATTCGAATCTTGATCAACAACAAATACATTTTGATGAGCATCCACAGTGATGCCGCTCGGGTTGATTAAGGTTTCTCTTTCCGTGCCCATATTTCTTCACCTGTCAGCATGGAGATACAATGTAGTTTGATCACTTCTGATGGTAAAATAAATTCTATCTTTAGTTGTTCCTAAGCATGTACCACAATCAACGTTTAATGTTTTCAGTTCTTTCCCCGAAAGATCTGTTATAACGAAGCCTTCCACAATAACAATAACAAGTTTGTTGTTCTGGTTTGATATTCCAAATCCGTGGCTGTTTAATTTTAGTATCTTCTCGGAATTGTTCTTCATGTTCAAAATTCCTGCAGAACACTTTCCATATGTAACAGCAATGTGAACTTTGTCTATGACTGTCATATCAAACGGTGCGTCAGAACATGGTATGTCACGGATATGTTTACCGTTTTCTATACTCTAATAGTACATTCATTTTTGAATAATCAGCTATCAACACATTACCATTTGGTAACATGGTACATCCACAGGGATTGCCTTTATGTTTCACATTAAATCTTATTTTCAATTGAGGTGGGCGTTATTAATACTGTTCGAGTCGAGCGCTCGAAGCTGCATCTGGGCTTGATTTACCTTTGCTTCTTTAAACGGTAAACTAAGAGTAGTCTTTTTATGGATATTTTCCCAAGATGATCTATTTCATCCATTAACGACATGTTAGAAGTATGTAACTGTAAATAAATTTCATAGTTCTGTACAGTCTTGATTCCTTCTTTGACAGATTCTATTTCCTTAAAGACTGCTTCGTTGATCTGACGTGTTCCCAGGAAAAGTTTAACGTCGGATGCGAATAATTTCAGTTGCGAAGTTTGCTTTCTCAGACAACTAAATTCTCGTTTTGAATTTTTCATACGGTTTAGAAGTTCGTTTGTTTCGGATTTACAATTTATATGTTTCGTGTCTAATTCATGAAGTAGCTTTTGTTCTAAGTCGTCTAACTTCTTCTGTATTCTGGCTTGTGTTTCATTGATTGTATTTTTATGGTTTGCTTCTGACCTTCTAAATTCTCCAAAGCTGATTCACGATCGGTAATGATTTGTTGAAGATTTTGTAATGTTATGGTTAAAGTGTCCTCTAAATCAGCCAGTGCAGTTGAACGTTTTGCATTTTCAGCAGCTTTATCTAAAGGAATGACGTCAGAGCATGTCCTATGATTAGATGGAACGCAACCTAAACAAACTGCAACATCATGTGTTTTACAGTACAGTTCAAGTCGCTTGTCATGGTCTTTACATTTAAGGCTGATAGAAATATTTTGTATCTGCCGGAAGTCTTCGATTGATATAAGCCTGTGATTTCGTGATGTTTTGATAGATTTATGAACCTTCTCACAATCTGCACATAATCCTCTTCACAAACTGTACACCATTTTCTGCATTTTTATTATTTTCCGCATAACCACAGGGACCACAAAGAATCTTTTCAGACATGTTGTAATACCTGTTGAATATAAAAAGAAGATGTGGTATGATTGCCAATGAGACAACTCTCCGCAAGAGACCAAATGTCTCAGAAATTAACAACTAAAGGTCACCGTACGGCCTTCAACAATGAGCAAAGCCCAAACCGTATAGTCACCTATAAAAGGCCCCGAAATGTAAAACAATTCAAACGAGAAAACTAACGGCTAAATTAATGTACGAAATAATGAACGAAAACAAATATATAACACAGCAACAAACGACAACCACTAAATTACAGGCTCATGATTTGGGACAGGCACATACAAAGCGTGGCGGGTTAAACTTGTTAGCGGGCGCCCAACCTTCCCTAACGTAGAACAGTGGTGTAACAGTACAACATAAGAAAAACTATAAAAATTAGTTGAAAAGACTTAAATCATCAGATGGATAGAAATAGAAATACATATAACAAATACACAGAGTAGACGTGGACGTGTACTTGTATATTCGAACAACAAAAGACACTTAGTACAGATCTGAGAGTACTCGCAGTTACTGACAGCTAGTTCAAAGCCAATAACAACTATAAAAAATATTGTATCTAAGACTAAAGCATATTCGTTAAAAATGTATTTGCATATTTATTATAAAAATTTAATTAGTATTTAATCAATTGTTTTCTAATGTTTCTTTGATCACGAAAATAAAAGTAGTTTAACATCTATCTGGGTTTTTTGTGCTTTTTGTGTTTTTTTTATGTTTTATGTTTTATGTTTTGTTTTGTTCTTTTGTTCTTTTGTTCTTTGTTTTGTTTTATTCTTTTGTTTTTTGTTTTTTGTTTTTGTTTTGTTTTTGTTTTCTTTTGAGAAATTGCATTCATAATCGAATGACTTGGTATTTCGTTGAAGTCACTGAAAAGCCAGGTTAAAGTTATTTACGAACTATGTATGGTAAATTGACAATTGCTTGTCTATTCGAAGCATTGATATCATTACATCTTATGTAATATGAATGATTTGTATCTTCGGCTCAGCAATCAGTGCTTCTGTACTGTCATTCTTTATATCATTCATTTCTTATATTGCCCGTTAATGAATTTAAAAATCATTAGAAGCTAATTTCACAAATCCCTCAGGTAAAGTTGATCTTGGATGGATTTAGCTGCTATTTTATGTCTTCTTTGGTCATATAGCTACGTACTTGTACATCCATGGATTTCAATGTTTTGACTTTGAGCGCTCCTGGTGAATGTAAATTCAAAAAGCGCGTCGGCCGCATTAAATTTACGAAGAGTCAATTTTTTATAGCAGATACCGATACTGGGGATTGTAAACCCTAACGGTATTATCAGCTTAGCAGTCAGTGCTTCTGTACTAACATGATTAATAATAAACCTTTCTTAAATTGTCCGTTAATAGATTTAGAAATTATCGATAAACTAAGGTTCCAACTCTGCCAGGCAACGTTGACCTTAGAATGATTTTGCTTATGGTCATTTCGCTCTTCACGTGTTTAGGTACTTTTACATCCTTGTAATAGCAAGCTACTATTCAAATATTCGCAGACCAAAAAAAAAAAAAAAAACGTGATATATTAAAATAAAACGAAAATAAAAAGGTTTACTTTTTCTGACACAAAATCCTGAAAATACAAAATTAAAAAAAAAAAAATGATTTCATACCAATGTCATCGGCAATTATTAAGTCATGTTATGCATGTTATGCATGCCATGTTTGTTAATTTTAGCCAGAAACCTTAAAGGTGTGATAACTAATTTTTAAAAGATAATACTATTTCAATCTGAAAGCATATCAATGTATCATGATAGTATCAGAAAAAGTACGTTTTGAAAACCCACTATTGGTGAAGACAACACACTGACCTCTTAATGTCTCAAAGTGTTTTGTTATGATGTTGCCTTATTAACGTATAATCTCGAGCTCATCTCCTTTTTATTCATGCTTGGTCAATTTCAATTAATGAATGAACAAAACACAGAAGTTTGAAACAAATCTTATAATCTATTTATATTTGCAAAAGATTTATTATTTATTGTTTGTTGAATATAAAGAACGATAACAATTTAAAAAAAATACGCAGATATTACAAAGTGGACCGCCCAGTTGAAAGGCACACAACCAACAAAGATATGTAGAAATAAAAGAGATGCAAGGTATGCATAAATGAGAACCAAATAGGTATGCATCGATCATGCAGCAATCCAACGACACAAAAACAAAGATATATAGAGGTCAGCTGTGTTTGTTTTTGTATCAAAGAACTTTGTGGCAGTGTTCGCTTTCAAAGCAGACGACATGCATATGCTAGTTGGTTTTCTAATTTCAATTTTTGTTATGTTTTTGTTATGCATGTAATTGAACCATATATATTTCAATCAAATATTTTATTTAAATATGAAACAAGGAAGTATATCATGCAATGACATTCCTAGAGATATTGTGAAATAAACAAATATAAATTGATCTTTGCTCTTCAAAATTTACTTTTGCAAACTTACCTTTATATCACCTTATATTGACAGTGTCTACGACATTTTTTACCAGGGTATGTCTCGTGACATAATACAAATGTTTACTGGGTATTTACAAAGTTTTAAAAGCGGTAAATTTCAAATGTAGGTAGAAATTATATATATATATATATATATAGATATGTATGATTCAAATCGACGATTGGTCCCTAATAAACCACCGTTCCTCAAATAGACGTCCAAATCTGACGTCATAATGAAAAAGGATTTCAAATCGACGGTCAATTATACGTCAATCGAATCGACGTCTTTATCAATGTTCTTTAATGGACGTGCAATATTTGGTTCTTTAATGAACTTCCATTCTACGGACTCGCCGCAATGACGTCACAACTGCATCTAATAAAAACAACTGTCAAATTCATGATTTGATACTGGCATTTTCCGAATGCAAATGGTTGATTGAACCTAAAACTCAAAAAATGTTAAACATATAAGATTTTAAATCTTTCCGAGTCCTTCCTTATTCTGTCTGTTGTTTGAGACTGTATATTGCCCCTAGATGTGTTTCAGTTATCTTTGTAGTTGTCATTTATTTAAATGAATATAAAAGGAATAAGACAACGTATTTTGAGTGGATTAACTTCTTTCACCAAAATATTAATATGCAGGTACATATAAAAAGCAAAATAACAAAATACCCAACTCCGAGGAAAATTCTAAACGGAAAGTCCCTAAGCGAAAAAAAAAGAAAATGAAAACAACACGTTATTAATTTCATGCGTCCGAAGCGCTCTCTGGATTTACCTTCACCAGGAACGCTCAAAGCCAAATATTTGAAAGCCGATGACGTATAAGGACCGAAACAGTTAAAGAGCTATATGACCAAAAGTACCTAAAAATAGCCAAATTCATCTTAGGTGAACTTTGCCTTATTTTTTATCAAAGTTATTATTTGGAACGAGCTGTTGCTCACTTTGTTGTTCCTTGTAATATACGTCAACTAAGTCATTATGATGTGAACAGTCTATAAGAAATATGAAACCAATTAGTTTCTTTAATCAGCTTTACGCAAAGACAAAACAATACAGCTTATATAAACAATTACATCCCAACTCCTTTGATCTAACAGGTTTGATCTGAGTCGGATCACCTCTACCAGATCACCCTACCCTGAGTTTCTTTGTTCTGCCTTCTTTCTTTTGTTCTATAACATTTTGGCAGGAATGTCGAACACACAATACAACTTAGAAATATTTATGTGGAATAAAGACTTATTTTCAAAATCTATGTAGAAAAATCCACTAAATTTCCAGTGTCTATGCGGGGAATCGAACTCAAGACCTTAAGCATGTGAAGCCACGATTCATACCCTACATTAGGACGACTGGATACAAACTCACTGTTAATTTAACATACACATGTATTTTTACATTGTATTTGGGGCTCATAAAGGATATATACTATATAGTAATATATAAAGTATATTATAATTATTGTAGGGCATTCTGAACTAGATGTTATGAAGCGTAAATGTTTTCATATGGTCTAGAAGAGCTGGGATGTAAAATAGTTATCCCACTGAACTTGTGTGTCAGTGTAAGATCACACCGGCCTCCGGCCGTCAGGGTGATCTTACACTGACACACCGCCTCCTCATGGGATGAATATTACAGATCAAACTCAGAATAAATGATTAAATGATATTGGACATCGACCAGAGGAAAATCCGATCAATCGGACTTTCTTTTGGTAATTTATGACGATGCAATGGACGTCGATGAGAGGGTACAAATATTGAACACTAACCTGATTGATTAATTTGTGAATGCTTTGCGCCGCAACAGCACATCAAGGCTATATCGCAGCGAGAACTATTTCATTTATTTAGACAAAAAGCAGGTTTAAAAATCATACAAAAGTCTTTAAATGTACTAAAACTTAGTTTAAAGCAAAATTACTAATTTACAAATAAAATTCAACAATAAAATAATGTGATAATTATAGATTATCGTTGATCATCTCAACGAGATTGATTTTCTCGCTTGAGCCGGTACGGCGAAAGCGAGAAATGCAATCGAGTTGAGATGACCAATGATAATCTGTTTATCGCTATTTTACCTATGACGACGTTGTCACTTTCATGTCAATTTCATTAGCAACGCCACGTGCCTGCATAGTTTCTAGCGATAATTTTCCATCTCAAGCGAGTAGCATGATATAAAAATTATCACAATAAAAGATCAAAGGAAAATGCACAAAATAGCGATAAAAATGAATATCATTTTATCTAAAACAACATGTTTCTATTTTGGAATATATTCCAATTTTTTAAGCATCAAATGTTCGAACTGGAATAATATTGAATAACTCCTACAAATGTAACTGAGATCACCCCAGTTTTTGGTGGGTTTCGTGTTGCTCACTCTAGTTTTCTATGTTGTGTTTTGGTGTAGTGTTATTTGCCTGTTGTCTTTGTCTTTTTTTTAGCCATGGTGGTTGTCAGTTTATTTTCGATTTATGAGTTTGAATGTCTCTTTGGTATCTCTTGCTTCTCTTTTTCATGTCAGGGCCTTTAATTGCTGGCTATACGGTATGGGCTTTTCTCATTGTTGAAGTCCGTACGATTTCCTATCATTGCACACATACACTTCATATGAACTTTGGTTGATAGTACGGTAAGTTTTTTTCTCATTGTTGTAAGTCGTACGATTGCCTATCATTGCTCACATATACTTCATATGAACTTTGGTGGATACTTTCATACAACACTCCTTATTTGTATATTTTGTTGTTGTTTTATTAATGATTTTTATGCAATCAAACCTATTTCAATAAGGTGAACGTATAATTCAAATAAAAATCATTTCATTTGTTAAGGAAGTTGAAAATTAATTATTTCGTTTTTCTGTTATAATCATCTATCACTTCTGCATCACACAATACGCGATAGACGTACATCTGAATCAAATTAATTTACATTCCAATGTCCTGCAATATATAGTATATATCAATTTGTTTTACAATTCATTTCCTGTGAGTGTGACACTTTTATGCCTCTTTTGTTGCAACTTTTTTACCCCAAAATTTACAAAACATTTGTGTTGATAACAGTTTATCATTAACCATTGTTTTCCAATAAAGATTTAAAATAAGTTTTTAAAATATATGAGATATTACAAACAAAACATTCCTGGTAGTTATTTTTTTACATTTGAGGGGACGATCATTTGCTTTTCAGAGGAGGGCAATAGGATTTTTAAATGAATACTAGATATAAAATTAAAAAGTATACTGGCCTGGCAAGAACTGAATATAAGCCAAATACAAGATGAACATAATTATTTTCCCACAAAATGCACAACTGTGTACAAAATCGAAAATTGTATTTTTCTGCAGGAGATAAATAACCGCCTCTAGGAACATATAATAATGAACATTTCCCTCCTTCCCAAGAAAACTAAATGGTCTTTTAAACAAGCAAACATTTTCCAAGTTCATATTTGAATAGTCGATTTACTAAAACAGTCGTCATACATTGATTAATTATCATTAATATCGAGTTCTGAAATAATTGATATACATTAAGATTGAAGAAAGGATGAAATATATCAGTCTTTACAATCTTAAAACATGAATTCCTATTTATAAACTTAAAAGAATCAACAGTGCTACCGACATTGGTCTAGAAAATAACGATATCACTTTGTAATTTGGTGTGTCCGTAGCGGTTTTGAATTTAATTCCTTCATTTACTATAAAACAATAAGGATAAATTAATTGTCGTAGAGCTACATGAAGAAAAGGGACCTAAAGGAATAATAAAAAAAGTATAATGTAAACTCTGGCTGAGGAGTTCGAACCTTAGCTTCTTGGTTTCTTAGTTATTTCTATATTTATCAACGAAAATATTTAGAAATGTATAAAATAAATGCAAAAGCACAGACTACATGGCTATTGAAAGTTCAAATCTTTCTAAAAGTGTTAAAAACAGCAAAATCAATTGTTTCATATCTTCGTATATCTTTTGCTTGTGACCCTAAATATATCCATCATTTATAACAATCAATAAGAATCAAGATCAAGAAAAAGTATTTTTATAATCAAAATCACTCCTTTCATGCACCTTGGTTTTCAAAAAGTTAAAACAAACTTTGTCTGCATATTCTTTTCATTAATGCTTTTAAAGTTTACTGACCTATTTACCATAATGTTTATTCTCCACTAGATTATTCGTGCGAAAGATTTAAAAGGAGAATTTTCAACTACATCATTGTAAAACTTAATAGGTTAATCAACAAATGTATGAGAGCATGAGATATATACAAGTTTTTGCTACCTACAAAGAAACTGGTCAAAAGGAATTATCATCCAAAGTTGAATTATTCAATACTGTATATGGGAAAAATGGAAAAAAAAATAATGAAAATAATAAACGTCCTTCAGTGGGGTCATTTTAAAGTAAACAATGTACACTAATTGTAGTTATGCACTGATTTAACTGTCGCAGAATTTTCAAATTAAAACTAAAATGACATCTTGAAAACTATCCAAGATTGAACAAGGTGCACCCATTATCATTATACAAAAGTATTTTTGTCTTTGTTGTAGTGCAATGAACTGGGTTTGAATAATTCATTAGTTTCGGATAGTAATGTTCTACTTGACCTCCCGTCATGTTGTATTACTATCAGCAAATTCGACTCTTGATCAACAGCATATACATTTTGATGATCATCCACAGTAATTTCTCTCGGATTGACTAACGATTCTTCTTTACGTACCCATATCTCCGCACCTTCCATAGATATACAATGCACAGTTTGATCATATGTGCTGGCAACATATAGTTTATCTTTGGTGGTTTTAAGTATGCCCCATAATCAACGTATAATGTTTTAAGTACTTTTCCTGCAATATCTGTTATAACCATGCCATCTTCGATAATAATAATAAGTGTGTTGTCCTGGTATGATATTCCATAGCTATTGCTTTTTAATTTAACTTTCTTCTCAATAGTTTTGTTCTTAATATTCAAAATGTTAGCAACACGACGTTGATAAGTAACAGCAATACGTTCACTGTCTATGACTGTCAAATCAAACGGTGCTCCAGAACATGGTATGTCACGGATATGTTTACCGTCTTCACTAAACTCCATTAGTTCATGCATTCTGTAGTAACAAGTTATCAACAAATTACCATCTGGTAACATGGTACATCCAGTTAGGACCGTTTTGTGACCTTCCTGTTTCACACTAAATATTTTGTTCAACTGGAGACGCACATTATTAATGTTTTCGTGTCGGACATTCGAAGCTGTATTTGTGCTTGATCTACCTTAACTTCTTTGAATGATAAGCTAGTGATAGTCTTCTTAATCGATATTTTCCCGAGCTGATCTATATCATTCATTAACGACATGATAGACGGATGTAACTGTATGTTTATTTCATAGTTCTGTACAGACTTGAATCTTTCTTTTACGAATTCGACCTCTTTGAAGATAGCTTCAATGATCTGGCGCGTTCCCAGGAAAATCTGAATGTCGGAAACGAATAATTCTAGTTGCGATGTTTGCGCTCTCAGACAACTCAAATCTTGTTTCGATTTATTTATACAGTTTAGAAGTTTGTTTGCTTCGGATTTACAATTTTCGTGTTTTGTGTATAATTCATGTAGTAGTTTTTGTTCTAAGTTTTCTAACTTCTTCTGTATTCTGGCTTGTGTATCATTGATTGTATTTTGTATGGTTTGCTTCTCACTTTCATAATTCCCCAAAGCTGACTCACGATCGGTAATGATTTGTTCAAGATTTTGCAATGCTCCGGTTAAAGTGTCTTCTAAATCAGCAAGTGCAGTTGAATTTTTTGCATTTTCAGCAGCTTTGTCTAAAGGAATGACGTCAAAGCATGCCCTATGACGAGATGGAACGCAACCTAAACAAACTGCAACATCATGTGTTTTACAGTACAGTTCGAGTCGCTTGTCATGGTCTTTACATTTAAGGCTGATGGAAATATTTCTTATCTGCCGAAAATCTTCGATTGATATAAGCTTGTGATTTCGTGATGTTTTAATAGAATTATGAACCTTCTCACAATCTGAGCATAATCCCTCTTCACAAACTGTACACCATTTGTTTGCATTTTCTTTTTCCGCATAACCACAGGGACCACAACGAATCTTTTTAGACATGTTTTGATACCTGTTGAAGCATATTTTAAAACAAAATGTAATTACATATTTATCTTATAAATATAATCAATTAATTTTCTGATTTTTCCTCGATCACGAAATTATAGATTGAAATCTATCTTTTTTGTCCTTTGTCCTTTGTTTTTGTTTTATTTCTGAATCTGTTTTGGTTGTTGTATTTTTCTTTAAGAGGGGCATTCCATAATGATAGACCCGGTGTTGAAGTCATTGAAAACCAGTTAAAATTATTTGTGAACTATGTATAGTAAACTGATAATTTCGTGTCTATTCAGTGATTATTTGGTGTTTAACACATCTTCCAGCATTATTTGATATATCATGGCGGCCAGTTTTTATTGATGGAGGAACGCAGAACAGGAGAGAACCACCGACTTAGTCAATTTAGATTGGCTCCCAGGAAACTGGGGAACAGAAATATGGTCACTCAGGTCTTCTTCCGACCGGAGGTAAAACCTTGCAAAATGGGGCGTCCGTTTTGGTTGTCATCTTCTTGTGTCAATCAAAATTTCATCGACCATCATTCCGGACGGCCTCTAATTCAGACCCAGCATATTTAAAACAACTAACAATCAATCTATCAATCAATCAATCAAGATTGAAGCCACGTGAGGGTTTGAAATCGTTATCTCAGTGTTGACAGGCTAGTGATACAGTAGATGTACTCATTAGACCACTCAGACTACGCTGCACCCTTGTCTAATCGAAGCATTGTTATCATTACATCTTACGTATTATGAATGATTTGTATCGTCTGCTTAGCAGTCAGTGCTTCTGTACTGACATTATTTTTATCATACAACTCTTAAATTGTCCATAAATAAATTAAGAAATTATTAAGAAATTAATGTCATTAATAACTCATTTGACCTTGGATGGATTAGGCTGTTATTATTTGGGTCCCCGTTAGTCATATAGCTCTTTGCGTGTTTTGCTACTTATACATCTTTTGCTTCAATATGTTTGCTTTGTGCGTTCCTGGTGAATGTAAATCCAGAAAAGCGCGTCGGCTGCATTAAATTTATAAAGTGTACTAGCAGAGGGTCGATTGTACTAGGGATTATTTGTCCCTAACGGTATCATGAGCTTAGTAGTCAGTGCTTCTGTACTAAAAATATTATGATATACATTTTAAATTGTCTGTTGATAAGATTGGAAATGTTAAACTCCCTCAGGCAATGTTAGCCTTAGGATTTTGTTCATTTGTCCCTAATCCTAATGGTCATTACGCTTTTCACGTGTTTCGGCACTTTCACATTCGTGGTTTTAAAATTTTGCTTTAAACGTTCCTGATGAGCGTTTATCCGCAGAAAACGCTTCGGTACATATAAAATTTATAAAGTGTTATTTTCATTTTATTTCAGAGGATGTTATTACCTGTTGTCATTTGTATTTATTATTTGCATTGGAATATCAAGCTTCTACGCATCAAATATTCCCAGATCATGAAGAAAAAGTGACACAATAAAATAAAACGAAAATGAAAAAGAGACCAATTCAACAACTGCCATTTTTTCTGACAAAATTCTGGAAATGTGAATATTTTAGATAATTTCTAAGAAAGGAAAAACATGAGAAATAGATGACATATTAGAAGAAATGGAATATTTTGGAAGTAAAGTCTTGTTTACATAAATAAATAGCTTTCGGTTGTTTTCGTAGGAAAGCCATCTGTTATGACATTTATTGAATGCCATCGTTGTTAATCTTGCCAGAATCCTCCGAAGTGTGATTATGCATCTTTTAAAAGTTTTCAACAATTTATTTTTGTGGAATCAGATCAATAAAATTTGTAGCATATCATGATTACATCTCGGAAAAATTGATTCGCTATAAAAGCACACTTTGACCTCTTCACGTCTCTTAGTTTGTCTTGTAAGTATAATAATAATTCTACCCAACTATTCCATTCATTCATATTTGGTCAATTCCAGTAGATGAATGCAAGGACATAGACTTTCGGAAACACATTTTGCAACATGTTTATTTACAGTAAGAGTAATCAATTATTGTTTGATTTAATATTCAGGACGAGAACAAATTAATAAAAAAAATCTAATAGCAGATATTGCAATGTGAGCCGCTCACACCAAAACCAAAGACGTATAGGGATAAAAAAAATGCAAAAGATGCATCAGTGAGAAACAAAGACAATTAGTGGTCAAATAGAGATGCTGGTTATGCGTCAATAAGGCATCACCCAAAGACACAAAAAGCAAAGACATCTAGAGATCAGCTGTGTTTGTTTTCATATCAAAGAACTTTTGTGGCAGTGTTTGCTTTCGATGAATGCCATTCGTGTTCATTGGTGATCTTATTTCATTTCTTTCGGTTTTGTCATATGTGATTAAACCAAATCGAAAGACAATATATATTATTTTACAATAGATTCTTTCTAAATATGAAACTAGGATATATAGCAAACAATGATATTCCTCGAGGTATTGTGAAATGATCAAATATATATATACCTAAAAGTAAAGACTTTTCATTTACTTGTACAGGAAGCAAATCTTTGCTATTCAAAATTTAAGTTTGCTTTCCCTTCATATCGTCTGAGAATGACACTATCTACGTCATTTTGTTATCAGGGGTAAATCTCGTGATATAAAACAAATGTCGATTGGGTACTAGTATTTAAATATCTTCAAAGAGCGGTAAATTTCAAATGTAGGCAGAAATTTAGTTATATAAATCTATATGTTTCCTGACCAATAATATCCTATGTACAAAAAGTCAGAAAAATAAAACTGAAAATTTTAATTTTGTTAAAAACCCTTTAGAAATTTAAGATAAGAAACAGCTATTTGATTAATTGTTACTATTACTTGGTGCTCAACATTGTCACAAGTATTTTTTCTTTCTTTCAAAAGAGTATTAAGAAAAATAGCAAGTCACAGTGAGAAAAGAGACAGATCAAAGTTCAAAGAGCAAAAGTTCAATGATGTTTAAACTTATATGTATTTGGATATTTATCTATCGACTAATGATTTTGACTATCCATTTGGTTATCTTCCACCTCTTTTGTTAAAAATACGTTTCAGTAAGCATTCTATGTTAATGACAATAATCATTTTAAGTGCATTCAATAGCTTAATAAAACTATCCTTATTAAATAGGTTTTCGTCTGATATTGAACTGCAGATGTTGCCCTTAAAGGTAATAAGAAGTTACAATTTTTTGAAAACGTTAATTATACATTCAAATGGATGTCCAGTGTCATCAATCAAATCTCATTGAAAAGAATGTGTTGATATTAAAATTCTATTAATTTTGTAACGTCCGATTCAAAATACGAGTAATGCATTCTATACACACACAAAAAAACACCGTACCAGGACCAGAAGAACAAAGCCATGACCCACCAGTACATTAGAGTCATGTCTTATCAGTACAACAGCACAGTTCTTAATATTGTTTCGGTTTTTTGATAGAATAATAATGTCGTGCGAATTTGGGATAAAATGCGGACTTCATTAGCATTTTTGTGTATTTTGTTCCGTTCAAGATGCTCTAAAATAAACTCATCATAGATACCAGGATTAAAATTTTGTTCGCCAGACGCTCCTTCTACAAAAGACTAATCAGTGACGCTCAAAATCAAAATTGTTAAAAAGGCCAAAATAAAGTAAAACGAGCCCTTTTGTCAATCATTAGTCCAGCCGGAGAGCATAACAGTTGATGAACATAAAGATGTGTTTATCTTTGCTGCAAAGTCGAACAAACTAAAAGAACAACAACTTGACGGGAGATACACAGAAAAATCACCAACCAAAACTGATGGTTTGTACAGACAGCATACGTCACTCTACGATAAAGACAAACAATATTAATTTTGTGCAACTTGGTTGATTACTAAGCATGCTACGTTATACACTCAGGAATAGTTTTTAATTGCGTTGTCAGTTTTTCATAGACTTATTAGTTTAAATATCTCTTTAGTATCTTCCGCCTCTCTATCACTATTCTTATTTAGTTATTTATATAAGAGATAGTAGCAAATCAGAAAAGCCTGTAACAACTGCCTGTGTAAATGGGAATTATTTTGATTATATAATTTTATTGATATTCATCTCAAATTTTCCAGTGAAGGACAAACCTATTGGAAATTTTACCAGTAAACAGTTTCTTAACTGGAATAATGAAAATGGACAAACTGTTTTCTGAAAAATGTCTTCAAACCAATACATCAGAACTGTGGTGTGTAATCCCTAATTACACAAAGAAGAATTGTTTAATGCGTAATGAAATTATTTAATTTCCCTTTTACAGACTCTCCTAAACAAATTTCTTAATTTTTTTTTATTCTAACAGAGAATGGAACAAATTAATTTGATAATTCTATCTGTAATATTTATTCCCTATCAAAGTTTATAAAGTTCTGTGTAAACAACATTAACGGTACCAATTTTGCTGCACCAGATGCACATTTAGACAATAAATGTCTCTCCAGTGATGCTAGATACCTATATATTTGAAAATACAAAGCTTATTAAAAAAGAAGAGCTTATAAACCAAAAAGGTAAAAAGTATAGACAAAGTCGGGCAAGGAATCAATGCTTTGCATGAGGGAGATCAATTCCTGAATTTAGAATAATTTCCAAAATATTGTTTAAATAATACATACGAATTAAAGACTGTAACCGAGCATTTCGCCTTAGATATCAGCATATCGTATTGACTGTTCTATTTTATGTGCTCTTTATACCCTTTCTATAAGACTTCAAATAAACTAGGAGCAAGATATATTAGGCACATCTATAAAGCGCCTCAATATCAAAAGAAGTTTTTCAGGCAGTTAATATTTCGATTTTGCGCTAGTTGTATGTTTTCGATATTCTCCGCCATATGAATTAAGATGGATTTGTGGGCACATTATATTCAAGTTTAAATAAATAAATACTATAGAATAAAGTAAATACTATTACAGCATAGAATGAAAGTAAACATGTTTAAGGATTTAAAAACATTCCATTAAAGAATCCTTGCTGCTTTTCTAAGATTTGCTAACTTAAGAACCCCTTCAAGCAAAGTATACCTTAAAGGGTTTTGGCTCTCTTGTTTAGGTTTCATTTTGTTAAATTATTTTGCAGTGTTAACTTAGAAATAAGATGATGCTAACTAATCAAAACTTTTGGCATGAGCGTTTGTGATAAAGACATGTCCAAAAATACGCACCAAACGCCTCAAAAGAAGGTTCTGATCTACTGGATTAGACTTATCACCGGTTTATACTTACATTGGCAACACAACGGGTGCCACACGTGGAGCAGGATTCGCTTACCCTTCCGGAGCATTGAGATCCCCGGTTTTGGTTGGGTTCATGTTGCTTAGTCTTTAGTTTTCAATGTATTGGATACTGTCGTTTTCGTGTCTTGCCATGGCGTTGTCTGTTTGTTTTCGACTAATGAGTTTAAATTTACTTATGTATCTTTCGCCTCTCTTTTCTTCTTTCATTTACCTCTGATGGTATGATTATGATAAATGATTATTTCATCGTACGAACGTACACTTTATAATTTGAAAAAGTAATGTTTCATATAATTATATAGGCATGTATATCATGCAAAATATAATTATTCTTTGTACATAAATTCTATTAAATTTCAAAGAAGCATGGCAAATTGTCACTCTAACAAGGACTATGTAAAATACTAGGTTTAAAAAAAAACATGTACTAGTATATACTAATGATTCCTAACAGAACGATCACTTAGGAAATGACGAATTTCAAATTCTCCTATTTTCTTATCATTATCATTCCAAAAATTCAGGACACTGTAGGTGTAAAAAAATTGAGAAAATGAAAAAAAAAAAAATCATGATGGTGTAACGGAATAAATCTTTGACAAGCAATGTCTAGTAGTTTCAGATGAAAAAAAACCTCATTAAAGATAACAGGCTTATTATTTGGTACGAAATGATTGATTCTATGCTATACAAGAAACAAGAGTTATACTTACTATCATTTATTTTTTTTTTTTTGAAATAAATTAAACCATAACTTAATATGTTTTGCTTTTCAGTTATGAACATTCATTGGCCTATGTCCTGAGGATATTTCTTTTTTGGCATTGCACACGGTTTTGTCGAACTGTTTATGACGTCTTTACAGTATTTCCATTGTATGATTGCTGTTTGATATTTGAGTCTGATAAAACATGATTTGTTTGCTAGCTGTTATGAGCTTTGAACTATAGTGTACAGTAACTGGTTGTATTTTGGTGCATTGCGTCATGTGTCTTTTTGTTAGTTGTTTTTGTCGATTTAATGAAACTTCCCAACTGATTTTAACTTTAATTATAGCTGTTACAAAACTATAATTGGTCAGGAGGGAAGGCTATATCCCCATTGTTTATGTGCCTGTCCAAAATCTCGAGTCTGTATTACAGCGGTTGTCGCGCATGCAATATTTGATTTGCATCTATCAGTACTCTGGTTTTGTTTTTGAGTTGGTTCAAGTTTTATCATGCCGAGGCCTTTGGATTTTATCTATTTTGAAGGCCGCATGGACTGAATTGTTTCCATTGACGGTGCAATTTGTGTCCTTCGACGGTTGTCTTCAGTGTAAATCCATCAAATGAAACACCAGCCTCTAAGATTGTCTGGAGGACGGCTCAGGTGTATCAATACATTGCTGATTGTCTTTTAAATAGACGGTCCTAGTTTTCGTCGGGTCGAGTTGCACTGTACTCGAGCCTGCCTGAGTTTCGTTTTAAGGTTTGGGAAGAGTTCTAGTCAGGCATGACCAGTGGCAAGATATACAAAAAAAAAATTTCGGAACAGCCTCATATTTTACGGAATGTGATTTTTTTGCATGAGTTAACTAGTCCCTATATAATTTGACAATAATTGAAGTTAATTGATTTGATTTTTTTATGATAACTGTCGAAATATTTTAACTAGGTACAATTTAGAAAATTTTATCGCTATTTGAAAGTTATTTACTTGACTTAAAACAAAACTAGAATCGTAATAGATAACTCAAGCACAAGGAGAAATGTTTTTCAAAAACATGTGCATTCACAGTTGACCTACAAAACCAAATATCATAAGATACCCTCAATCCTCAACCTTTTGCAAGATATGAAGGTCTCAGACTACATCTATTGGGCTTTTGCTGAGGACCTAGTTTAATTCCAGCAATTACATTTTTTGCAGTTTAAATATATTCCAGTGTGTAAATTTAGACTTTCCGTTGAAGAAGCTTGACACGGATTTTTTCAATAGCAACCGTATTTGACTTTGTGGTTTAATTTACTTATTGCAAATTTGTTATCTTATACCCCCTTTTCACTTCTCGTATGCACATGTGAACAACTTCATTTTTTCTGTTTTGGCCTGTTTCTTTATCGAAATAGTATTGCAATTCATCCGAATTATTTGCAATATTTATACCTTATATCATGCCAAGTTAATCTAGTAAATATCTTTATGTTCCGTTTTATTGTCTAAATGATTGACCTGTTTCCTGTATTTTGAAATGCAAATGTTTGACATATGATGAAAATATTTGTTTTAGATTTTAGGTTTCTTTAAATAAAGGATTCATTATGACGTCCCGTTTAAGGGTTGCAAAGAGAACACTTTGGTAACAGTGGTTTTTACTGAAAATTAAAATCTGAAAATTGCTTGGTTACACTGGTTTCGATGTTTACACGTGTAACTTCACTTTCGATATTCAGTTGGGTTTAATTTTCATAACAGGCATCATTCCCATGTCCACTTACAATTATAAGTGTTTGGTAATAGTAGAAAGACTTGAAAAATTTAATCGGAAAATGCTTGGTCACATTAGTTACGAGGGTTACAAGGATGACATTCACTTTTTTATATTTATTACAAGTATTTTTTTCAAAACAGGTTATATTTTCCAAGACCTCTTATTGTGTAACCAATGTAACTTTGTAACTGACCTAATGAGGCTTGTTTTAAACAAATGAACCCACAAAAAATAATAAAAGTTAAAAACCAGAATTGGAAACTTGTATTTGATTCATGTGAACAACGTTCCGTATTCGATTCGTGTTTGTCGGTCTAGTAGGAAGCAGTGTTCATAATCAGAGGAAATGATCTCGTCCTGGTATGCATATAATATTTGCAATCAGACGTTATAACACCAATCATATTTTAGTATACATCTCTTTCACCAGAGAAGTGCATGCATTTACCGTCAGTACTTTTATAAAAGGCGAATGTTGCAAACAAGGAAGTTACTGGATCATTGGTCAATTTGCATATTTTGGATTGAACAAGCCGATGACGACGACGATGACGACGACGACGACGATGATGATGATGATGATGATGATGATGATGATGATGATGATGATGATGACGACGTCATCTGATGATGATGATGATGATGATGATGACGTCATCTGATGATGATGATGATGATGATGATGATGATGATGATGATGATGATGATGATGATGATGATGATGATGATGATGATGATGACGACGACGATGACGTTGACGATGATGACGACGACGATGACGATGAGGATGATGACGACGTTGATGATGACGATGATGATGACGATGTTGATGATGACGATGATGATAATGATGATGATGCCGATGATGATGATGGCGATGATGATGACGATGATGATGATGATGACGATGATGATGATGATGACGACGACGACGACGATGATGATGATGATGATGATGATGACGATGATGATGATGACGATGACGATGATGATGATGATAATGATGATGATGATTTGGTGTTTAACATGCAGTGGCAAATATAACATGCATATCAGGGCAGAACATTTTATGATTTGAAAATGAACCCTGCTTTGTGCTAGACCAACACGATTAGCCGGATTTTTACGTGCTAGTTCACAAAGAAACAGTTCATAAGAAGACATGTTACCATACCCTTACACATTCTTTAGATTGATGAACCGACCAGTATTTTCTATTACTCCTTAATGCGCGTACTTGACGGGGAATCAGCAAATTCTTCAAGTCTCGACCGGTGATCAAACTCACAACCTCTCGCACTCAAGGCGACCACATTACCACACGACCATTGAAGCGGCTTGTAATAGTAAAAGTTAATAATTGTCTCTACTCAATATTCCACGTATGTTTGTATGACTTTGAACCACGATGGAATTCCTAACCCCCATTGGAACGCTGAAATGCGTTTTTAAACACACTGAAGTGCGATGTTGGCATTGTGACGCTATCTTCTTGATACCTACGCCGATGTGTTTTGTTAAAAACGCTCAATTATGATGGAAAAAAAACTATATTTTCAATGTTTTTCATGTTTTAAAGTCAATTTGATTGTTGCAAGCAGCTTTTCAGGGTTTAAGTAAATCACCGAGAATATTTCCCGTTAAATTGAAACAGTCATAAGAAATTGCCATTAAATTTCCAGTCATAACTGTTACGTTGTAGTTTACTTTGTAAATACGCTTAGACAAAACTAAGCCAACGTTCATACAATCGTAAGTGACCACTGTAGACGCTACATGCAAAGTTTATTTTCCATTAAAACCAGCGCTTTCTTAAATCACTGAACAACGTGGTAGTTGTTTGAAATGCAAATAGTACTTGATTAGTCAGAAAGAAATGAATAAGTATTGTATCACCATAGATTGTTTTGCTTCAACTGGAGAAAAGATTGATTTTGGCAAACCTTTACTGTTAAAAGTCCATTTTTGGTAATATCCTTTTGGCGTGGCTCGGTATTTATACATCCTACCATTGTGTTATTGTGCTATGGTAATTTTTTGTATTCTTGTCTTTCATTTTTGCTCATGTGCTTTGTCTATATGCCGTTTTGTTTTTCTCTGTTGACATATTTGTTTGTTTTTATAGTGATTAAGACTAAAACACAATGTTGACTGCTATACGCCTAATTTTGACATTTTTAACTATTATGTCTGTTTGTTTTGTTCACACATTGTTGGCAATATAATGGAACTGTATGCGACTGTCATACAAGTGAGAGGTTTGGCTAGATAAAAAACCAGGTTTAATCTACCATTTTCTACACAAGGAAATGCCTGTACCAAGTCAGGAATATGACAGTTGTTTTCCATTCGTTTGATGTGTTTGAGCTTTTGATTTTACCATTTGATAAGGGACTTTCCGTTTTGCAATCTCTCCTTTTATGGTTGCTCTATTATGTTCCCATCACGGATTCCATCTCAAACACTACCTCCAAGTCGCCAGACAAAACGACATTGAAACAACGCTCTCTCTCTTAGTGCAACAAAAAGATCAACAGATTGATGGGTGTATCAATTCAGGTCTAAAACATTTTACACTGTCGAAAAAGTGAACAAGTAAATAAGAGGTTTATACACTTTTAATACTACACGAAAAGAAGAGTGGAAATTAAGCCTTCTGTGACGCATCCTTTTATTTAGGAAATCTGCAGAAGGTTTTTTATTAACGATTGAGCATGGCATTTTCAAAACATATAAGGGTCCGCGTATAGACTCTCCGTTTTAAATTATGACAGTAAACGTGGATTCACGAGAGGAGCAAAGTAAAGATCAACTTTTAACGCAGCATAATGTCCACATGCAGCACAATTAAAGATAACGATTTCTCATTTAGTATGAACCTGTAACTAAGGACATACATAGTATTGAATATTAAGATCAAATTCAAAGGCCAATTTGACGTTCTATATTTTGACCCTTGCTTGTTATTTTATTCCATTTGAACTGAAAGAGTGAGACAGAGAAAGAAATGTAGCAAAATATTATTAGTTCAAAACATTCTGATGACATTTAAAAAGTTATAACCCTTTTATTGCTTACATTTATGATTTTCATTATATAGCTTCATATTGGTATATGATACATGTAAACCCATGAGGTCTTTTGCATTAGGTTCAGAAACATTTGATATTGAAATAGGGCAACTGGACATGAACTGGTGGAAACCGGAAAAACCCATTTTTGCACTAATTTCTTCCAAAAGTAGCTTGAAACCATACCCAGATGAACGAAAATTGTTTATTAATTATTTCCAGCGTAAATGACGTATTTGTTTTATTTACAAAATAATAATTTCTATATTTGTGTGTTAGCAGATTTATCTGGCATCATTATGAACCAACATGCACACGATATGTTTAAGATAATAGGCAAAAAAGCTAAAAAAAAAAAAAAAAAAAAAGGATAACAATGTTTTGTCATTTTATTGACATTAAATTCTACAGAATGTCCATGATTTACTTCATGGTCTTTGAAAACTGATTTTTTTTTATAAATTTCAATAAAAATTTCCAAAGACGCAAAAGTTAGTAAAAATCGTCGTTTAATGGAAATTAATCCTATAAGCAATCCATTGACAATTGTTATCAGTAGACTTATTAGGAGCTTTCGTCTTGCTGACGATTGTTGTTTCTTTCTATCTACTTTAGTTTTCAAAATAACCTTCATTAATACAAAAAGAGTGAAATTGAGCATTTTGAGCAATGACTTGAGCATATGGAGTCAATCGACAATTTTGATTATGTGACGGATTTGTATAACCGCGCCTATCTTCCTGATAATTTTTGTTGATTGCTGTTACTATTTGTCTTTTATCGCTTTAAATTTAAGAGCAAAAACACCTGGTCATGACGATTTTTTTACCAATTGTAAATCATGATGTGCTGATCGGTTTGAGGGAGCCGTCTCCATCTATAATAATTTTGAAGATAATAGTCTAAAACTTGAGTTGACTCCTATGTTTGGTTTTTAGCTAAACTGGACAGGTTTTGTAGCATTAAAAACATATAATTTATACTGGTTACTCTAAACGAATTTCCATGATGTTTATGCTCTATTTGACATTTTCTATAGAAGATGAAATAGACATTTCTCTAAGTGCATCATTGAATTTTTTTAATAAATTTCCTGACAATATGAATCAGCTTTCGATGAAGTATTACATTTTCTCATTTTAAAAGCTATAAAGAAAACGGTCAAGTTAAAGATATTTTGAACCCAAACAATTATAATCAGTTATTCCCTAAAGTCACGCATTGGCTTGTTTGTTGCTTTCTTTTCAGTGTGTTCACTGCTTTTATTTATACGAATGGATGATAAATATATATAACTACTCAAGATTGTATATGGCAGCACACTGATGGTTGTTGCACAAGAGTAACACTTTTTTATCTCTGTTGTAGTGTAATGTTTGCGGTTGGTCTAGACCATCAGCTTTGGTAAGTACTGTTTTACTGGAGCTCCCGTCATGCTGTATTACTACTAGTATATTAGATTTGATATCAACAACATACACATTTTGATGATCATCAACAGTGATTCCTTAGGACCGACTAACGATTCCTCCTTATGTACCCATAGTTCCTCACCGGTCATGGAGATACAATTTACGGTATGATCTCTTTCGATTGTGAAATAAATTCTATCGATAGTGGTTTCTAAGTATAATCCACATTCAACATCTAATTTGCTCAATACTTTTCCCAACATATTAGTTACTACAATGCCATCTTCGATAATAACAAACAATTTGTTGTTCTTGTATGATATTCCAAAGCATTTGCTTTTTAATTTAGCTCTTTTCTCAACAGTATTGTTCTTTATATTGAAAATCTCTATGTATTGACTAAATGATCCATAAGTGACAGCAATACGGTCAGAATCTATGACCGTTATATCAAACGGGATCCAGAGCACTGTATGTTTCGAATATGTTTACCGTCTTCACTATACTCCATTATTACACGCTCTCCCTTATAATCAGCTATTAACAAATTACCATTTGGTAACATGGTACATCCGACAACCACGACAAGAAACTTGTTTGCTTCACTTTAAATATTTTCTTCAACTGGAGACGTATGTTATCAATACCTCTTAAATTGGGTTCTAGAACCTGTATCTGGGCTTGATCTGTCTTTGCTTCTTTGAACGGCAAACTAGTGGTAGTCTTCTTAACGGATATTTTCCCGAGCTTATCTACATCATTCTTTAATGACATGATTAAAGGATTTAACTTAAAGTACATTTCATAATTCTGCACGTTCTTGAAACTTTCTTTAACGCATTCTACGTCTTTGAATACTGTTTCATGGATATGGCGTATTCCCAGGAAAAGTTGCACCTCGGATGCAAATGATTTCAATTGCAATGTTTGTTCTCTCAGACAACTTAAATCTCGTTCGCAATTTCTCAGACGGTTAAGAAGTTTATCTATGTCTGATTTACAATAACCATATTTTGTGTCTAATTCAAGGAGAAATTTTGTCTCTAGGTCGTCTAACTTTTTCGTTATTTTTGCTCGTGTATCAGTGATTGTACTTTTGATAGTTTGCCTCTGGACGTCTAACTTCTCCAAAACTAAATCACGATCAGTAATCATTTGTTGAAGATTTTGTAATGTGTTGGTAAAGGTGTCCTCTAAATCAGCCAGTGCAGTTGAACGTTTTGCATTTTCAGCAGCTTTATCTATAGGAATGAAGTCAGCGCACGTCCTATGATGAGATGTAACGCAATCTAAACAAGCTGCCACGTCATGTGTTCTGCAGTACAGCTCGAGTGGCTTGTCATGATCTCTACAGTCAAGACTGACCGAAATATCTTTTATTTGCCAGTAGTCTTCAATCGATATGAGCCTGTGATTTCTTGATGTTTTTATAGATCTGTGAGCCTTCTCACATTCTGTACATAATCCATCTTCACAAACTGTACACCATTTCTCTGCGGTTTTACTATTTTCTGCATAAACACAGGGACTACAAAGGATGAAATCGGACATTTTGAAAAACCTAAAAAATGCATATTTGTTACTTTACAAACTATAACCATTATTAAAGATAAATGGAATTTAATCAGTTCTTACCAAGAACTTACGTTGGTCACAAAACTAAAGAGTTCACCTCTGCCTGTTTCTTATCCGACATGGCTGATGAAAGTCTTAATATAATATGTAATTCAATGATTGTTGCCCTATATTTCATAAATGACCAGGCATTAATGACATAACTTATTTTCTTATAATGGACACATGTCTATTCACAGCGGTAGTATTTTTATATGTTATGTACATAAAAAATGATCATTACCTAAGGTGTTATTTCATGAAACTTATTAACTGTGGAAGGATGAAGTATCTAGTTCATTTTCATTTCAGGAACGCATGCATATATTGTACTTTTAATGAATTGTTAATAGCAACTGATAAAATTTTAACCAGAAGATGTAGTAAATATTGACATAATAGAAATTAAAAACAAATTCTGATTTCAGCCAATAAATAACTGGGATGTTTCCAGTCACATATACTAGAAAAATAAATGTCTTGGACACTTTCTCAGAATTGAGGAATAGAGCAAACGAAACTATGTCTACTTTTTGTTTTTTCCTATTAGTCTTTGCTGAATTAGCATTTTAAAAACATTGTTCAGAATTTATCTTTGTTTTGAATAAGGAAATACGTGGCATAAGTAAAGTTTTATCCTGCCCAGTACTACAGTGAACATTTCCCATAACGTTTCATTGCTTACAAGATAATAACCATCACCAGAAGTAAACCAATAAAATGTTCACCCTTTTTCCTTTTACAAGCTTTAGTAACCATGTCACCTCAAGTTTCCAAAATATTTTATAGATACACCAAATTAAAAACAATGTGCTTTTAAACATCCAAGATATATGTTTATAACTCAGGGTTAACTTCCTACAACTTTCAAATTCAAGGAATATTTTTTAACCCTTTTCGTACGAAATCGGATGTGATGTATCATGTGTTGGTGGTATTACACCTAAAGAAGACATTTTTGTTGAATAAACCGAATGTTATTATTTTTTGTTAAATACTTGTTAATTCAAGCATAACTGTCAAGTTTTGTCATAATCAGTTCAATAGTTTGAGAGAAGTTTGGTAAAATGTAAGACGACATCTACAGCGATTTGAGCAAAATTTCTCCGAAAAATCCTATTAGTTGAATATCATACAAAAGATGACTCTAAGATGATAAACACCACTAATATACCCTTTGACTTCATTTTAAGGTCCTTTTGGTCCGATAATACCTCTCATTCCTCAAAATTTTTACTTTTAGGCTAATAAATCAAAATTTTAGGATGACTATCACACGTTTATGTAAAAATGTGCTAATGAATGAGTAATTGAAGTGTTCAAGCTGAATGAACTAGCAATATAAAAGCTTACTAACTCCATGAAGGTTTCAATAAGTCCTAACGTAAAACTTAAGTTTACGCCGCGTTTCAGAGAGGGCATTTAATGGCTCCTTTTAGTAAATAATTTGTTGTTACTGCTTCAAAAGATATTGTATTTACTGATTACTGTACATTTCTTAAAGAATTATTTAGGATTTTTTTTTTATAGCCCAATATAAGAAATAAGGAGAAAAGTCAGAAAACTCCCAAATCACTGAGTAAGGCTTAATCTGCCTACTAATGTTCATGGTAGAGCCATATTTTAAGGCAATTTTCCTCAAATATGTTTTGAGACTCATTTCACTCAGAATATTTCACATTTGCAATATTTCAGTTAAATAGCATGAAATTTTAAAAATGAGAGTACATACAAGGTCAAAGATGCATGTGAAGCTTCCATAAATATAAGTAATACCACCATTATTTTTCCTTTTAATCTTTGTTAAATTGGCATTTTCAAAAAAATTGCAGAATTTATCTTTGTTTCAAATAAAGAAATACTTGGCATGAGTTGAGTTTTATCCTGTCCAGTACTACAGTGAAAATTTCCCATAACATTTCATTGCACATAAGATAATAACCATCACCGCAAGTAAACCAATCAAATTTTCACCCTTTTATACATTTTAAAAGCTTAAGTAAACATGTCACCCCAAGTTCCCAAAATATTTTTAGAAATACGAAAATAAAGAGGTGCTTTGAAACACCCAAGAGTTTTTGTTGATGACTCAGAAATTTTTTCTGTAATGAAATGCAGGGTTAACTTCCTACAATTGTCAAATTCAAAGGAATATTTTTTCGGCCCTTTTCTAAACCGAATGTGACGTATTGTGTTTTGATGGTATTTCACCTGGTAAAAGAAAGTATCTTGAAAAGATTGAGAAAATTGAAACAGGTAATCAGGCAGCACGGTTTAAAATCTTCAATGAAATCTTTAATTATCATTTTCTTGAAAAGTCCTCTGCAACAACATATTTCTTGAATCTCTAATTATATCTGGTTGGGTTGTTCACCCTATTTTGTCAATGTAACGGAACTATAAACAGCTGTCATACAAGTGGGAGATTTAGCTAGCTATTTAACACACCATTTTCTTCGGAAAATGCCTGTACCAAGTCAGGAAAATGGCATTTGTTTTCACTTCTTCCGTTCATTGATAGCGTTCGATTTTGTCAGTTTTATGGACTTTTTAAATTACTTTTGTCTATATATTTGAATTCGATATAAATAAATCATCTGGAAAAATACCAGATAATTTTGAAATAAAACTTTGTAGCAGAAGAAAGTGTAAAATTATGAAACAAGACAAATAACCATGCATACAAATAAATTCCTCAAACTGCTGGTTAGATATCAAACATATGCATATATTAGCGAAATTTGCAGTTCTGTTATGTCTTTTTATTCTACCAGTAACACGATATTTACCTTACAAGATTTGAATTTGTTTAAATATCTTCAAAGTCCGTTAAACTGACGCCCATGTCATCTTAAATCACAAAATATCGAACAGATTTAACCTTGTAATAGTTTGATAGAGATAAAAATGTTTATAAGTGTTCAGACATTCAGTCAAAATAGAAAACGAAGGTTACGTATGGGTTTTCCTTCCTACTACTACTGTTGTTTTATACGACCGCAAAGCGGTAGTATTATGTTATGGTGTTGTCTGCGTCTGCGTCGGAAGACATTTTGGTTCGCAGACAATAACTTGAGTATAAGTTCATGGATCTCTATGAAATTTTAGCACAAGGTTCCATACCAGTAAAGGATGGTTGGGATTGCCGTTTTGTAATTAGGGCACAAAAAAAGGTCAGTTTTACTGTTTCATGGAAAATAAATTGGTTCGCAGACAATAACTTTAGTGTAAGTGTATGGATGTGTAAGACATTTTAGTACAAGGTTCCATACCACAATAGGAGGGTTGGGATTGATTTTGGGGTTATTGTCTTAGCTGTTTTGTAATTAGGGACCAGAAAGGGGCCAAAACAATTATTTGTCTGGTTTTAAGACAATAACTTGGGTATAAGAGATATTTCTTTGGTCAAAATTTTAGCACAAGGTTCCACACCACAATAGGAAGGTTGGGATTAATTTTGGGGGTTATTGTCATAGCTGTTTAGGAATTAGGGGCCAAAAGGGCCTAACAAAACAATTTTTGTCTGGTTCACAGACAATAACTTGAGTATAAGTGTATGGATCTCTATTAAATTTTAGCACAAGGTTCCATACCACAATAGGAAGGTTGGGATTTATTTTGGGGTTATTGTCGTAGCTGTTTAGTAATTAGGGGCCAAAAGGGCCAAAAACAAGCATTTTTCATGTTTCAGGACAATAATTTGTGTATAAGAGTATAGATTTCTATGAAATTTTACCACAAGGTTCCATACTTCAAAAGGAAAGTTTTGATTGATTTTGGAGGTCATGGCCCAAACCGTTTAATAATCAGGGGTCAAAAGGGCCGAAAACAACTATTTTTGGTTTGCAGGCAATAACTTATTTTACAACAAATAACCATACTTTAAAAGGAAAGTTGAGATTGATTTTAGGGTCATGGTCCAAACCGTTTAATAATAAAGGGGCTAAAAGTGGCCAAACAACTAGGATTTTCTGATTTCTGGATAATAACTTGCGTATAAGTCTATCTATTGCTATTTAATTGTGCCACAAGGTGTTATACCATAAAATAAAGTTTGGGATTGATTTAAGGGTTATGACCCTATTGCTTTAGTTAAGGTAGATCATAAGTATATATTTTTGAAATAGATTTTTCTTATACTTTGCCAAATTGAAGATTTTACTATGCTTTTTCAAAATATAATAAAAGTATGGGTCACCGTGCTATTTTCCAAGCTATGAGTCGTTGAAAATTGCCTAAATTTGGTTAGATTGTTCATGAAAAAACACATTTGTGTGCATAAAAAACTTCTATGAGATGGAATTTTGAAATAAATTGCGAGAAGATAGGTTTTATAATATGTTTTAAGAAAATAAAAAGAAAAGATGGTGTCACCGAACTTGTTTTCTTGCTACAAGTAAAATTTAAAATTTCCCTATCAGTCCAGTATATATTTTTACTAAAAGAGTTATCTCCCTTAAATGGATTATTTGAAAAATGATTCTAAAACACAAAATATATTTGTTTAAATATTTTGAATAATACATGTATCACCAAGTTTTCTTTATATAAATAAACAGTCTAACCATTAAATTGCAAATATGTCTCCAAAATTTGCAGATTTGTGCAAATAACTAGACCGATTTTGTACTGCGATTGTACAATCCAAGATGGCGGTATACCATGAATATACCTTAAAAGGGTCCAAAACCATTACTTTGTATAAATTGCTTATTTGTTTAGCAATTTCAATGGGGTTTAATTCAAAAGTCTTGAATTCTTGGGAGTCTTTTAATATGCAGAATCAATTGGGTATTTAATATTTGGATTTTAGGGTCTGTTTTTGAAATGATTCATATTAAGGTCCAAAGGGTCCAAAATTAAACTTTGTTTGATTTCTTTAAAAATTAAATTATTGGTGTTCCTTGATATGCTAAATCTAATTGTGTATTTAGATTTTTTAATTTTGAGGCCTGTCTTCAAATTGGTCCACATTAATGTCCAAAGTGTCCAAAATACAACTTTTTGTTTATTTAAAAAAATGAATTCTTGGGGTTCTTTGATATGCTGAATCTAAGCGTGTATTTAGAATTTTGATTTGGGGCATGGTCGGCCCACATTAAGGTCCAAAGGGTCCACAATTAAACTTTGTTTGATTTAAAAAAAAGAATGGTTGGGGTTCTTTGATATGCTGAATCTAATGGGTATTAAGATATTTGATTTTGGGCACAGTATTCAAGATGGTCCAAATTGGGGTCCAAAATTGAACATTGCTTGATTTCATCAAAAATTAAATAGTTTGTGTAATTTGATATGGTCAATCCAACAGTGTTTCAGATTTTTGAATTTGTGCTTGGTTTTCAAAGTTGGTCCAAATTTGGGTCCAAAATTAAACTTTGTTTGATTTCTTCAAAATTAAATCATTGGTGTTCTTTAATGTGTGCAATCTAACAGTGTTTTAAATTTTGATTTTGGGCCCGTTTACAAACTGGACCCCATACAGGTCCAAAGTATCCAAAATAAAACTTAGTTTGATTTTAACAAAAATAGACAATGTGGTTATTTGATATGCTGAATCCAACCATGTATTTAGAATTTGAATATTGGACCATAATTTGTAAATGACTAATTTTAAAATTATTTAAGAAATTATACCAACTTACACAAACTAGGAAAAATGGGTAACAGTTCCTGTTACTAGAAATGTCAGTGTTCCATAACAACCAAAAAATATATATGGTCATGTGGCAAAATTGACTTAAAATGCAGTTGAAAAACATCGTCTTTTTTTCGCTTAATGAAAAGGCAGATTTTAATGGCTCTGACGTGCAGATATTGAATATATTTTCTATACTTTGTAAAATGTGAATTTGATTTTCTAGATTTTTAAACATAATTAGATAAGCTTTCGACTAAAAGTAATTCCAATCCTGTATCTTCCAATCAGAAGCCGTACAAGATTCCATTCTGAGTACCATCTTGGGGTAAAAACTTGCCGGTAAAATGTAAGCAAATAATTGCGCTCTTGTAACCTTCTAGGTGGCACTATAGTATTTACATTCCAGTATTTAGGTTGCTCATTTGTGTACCCTACTTAAGTCGATGTATCTGAACAGTGTGATTGGACAAAACATACAGTTTCAACTAAACAGACTTTCCCAAACTGAGGAATAAAATACGTGTAGAAAATTATAAAATAATTTTACATACAGGTGAAAAGAATTTTGAGAATTTTATATTCACTGCATGATAAAAACATAAAAACAAAACGTAGCCTCAGGTTCAAAAGAAAGCAAAAAAGTAAACGGTCATTCATTTCTAAATATTATATCGAAAGTACTTCAGATTGTGTATGTAGAATTTTGGGCAGTGTTAGAAAGTGGAGAACATTCTAAAAGGCTATCATTATCCCTAAGGGCCAGCCAGGAAATACTACCGCCACCTTAACTAGTATATATATATATAATGTACACTAAATTAATAGTATTTTTTTATTCCTATTCAGTTTGTCATTTACAAATAAATAGTTGATAAAAGGCAACTAGAAAAGGAACAAAACTTAAATTCCCCTCCCCTGGGAGTGATAATTGAATATTCAGAAAATTTTGCCTATTCTGTGGGTAAAAGTGCCCAAATTTACCCCGACAGTAGCACTTTATAATTTCAATGTAACTTGCGATACATTTTAATTATAAATACTCGCTTTAACTTTTCGAATTTTTGACACATGCACAACCACTGGAATGTGAGACATGACATATTTTAGCTGCCTGTTCATCCAATAACTTTCACCAACCTTGGCTGCCACCTAGGATCAAAAATGTTCAGTAGCCAAAAGTTGCTGATCATGATATTCAATCCCTAGACACAAAACATTCTGGATCAAGGATGGCGTCCAAAGTAAATTATGGAAAAAACTGTTGGAAATATTGAAAAGTTTACAAAAACTCACGTTTAAAAAATTAAGGCATACTTGAGGGATAATTTATTCGTCATTTTCAATGTGATGTGTCAAAAACAAGTTATATATGCCTTGTACAAATAGTTACGTCACAACTATTTCTACTTGAAATTTTTAGTATTTTGGACTGATTTAAAAAAACCATCAAATTCTTAGAGCCAGTTTGAACCATTTGTGATCTTACTCCTATATTGATTTGTTGGTATACTTGAATATGCTGAATCTGTCCAAATCTAAGTCCAAAATTAACTAAATGACGTTCTGTAATTGGCTAAATCTAACCATGTATTTAGATTTTCAAGGCCCTGTTATCAAATTGGACCACAGTGATGTCCAAAATTAAAGTTTGTTTGATTTCATCAAAATCAAATTCTCAGGGTTTTATAATAACCTGAATCTAACCATGTATTTAGATTTTGGAAATTGGGCCATGATAGGTAAAAGTCCAATTTCAATTTTTCCAGTTCTTTAACCACATTCATTCTGTGTCAGAACCCTTTCCTATGTCAAATTTTAATCACAATCCAAAACCAGAGCTGTATCAAACTTGAATGTATTGTCCATACTTGCCCCAACTGTTCTGGGTTTGACCTCTGCGGTCGTATCAAGCTGCGCCCAGCGGAGCATTTTATTGTTATATGATATTTTCATTTTGATAAATGACAGTAGTTAATGATGTCTTTCATATTTTGATGCCATTTGGTTGCTCTTGAAGTTTACTCTAATCCTTTTTGTTCCTAATTTTTAAAATAATTACCCTGTCGTCTTTTCGTCAAGTTCATTGGAAGATACCAAGACCTTGTTGATAAATATTCCGTATCAACTTCACAAATAATACATGATGGTCTTGAAGTATAGATTATAGGTACTGACGTTGTTTATCATCTTAATTACGTGTTATAGTGTTCTTTTATTTGTCCTTGTACATTTTAACCTTTACTGTTTAGTCCATTTTTGGTAATATACTTTTGGCGTGGCTCGGTACTTATACATCCCGCCATTGTGTTATTGTACTATGGTCAATTTTGAATTCTTGTCTTTCATTTTCGCTTATGTACTTTGTCTATAGAGTGTCTATATGTCATTTTGTTTTTCTTTGTTGAAATAGTTATTTGTTTTATAGTGATTAAGATTATATTACAATGTTGACTGCTGTACCCCAATTTTGACATTTTACCTATTATGTCTGTTTGTTTTGCTCACACATTGTTGTCAATATAATGGAATTCTATGCGACTGTCATACAAGTGAGAGGGTTAGCTAGCTATAAAACCAGGTATAATCCACCATCTTCTACATAAGGAAATGCCTGTACCAAGTCAGGAATATGACATTTGTTTTCCATTCGTTTCATGTGTTTGAGCTTTTATTTTGCCATTTTATAAAGGACTTTCCGTTTTGAATTTCCCGGTATAGGTATTTAGGCAGTTGGTAGTTGTTAGCCACTAGTTGTTAGTTGTTAGTTCAAAATAAAAATAAAATTGAAAAAAACCATTTGGAATTACAAGTAAGTAATAAATACATATTTTAACTTTTCTCTTGTCATAAAAGAGCAATTAATTTTGATAAAACAGAAATAGTGGCATTATCTCAACTGCACCATGTGAACCCTGTGTAAAGAATACCAGACGCTGTAATGTCAACTATTTATTTAATTCTAAATGATATGATATCTGACACAAAACATTAAAACTGTGTCTCTAGAAATATATGAACTAAATTGACAAAACTAATGTTTTGAAAACGTGCATTGTGAAAAACTATATAATTTCATTTGTTTTTCAACTGTTTTCACTAATCTTTTATATAGTATTTGATCTGTATCGTGATCTGACCAATTTTCTATCTTTCAACCTTGATATATTTATATATCCTTTGGTTTAATAACCATCAACTGTTTTTCACTTATAGTTTTGTAATATCCTCTGCCTTCGGTATTGTAGGGAATCCTTGTTTGTTCGCTGTCTATTTCTCTTCTATCCATATATTCCATATATTAATGGACCATTTTGTATTGTTTTTGTATTTTGAGGAGTTTTCAATTTCTTGATCATTGATGGAATTGAAACTATTCATTTTCACTGGTTTTGTAAGACTGATATAAAGTTTGTAAACAATGGAGAATTATATATGTCATGTGTAAATAAATTGACATTTACCAGATGCAGTAACACTTTCAGAAAATGTTTTTAGTTATGGAATTAATACCTTATCACTGCTTTTGTATGGAAATAGGAATCACTGCCCTATCCTGGTTATTTTACTGATTTTAATTGCCAAAATCTGAACTTTTGCTGATAAATGATGACACTTCTATGTCATACTATTTATACTACTCAGAACAATACCCAACACAATTAGAGCATTTATTTTAATTATTTGTTTCAGTGGTATTTTAATGACTTTGATGCTGAGTTGAACCTGTATACCCATAAATATGTCTGAATGGAAACAGTTCTGTAAACAAAGTTTTACTTTCAGAGACATAAACCAAAATTAATGTGTAACCTGTCCAGTGTTTAAGGCCATTTACAAGCCTTTTCTGTGTTTCAAATCCTTCATCTTGTCCTTATTTCTTTTAAGAATGTAGTTGCATGAAACAAAAAAAAAAAAAAATGTTTTGAATTTAAAGTGACAAACCTAAAATCGTGAAAATTTGAGAAGACAGATATCTTTCAGACAGATTAAGAAGAACGAAGAGGTAAGAATTTTTGTCTGTATATTTAAATGGTAAAATCAGTTTGCATTTTAATTTTTATTTTGACTAGCATTAAGTTTTAGAATAAACATATATAAAGTAAATTTCTTGGAAAATACATGTATATAATTGTTTACTTTTTACACATTGTGACTTGGATGGAGAGTTGTCTCATTGGCACTGATACCACATCTTCTTATTTCCATATATGTATATATATCAAGTACGTCTGAAATGACAATTTAATCTGGACTTTTATGTGCTTCTAGTCTACTAACCGGTTTCCATAGTTTGAGCAGATAAATATATAATCATTTCCAACCTTTTTACATGTTATAAACTTTCACTGCTGACACTAAAAAGAGGAGATCATGAGTGAAGATTTTGATGTGTAAGTTTTTCTAAAAAATTGCGTTCGTAATATGCTATGGCGATGTCTGCGTCGTCGTCCGAAGACATTTTGGTTTCAGACAATAACTTGAGTAAAAGTGTATGGATCTCTATGAAACTGTAACACAAGGTTCCATACCACAACAGGAAGATTAGGGATTGATTTTGGGGTTATGGCCCAAACCGTTTAGGAATAAGGGGCCAGAAAGAGGCCAAAACTAGAATTTTGTTTTCCGGACAATTACTTGAGTATAAGTCCTTGAATCTCTATGAAATTATACCACAAGGTTCTATACCATACAAAGAAGGTTGGGACTGATTGTTGGGGTTATGACCCTAACCGTTTAGGAAAACGGGCCAAAAACAATACTTTTCTAATACTTTGTATAAATTGCTCATTTCTGGACCAATTTCAATTGGGGTTTTAATTCAAAGTCTTGATTTCTTGGGGTTCTTTAATATGCTGAATCTAACCGTGCATTTAGATTTTGGATTTCGGGCCTTGTTTTTGAAATTGGTACATATTAGGGTCCAAAGGGTCCAAAATTAGACTTTGTTTGATTTCATCAAAATTGAATTATTGGTGTTCTTTGATATGCTGAATCTAACCGTGTATTTAGATTTTAATTTTGGGGCCTGTTTTCAAATTGGTCCACATTAAGTTCCAAAGCAAAACATTTTATTTCTTGTGTAGACAGGAAATCCAAAATGGCCAACTACAGGACTTAGCTTAACATAGGACTCTATGGGAAGAATATTTAAAAAAAAACACTTGACCAATTAAAAATATCAATATATCTTTGATTTGAAATACATCTTGGATTAATGCATTATACAATATCGTTCCAAATAGTAATACAGACGATTGTCATGTTAGCAATTAAGAAAGCATTTTAGAGTTGAAAGTAAGAACTTAAACAAGACATATTCTCCACAAGATCAAACAATTGCTAACATGTACACTGCCAACAACATAAATTCAAGATTCAAAATTTACCACCAGACAAAAAGTTTAAAAAGACACAATACCAACGATGACCTATAACCACTAACTTATCGAAGAAAGTGAAATATATTCACTAAATATCCTAATTAGAGTATTTTTCTCTTTACAGAGATACTGTTTTGTGAAGTTTTATGAAAATAAGAAATTCTTATTGGCTTCACTTTCAAAGAGATACACCTATCCAAGCATTCTTTGAATTCATTGGAAACTATGAATGTGTCCTGAAACAAGCAGTCTTTCTTTAGGCTACAACTTAAGTGTCACTCTAGATAAAATTAATCATGGTTCAAACTACAGCTCTGATAGCCGTTTACCAGATCAAAATTGAATGATACAAGTGGGATCGAAGTCATTGACTTAACACAGAGTTTCCAAGAGAAGTCTGAATATCGTCTTAAAAATCAAAAGGAGATGCTGGAAGTCAGTTGCTAATTCATGAAGCTATATGTATCTCAACAAGCTCCAATGACGAAACACATACTCAATTTACAGATAAAGTTGAATTACCAAAACCAAAGAAACACCTAAAAGGAAGAGAATAAGACAACAGAAATTTTAAGGGACATAGAATCTAGTGAAAACGAGGAAGAAACTCCAAAAGCATTTGTAATTGAAAATGGTAAAGAAAACTACCTCACACTATATTTAATAATGTAGCTCTTGAAAGAGTCAAGTTTGTGCCAGAAGACATAAATGGTACGAACAAATATCAGGTACCTATTGACAGTAATGATAAATTCAAGTATATGAGGGATGAAAGGAACTGGGATAGATTTATACCGTCGAAGAGAGCTGGGTTTTTGGAATTCGATATATCCAAGACTGCAAGGGGTATTTCGAATCCAAAACAATAGCTGCTCATTTTTTGGTGGAATATGCTCACTCGAAAAAAACACATCTTAGGCAATTTAACTCGGAGAAAGATATGTAATGTGAACAATGTGGTGAAATGGCAACAAAAGTTGATTGCAATGCTAGAAAAATTGCCGAAATAGACAGGAGTGAAACATGTGGCATAACTTACCATTTTGGCTTTCATGGCTGTTTGGCTGTCCACTAAAGAAAGCCAGTTTTCGTAAAATATCTTTAGGAGAGATTGAGGACATATTTTAGCAAGATAACACAAAGAAACCATGCATGGCTGGATCAGGATTAATAAAACAGGCCATCTTGACAGACTCGACCTTGGAAGATATAGAAACTCTTGCAGAAGGATCACTTGATAGTGAGTTTTATAAAATTCTAAGAAAAGGTTCTTACTCAAATGTTTCCTTACGGGCATAATTTAGATGCAGTAAAACATTTGAAAGAAAAACAGATGGAAAGGACAATTTTTAATTTATAAAGTGACTGATGACATAGTATTTAAAACAACCGACTTAAAGTTATGTTTTCTACAGCAAATGAATAGATTTGGTACACATCAATTAAGCCATTCATATTCTCATGTTGATGCCAAAGCGTACAGATGCAAACAATTTACGACAATAACTGAAAGTACATTCTATCCACTTCTTAAGCAACTTGTACCATTGGCTATAATGGAATGGCAGTCAAAGAAAAATTTAAAACGAAGAATTGACCCTACAGGCATTATATATCATGAAGCAAGTTGCAACTGGCAAGCGATGCATGAGATATTTGGACAAGACCTTGTACAGAGAAGCAAAAGTTATGACTTCCACTACAAGCAGAGCATAAACAGAACAAAGGGAAAAATCACTACTGGGGATGATGACAAAGAAATATTTAAAACTTTAGCTACCGACCTGATGGAGGCGATAACATCCCTCAATATGAAAAGACAAGAGATGCACTTCAGATGTTCATAAGTACAAATGAAAACCTTACTTTTCTTAATATTTGGTTAACCTGGTGGGACAAGAAAAGAGCACACTGGTGTAATGCTTTTCGGACAGACCATTTTGCGCATTAAGCAAATCTAGCAGAGGTAACAAATGCCCGTTTTTTTCATCGTGGATCCGTTAATTTAAGTTTGATAGCTGCTGCTTTAGATGACGTAGTAGATAGTTTGATTTTGAGAAACGTTACAAAAATAGGAGAAAATATAAAGTTACAGGATCTGGTCGGACATTTTTGATATAAGAGAAATGGAACTTAAAAGACAAGAAATAGTAGCCCAAAAGCAAGACGAAATATTACTCAAATCTTTGAGGGTCCAAGTACTTCCATTCAATCAGATAGACAGGCAAGCCGTTCCGAATTTTCAGATAAATGAGGACTTTTCATTCGAGTCTACTGTAAAAAAAAAAATGTCAAATGAAAACCAGCGTCCGTTTCCTTTCGATCAAAAAGAAATGCACAGGTTAATAAATCAATATTATTTGCAAAATCTGCCAACCTGAAACTTTTGAACTACACGAAAACTGAAAACGATATAACATTTTCTTTCCAAATTTATAAAGAGGAACGAATTGAAGAAAGGTTACAACAGGTTTCAAATTGTTCCTGTCCTTTCAAAACTAAAACACATCCAAGATATGTATGCATATAGTGTTTGCACTTTTTCGATATTTTGATGTTGATGAAAATTCTATGTAACTACATCAGTTAGCATATACTAAAAGTGAATTCAATAAACTAGAAAATAGTTTAGTGGAAATAAGAACAAATAATGATAGTTCAGAACAATCTTGGATTCTATCCAGGAAAGAAAACTACCAGAAAAATCCTAACTGCTCTAGATGCAAGGCAAAATCTATTATGCCAGTGGATCTCCATATTTTGTGAAAGGAAAATAGTATTGAAAAATAATATCAAGAAAGATGCTACATTCAGATTTTGTCCCGTCTTAGACTGCTTGAAAAATATTCCGACTTGGAGCAACTTAAAGCCATACTTGTGCCTTCGTGGACTTAAAAGGAAAATATCTGAAAACGAAATTTCAAAAATATCATCAGAAGGCATCAAAATCCAAATCAAATTTGTGTAAACAATAGCCACATATTTTATATGTTAATAAGATAGTCATTAGTTTGATAAAACAAAATAGCTGAAGGAAATCAAGTTATATTTTTTTGAGAAGTGAACTTTATGATTTTATGAAATTATGATACTCATTTCCATCAAATAAAAAAAGGACTTACGAGTATTACAGGTACTAAAATATAGGTCATTATCTATCCATTTATTACTACAATGTACTTGAAACTTCCAATGAGAATACTCAAAGCCCATTCATTTGACCTAAAGCTATGAAATATGATGAAGTCAAATCACTGTACACCAAATTACCAACAAGACCGTGAATGACCAAAATATAAATTCCACACGAACACAACACGAAAACTAAATTTAATTCAGGATGAATCCATGTGCTCTTGAATGGTAAGCAATTCCTGCTCCACATGCCACATACATACACATTTACAGGTTAAATATAGTAGACTTAGTATTATTGTTTATTGTTTATAGTAGTTGAGAAAAATAACATCAAGAAATTAAAACCTACGGCAAAAAGCTTTTTGGTTTCGTATGATACTAGAAAGTAACCTGCACAGGCGTCGATATGAAGGATACTTGAAGTATTTTATGAAATAAGCCAAGTACTTAGACATCTAACTTATTATGATTGTGTGGCTGGGCTTGTTGAAAAAGTTTGTCATTACATTCGTTTGTTTTCTGAATTGAACCAGGCATACCGTTATTTTCATTGAATTCAGGATTCCCCTTATCGGTTGATTATTTTTTCGGGATCCGAGAAATAATGTTTGATTTTTCCGGGAATTCGGGATACAGTGTTTTTCCCGCCAATCTGAAATGAATACCCTCCTATCCCCCTCTGGGATGCGAGGTTCATGGGTGTTTCTTTTATAATAAAACTTAAATTTAAAAAATCATCTCCATCGCAACTACAAGTGCAAATGATTTGTAACTTGATACAAACAGGATTGATTTGTATAGTAAGAATTACTATACAAATCCTTGATACAAATGATGTTTGTGAGGTCCTCTTCAAAGAGTTCTTATTCTTCTAGATTGGGTCAAACATTTATCTCACGGGCAGTTCTTGTTTCGAATTTTATCAAAATTTTCTTCTCTGTAACTACAAGTGCAAATGATTTGTACATATGATGTTTGTCTGGTCTTCAACAAAGATTACTCACTTCGTCATGATTAGGCAAACAAGTTCTTTATAAGTTTTAAATAAATAACCCTCTTCGGACCCATTTAGTACATGAAAAATTAATCCAGTAACCCTATACCAATCATATATCACCGATACCAAAATATCAGTATGCATTTTGAACAGCTTATTAAGAATCTTTATTTTCGATCATCATAATGATAACATGATATGGCACTAAAATGTAGATTAAAGGAGTTAATCAATTAACAATTGATTCCATGTTATACCATTTTCTGCTACTTTTCCAATTCAAAGTATTAAACATCTATGATCAGTCAAAGGTGTAAAAGAACCATTAAGATCTGCAACCAATAATTAACATGATTAACCCAGGTTTTATGACACAGAAGTTACGTATAAATTGTACGTATATAATTAATCTTGACAGTGTAATGAAATACCTCTCAATAAAAATGAATAAATAATAAAAGAAAAAACACTGAACAGAAACTCTTAATGCTTGCACAATATTACAAAAGTAAACAACAAATACTTTTATCATCACATTAAAAGTTAATTAAATTCAACCATTGCACTTTTTGCAATCATTTAATAACCTTTCCCAACTTATACATTTTTATCTAATGATTATTGTGTCAAAACATTTTTAAAGGTATTTCTATAAATAACTAACAACTAACAACTAACAACTAACAGCTGTCAACTGCTGTAATACTCTAACTCGAATTTCCTTGGAGTTCTGTATTTTGTTATTTTACTATTTACCTAATGTATTGTATGTCATTTTACCAACCATATATAAACTGAATGAATTTTAAAGATGAAAAGGCAAGGTGAATCTTTGAACCAACAAATAGAATATACCATATGAGCTCATCATATGAATAATAATATATATGAGCGAATCGTGCACAGAAACGAACATACCAAATTTATACTTATTTGGATAAAATGGGGAACTTAACTTAAGGTGGTTCAATTGCAAAATTGTATCGGTTGATGCTATCGTCTAACAAACATCTGCTGTTACAATAGCTAGTAATGTCAAGGTTAGTTTATCAGAATTTAAATATAGAAATCGATCTTGTGGAGATTTTGCTTGAAGGTTGACATTAACGTCTTCATCTAGAAAGTCCCTCCACATATTCTAGAAATATGAATATCTTGGACGAATTCTCAGAAATGAAGCCTAAAGCACCTGAATAAAAAAAAGAATAACCTGGAAATAATGTCATATTTTTACATTTTGTAATACCTGTTGAAGCATACTTATTAAAATAAATTCGTATTTCGTTTAAGTCATTGAAAACCAGGTAAAAGTGATTTATGAAATATGTAAAGTACATTGGCAATTTCGACATTAGGTTGGAAAACTGACAATCCTAGTCAATCAAGATTTGTCCCCAGAGGGACTGGGAAATAGAAATACGGTCACTTAGGTGTTCTTCCTATCGGCAATAAAACCCTTGCCAAAGTGAGGTCCGTTTGCTTGTGCAGGATGTTAAAGTACCTCATCAAGTACGCAGCCACGTCCGATAAGAATGGAGACGTTAAATCCGATGCATCGTGTAATAAAGGGTGCCACGCTCTATACACGTTCAGAACCCTTGCAACAACTCAGTGGGTCTGTAGGTGGCCTGTTGCAAGACAAAATTTCTGTCCCTATCCAATATACCATAACATCCCATTGGTAGTCCATAATTCCCCAACCTTCATTCCGGACGGATTCTAATACAGAACCTACCTATTGTTTACTTGTTCTCGTCCTGATGTGCATGAAATATTTGCCACTGAACGTTAAGCAACCAACAATCAATCAATGAATTAATTAAGATTGAGTCTAACGCACCAGCCACGTGCGAGGTTCGAACTCATGACCTCAGTGTTAACAGACCTTGGATGGATTTGGCTGTTATTTTTATGTTCCTTTTGGTCATATAGCTCTTTACGTGTTCTGGTACTTATACATCCTTGACTTTCATTTTTTTATAGCAGAGGGTCGATACCGTTACTGGGGATTGTTAGTCCCCAACGGTATCGTCAGCTAAATAGTTGGTGCTTCTGTTCTAACATGAATTTTAAGATACATTTCTTAAACTGTCCGTTAATAAATTTAGAAATTATTAACTCCCTCAGGAAATGTTGATCTCAGAAGGATTTGGTTCTTATGTCCCTTATGGTCATTTCGCTCTTCACGTGTTTCGGAAGCAGGGTTAATATTCATATAACATTAACATGTTCGCGTCCTGAACATGCATTTAATTTGCCGCTGGACGTTAAGCTGCTATTCATCATCATCATCGTTCCGTTTACTGTTAAAACAGTACGGTTGATTTCTTAAAATTTACAAGACATGCTCACTTTGAAAGTGAAGACTAATATTGATACATATAATTATCTCTTTTATTTTTAATAAATCAAATAGAAAGATTACTACCGCCTGTATGTTTGAATGTTACAAATATATCTTATTAGTCACAAAATGTACAAACCCGTATATTCACCTCGTCCTGAATATGCATGGTGCAGAACATTACCTATACAAAATCAAACAAATATTTAAAGTATGTCTTCTTTATAAGCTATGTGCAGCTATAGCATACTAGCATGAAAATTATTCAAATGACTGCGTTGATTCTTGCTTGCCTTCAAAGCGGTAGTTGGAAAAAATATCATATTTTCGAATTTTAAGGGTCTTGGGAAAACAACATGTTTTTTGCCATTCCAGGTAACATAAAACGTCTTTTATTATTTATTAACGGAATTCCGAGGAAATTGGACCCCAGCCTCAAATTTCTGGACCCGCCGCGGATTCGTAACACAGAAGCCAATCACAACATCCTAAAAATAAATGGATTTGGATTGAATGAAAATATGAATTCTATTCAAACAAATAATCCTGTCCCTCCCGTGATCGACTCTCACACTCGCAAGATCCTTAACACTTTATACGATAAAACGTGTTATGTATAGCGAAATATAACGACTGAATTATTCGAGTTAAACTTAACCTATTGGAACAAATTCGTTAGAAAAAAATCTACTCCCGCCCCTCCCCAACCGAATTTCAAATGCCCATCCCTTTATCACAGCTAAATAAAAGTTTTCAAATTTGTGAAGAATACGCTAATTTAATAAATAAAATTAATATTGATAATATTAATCTCTTCCGGAAATTTTGTGAAAGAACAAGAATTTTAACAGTTAACTGAATCTTCCATAAATTTGTTTCATTGATCAAACATTACATGGATTTGTCCAGTGTTCAATTTGAAGATCAATTAAATTTAGTGAACCGTACGAGCTCTTTGTGTATAGTTAAGATCGTTAGCCCCACCCCACCCCAGTTTTATTAAGAAAAGTAAATTATCCTGTTTTTGAATTTGAATAAAATTTATTCATGTACATGATTTAGTTATATTCTAATTAGTAAGGCTACAAAGTTAAATTATGACATATTAAGTTTAATACCAACATGGTTTTATAACGGTTTTATCATTCTCAAATAATATTTTTAGGCCTGAACATTCATAGTATAGAAGAATGCAATCAGTTACATCCTGGTTTGCCCACTTTTAATTACCCCAATTATCAAATGGTTATATATAAACAAAAAAGACAAAAGGTTTACTGATTGGAAAATTGTATAGTCTGTTCCAGTTATGTTGCTATTTTATATGTACATATATCTCTGTAAAATTCTATAGGATAAGTTTGTATGCAATTGATGCATATTGAAATGGTTTTTTCTTTCTTCAAATATTTGGTTGTAAAATATTCATTGAATTGATTCTTTGAAGGAGATCAATGAATATATTTGGTTGTAAAATATTCATTGAATTGATTCTTTGAAGGAGATCAATGAACATAAATAATAAATTGATTTTGATATATATTTTAATAGCACTAAAACAATTAACATTGTCAATATTACATACATATCATTAGCACTAAAATTTATCATTCATAATGCATTTAAAGCATCAAACATAATATGCAAACATAACATTGGAAACAATTACAAATTTCATGTACAAGAATGTCTTTAATTTAAGTGCAAAAGCTGTGATGCTGCATCAGCGTATTCTAACACATCCACAAGTCCTTGTTCATATCTAGCTTTCAGTCCCTGAAGTCTTGCATCGATTTCTCTGTACCTGCGTCTGTTTGGTTGACGGGCCCTCCTGCAGCATACTGTATGGTGGTACACTCAGTGAAAGCTTGAGTTTTCTGAAGCACCTCAATTATCTCATAGATATTTTGATGTGCGTGTTGGACCATCTTCTTGATTTTACTGTGCCAGCTTTCCAAGCGGTTGGTAGTGCGTGGTCCCTCAGTCAGGTAGTGGTTCCAGAGGAAGCGGTGTCCTTCAACCCAATATTCGGTAACGTAATCTGTACAGGTGGTTGTGTCAGGAACATTCTCTGCTTCAGCTATTTCTTCTAATGTGTCTAGCCAAACATCTTCAAGTTGGCCCTGGGGTACTAACGGTAAAACTGCTGCCCGTCGAACAAGCTTGGTGATGTCGTCGTTTTCTTTGTAGTAAGTCTGCAGTCCACATTTCTGAGTCTTTCGCCAAATACATTGGGTCAAGTGGAAAAGCAACCTTTGACTTGAACACCAGGGAAGACGATATGAGATGCATTGTTCGTGGTTGTTTCATAGTCGATGAATATGGTGCTGGGTTGAAGAAGTAGTTGGTGCTGTTGAGATATATACTGTAGATGACTGAATAATCTTGTGTAGTTGTCAGTATCTTTTCCTGGTAATAAGCTGCATGCTAGTGGGTACATTGCACCATCAACCATTGCGTGGATTGTGTAAAGATGTTGGAACAGAGTTGGGCATGTGTAGAAGTTTTCATCACAGAAGATAGTGTCAACAGAAGCAAAGTGTCTAAGGTTGTCTGTAGTTGAGAATATAAGCATTGTTGGTTGATGTTGTCAGAGGTTAGAAGAAACTGATCTCCTTTAGGTGTAATGCACCATTTGTCTTGGGTAGTCCGGGTATATTTAGAGATCTTTGATGGTACAGTGACGTATTAACTGAGTAATATGTTGGTAGTTGTTCTATAATCTGATTGGTGTCGTGTAATCTGGGTTACGGAGTTTGACAAGCTCCTCTTCGTATAGTTTTGGCATAGGTGTGACCTCTGTCTTGGCTCTTTGTTTCGTTGTCTGTAGGATTTTAGATACCTCTATCTTAGTTGGGTTAGCTTGGTGGTTGTGTGGTGGACCGAATTTAATTGGGTGATCTATTGTGCGTCTATTCCTAATACTATAACTTTTTTTGTGGGTGGGATTATTTCGTCCCTTAACAAAATAAATGTATAACAGAGTAAAGGCCTGGGCTTATCTCGCCCTTTATTAACATAAATTCAAATACTAATTATTCTTTCTAGTTATCTTTTCTATATCTTTGACTCGTTATTCTGAGTAGAGAAAGTTTGGCTTCTCTTGACCTCTTTATAGAGAGCTTCTCTGTCTTGTTTCGTTATCTGCCCTCCTGGTTTTAGGTCGTCACAATTGGCTAACAAAATCGTTGTTTCTCCTTCCACTTCAAGTAAGTAGGTCTTTTGTGGAAGGTCTAGCGTGACCTTTGTATCATTCTCTCCCTTTTACGTTTGCGAAGTTCCTTTCCTTCTCTACCGTTTGTCGATTCACCGTTGGCACCTGCAGAGCAAGCTGGACCTTTTGGGGTGGTAAGGCTGTTGATGGTGGAGGCACTTATCTATCTTAGATTCTAGCTCTGCAGGTGAGTCCGTTGCTGAATCTGTCTCTATGGAGTGAGCGGTACTGCCTATTCACCAGTTTCTGCATTGTCGTTGTCAATGTTGTCGTTGTCGTTCCTAATACTATAACGGTGACCTATCTTGAATTTGACAGACCTGTCTATTTATAATACTAATGAATTGTGAGAAGTGATAAGAGATAAGAGAACTTTCTACTAAAGCATAACTTGAGTAGTTGACATCCTAGCTTGGATGCAGAATACTGTTCACATAATTATTAAACATTTGGATTGAATTCTTAATTAAATTATAATATCTTAGATGAATAGATAGAAATTTGATTACAATTTTTTTAATTAAGCATCAAAAGTTATAGATATCTTTTTCTCAAATTTTGAATATGTATTTCATTATAACCTAAAAATGTGTTATCATAAATTAAGATAAAGATGAATAGATAGAAACCTGATTACAATTAATTTTTTTTATTAGTTTATGAATATATTTTTTTATTTTATAATATCATTTAAAATTCTTATGCCATTTATCTCTTTTTAAATTATATTTATAGTTTTATTATAATAGTTGGTCCTTTTAAATCTCAATATTAATATTCTTATAACATTTATCTCTTTTTAATTATATTTATAGTTTTATTATAATATTTTCCTTTTAAATCTCAATATTGAATCAATTTTCAATCAAAATATGTATTCTTTATAAGATTTTACAGGTAAATTACAGGTAAATAATATGCCTAAATTTAAGAAAAGACTTTAATTGTTAAAACAACAATTCCCCTATGTTTATATATGCATGTAATTAAAGTGGGCAAACCAGGATGACACCAATGGAATCATATATCGACAAGCAAAAGTTATTTTATAGTTTCATAAATAATTTCCAACTACAGAGCTGCCATTCCTGTCTTTATTTACAATAAATGTTACTTCACAGGCAAAGCTAGGTGAAACTTAATTGTTTGACCGAGGGAAATAATTTAGATATTTCTTACAAGGTCATTGAGGTGATTAAGTTACCACCTGCATCATTTATTTTTAAACAGTGTGCATGCTCGTTTGTTGTGTATTACATGGACTGTTTGGTTGTGTGTGTGTGGGGGATAAATTACCAAACACGTCCAGTTAAAATGGGGACGATTAATCTGATGCCTCGTGTAGAGAATAATTTCCTGCATTTTGTGTTACAATTGCTAATTTACTATCCACTGGTAATATCTAGAGAAATGTAGCCGCTGTGGATAGGAGACTAGCAATTGAAAGTAAACAAAGTAATAGATGATATTTTTAGTATACTTGTGTATTTGAAGTCTCACACATTTCATTCATCCTTTGAACAAAATCATAAAACGGCGAAATTGTGTCCCCGGCGAAAAAACTTGTGTATTTGAAAACAAAAAAAAACCACAAAAAACCGCAATATTTTTAACATAGGTACCAACAGAATTGTAATTTGATAATCATTTAACAAACAGAAAAAGGAAGGAATAAAGAAAACGCACGTTAAAGGGATAATAACTATTAGGAAGATAATATATGCATCGATTATGATAAAGTAAATCAATCAGTAATACCTTTTCAAATCATTTGATGAATTTCGTAAAATGAACTGTACGCCACTCATTATATAAAAATGTTAAAAGTTTACAAAAGTGTGCCGACTGCATGAGCTGGCGGGAAATGACTTACCTGTAAACACAAGTGATTTGGCTGACAAGGGTCAAATGCGTATATTACAGATTGACAGGGAAGACTGAATATTGAGGCTTTTAAGGGAACGTTATGTCGAAGGAAAATGAAGTTTTATACTTTTTAGAAATGAATAATTTTCCTAGTTATGATTAAAACACAATTGATTAATACATGATTATTAACTAAAGTCTCGAAAAGAAATTCAGCTCAGTTGGATATTGATCAATTTCGATGTTTTCTTGTTAAAAAATCTAATTAAATGATTTTTTCGATCTCCAGTACCGTTTTTATCCGTAATTGTCTTAACAAAGACTATGAAATATGTAACATGAAGTAATCATCCACTAATCTTAAAATATCTTTACAGGTAAGATTAAAATTTTATCAATCGGCTACAGATTAATTTACGACCTTCCAGTAGGTATTACACAGGTAATATCAAAGCAGGTGCTAATTATTGTCGGACAACTGTCGCACCAGTCGAACTTCTTGTAATAAGTTTCTGTGTATAGGTTTTCCTAATTTTTCCTATTTTAAAAGATAAACAATTGATTTAAAGGAATACATAACGGAGATACAAATAAAAAACAAACAACACATCATTTCTTTATTTTATATAGACTTTTATAATAATAAAACTGTTTACTCCACTTAGAACAAACGATGATAAACGCAGACAATAATGAAAACTAACTGTTTGAAGGGCCTTTAACCTTCCGAAAATTCTGAGTGAGCATTGTGTCCACAGTCGTTTGTCCAGGGTAGAGGTGGGCACCACGCCCACGGTGGGCAACTGGAGTGGACAGAGCGTGGACAGCATAGCTTTGCCCTCCGTGGGCGCGTGGAAATGACAAAGTCTACCTGTTTTGTAGTTTACATGTAACACGAAAACGAACATCCATATGTCATAGTATGATTTCCAATACAGTGTGAATCAATAAGATTTTAAAAGTTCTGCACACTGTGTTAAAATTTTGCTTGTTTTAAAAGTGTTTTGCATTATTGAGTTCATCTCGCATAATGTCTTTTCATTGTAGCGATAAATTAACAAAACTTTGCATTATTTGTTTCGAAAGTTAAAATGTGTGTCAAGGACGATTCTTGGTATTTCAGTCTAATAAACGGAGGAAAGGATAGTGTTTCAGTAAATTATAGTTTGCATTTTAATCATCAGGGAAAATAATAACCTTACACAGGTCATTGTTTTATGCCTTGAAACAAATTTCATTGAAACTTGTCCGGGTTGATTCTTCAAAAGAAAAACCTATCGTTCTGAAAGAAAATAACTCCATATAGGTACATAATAATTATTAACGTATACCCTATATCTTCCTTTATTCATGTTTGTTCAATTCCAATTGATGAACGCAAATACGTTTTGGAAATAAACCCTGCAACCTATTTCTGTCTGCAATGAGATTAATTATTCATTGTTTGATTGAATATTTGGGACAAGAAAAAATTAATAAAAAGAATTGAAGTAAGCAGATATTGAAAAGGGACCGCCCAGTTGAAGGACACATCAAAACCAAAGATATTAAGAGATAAAAAAATTCCAGGTATGCATCATTGAGAACGAAAGACAATTAGTGGTCAAATAGAGATGGTGGTTATGCGTCAATACGACAGCAACCTAAAGACAGAAAAAACTGAGACATCTAGAGGTCAGCAATGTTTGGTTTTCTAACAAAGAACTATTTGTGGCAGTGTTGGTTTTGTATGCAGGCCATTCATTTGACTTGTATGTACTGGTTGGTGTTCTTATTTCATTTCATTTGTTTTTGTTAAACATGTAGTAAACCCGAAATTATAGACGATATACGTAATTTTTAAAAGATTCTTTTAGATATGAAACAAGGAAGTTATTCAATGAAATTCTGTGATATTTTGCAAAATAATCAAATATACAATATATCTTTTGAAAAATACCTTTTCTTTACAAAAGCATAATCTTTGCTATTTAAATTTTCATTTAGCTTAATTACCTTAGGTGTCGCCTTAGAATGACACTTTCTGCGCCATTTTGTTGCCAGAGGTATGTTATATAACACAAATGTTAACTGGGTATTTAAAAGTTTTCAAAAGCGGTAAATTTCAATTGCAGGCAGAAATAAAGCTATATATATGTTACAGTACAAATAGGAATCCAGTAGGATTCCGAATCCTCCTTGTACAAATTGGAATTCCAATATCTACTAGTAGAAATAGATAAATAAATTTATATGACTACTAGAACACACCCTTGACATCGCGGGTCCGTGACTGAATTAAAGTATCTACGCCTTATTTTCAGTTCAACTAAGTTCGACTTAAAAGTTTTTCCAGAACGTTCAACTTACATGTTATTTTGTGATGCGACCGGAAGCTATATGTTACATATACTATTGGTATCGGTGTCGGACTCGACCCGGAACTTCTTAATTATTGGCAATATTAATTACGTGGAAAACAAATGGGCCTGGAGTGGTGTAATTTTAATCAACACCATTGTACTATATTAGTTATATATAAAGTTGAATTCTTTGATTCATCGTTTTACGTCATGACGGCTGACAAATTGGACCTCGTTATTTTAGTATTATAGATACTGATGCATAATTTTTATGATATACATCTTGAATTTTCCAGTGTATTAAGCACATCATATATATTTTCATGTTCACTTTCAGTTATTCCATAAACAAGGGCGTTGTATTTTCTTTCGTGTTTTCTAATAAAATCTGTTAATCATGCAGATTTGCAATTTATTGTCTAGACTTTGTCTGAATAGCTCCCAACTTCTTATTTTCTACCATGTTTTTATCTAATTCAGTGTGTTCAACACCTTTTTCTAACTCAAGGTGGTCCTCTATATTGTCTAACTTGTTGGATAAAGTACCTACTTTTCCATCTATACTAATAATAAGCTGCTTCAGCTCAGAAATAGACCTTATGGTCGCCATAATCAGAAAAGAATGAATTTTGAGTTTTCTGTTCGATGAGATGAAAGTCTCGTACCTTCTAAATGTTCCAAATCCCCTCAAAATAATATCACCCGCACGAACTTTGAATTAAATCATATTCTATATACTAAGTGTGCATAAACGGTATAAAATTTTATTATCATTTACATGTTTCTGGGTGAAATTAAACTTTTTTTTCTACTCGTCAAATTTTTCCATGGGCATTTAATTGATAAATTCAACAACACTTACCGTTATCTTGATGACATTTTTACGTTAAATAATCAAAAATTTTCTAAATATACTGCCGACATTTAACCAAAGGAACTTACTTTAAATAATTCTGATATAAAAGGTAATAACTGTCCTTTCCTAGATTTAGATATTTCTGTTTTACACGGGGAAATTTTACACTAAAATTTACGACAAAAAGGACGATTTTTCATTCCCTATTGTTAATTTTCCTCTTTTGGGGATGTTCTTCTGGCACCATCTTACGGTGTTTATATCATAACTCGTTCACTATGCTCGTGTTTGTTGTGACGTATTAGTTGTTATTGGCTTTGAACTAGCTGTCAGTAACTGCAGTACTCTCAGATCTGTACTGTGTTTTTGTTGTTGTAGGGGATGTATAAGTACCCTACCACGTGCCGTTTTTTTTTTTTTTTTGTTAGATGTATTTCTGCTTTGTATCGATCTGATGAGTTAAGCCCTTTTCAACTGATTTTTATAGTTTGTTCTTATGTTGTACTGTTACACCACTGTCCAAGGTTTGGGGAGGGTTAGCGCCTTCAAACTAGTTTAACCTCGCCACATTCTGTATGTGCCTGTCCCAAGTCAGGAACCTGTAATTCAGTGGTTGTCGTTTGTTACTATATATCATATTTGTTTTCGTTCATTATTTTGTACATAAATCAGGCCGTTAGTTTTCTCGTTTGAATTGTTTTACATTTGTCATTTCGGGTTTTTTTTATAGCTGACTATGCGGTATGAGTTTTGCTCATTGTTGAAGGCCGTACGACGACCTATAGTTGTTAATTTCTATGTAATTTGGTCTCTTGTGGAGAGTTGTCGCATTGGCAATCATACCACATTTTCTTATTTGCATATGTATTTGATATTCATTTATCCTTTCTTTTCAGATACAATGTACATAACACGTGTTAATGCCACTAAATACAATTAGGAGTACATGGAGGTTGTTGTACAAGTTTATGAGTACGTAAAAAATTCTCGTCAACTTTCCTTGATACATCTTTTCCCTTTATCCATTTTGGCATATGCGATAATTCCTAGTCAACAACATAATCTATAATTCGTACAAATTGTTATTTTTTGTCGGAATGGTGGAGTCTTACCAAAAGGTATAATTTGTGTTTGCTATTTCGCTAGCAGCAAGCTGTGGTCAGCTCAGAGTTTTGATAATGTTTTAGCTGCATAATGTTATATAGAAAACCCTCATATCAAAAATTAATATCAAGCGTGTCAATATAGTATAAATCAAGATGGTTTATATTCATTTACATGTTCACGTTCTAAAAATCCCATTGGACGTTAAACATTTATATATTCATGCTTTAATTCTCAGTTTATGTTCTGTATGATACAATAGTTTTCTCTAATTCTTACCCTATTTATCCTTTTCCTGACCTGTTGATTATTTTTATTTAATCACAGTGTGGTTCGTTTGATCTCAGTTCTTAATTGGTCAAAATTCGATTATGAATCGGTCATATTTTCTTACTTTCCTATTAATTTCCTATTGTGACGTCCATGCCTGATGACGTCACAAAGAAACAACACATCTTTTTGCAAATCATTCGAAAGAAGGATTAAGATTGTCTGTATATCGTCTAAAAATCATTAGAGAAACAGATTCCACCACCAAATCTCGTGCAATACGATATTTATACACTCTCGACAGTTAAATTTTAAATATTTAAAACGCTCGGCGAGCCTTGCGTTTTAAATTTAAAAATTTAACTGTCTCGAGTGGATAAATATCGTATCACACTTGATGCAGTGGTAGAATCTATATATATCAAAGTCTACGATTTCCAATAAGTGGTTTCTGAGTGACTTACCGGCGACAATAACTTTGTTTCTAAAATGGAGTCCCACGTTTCTTCTCCTTCACCTTTTGATTATATTTCCGCCTAAATGGAAAACAAACGCTGCTTGATATTTATATCAAACTCGTTGAACTGTATTTCAATATAGAAAAGGTGACAAATGTAGCATTTATATTTTAAGATATACAATCATTTAAGAAATTATGACATATATCTATGCATTATATTATTTACTTGAAACTGCGACAAATGCAGTTTTCTCATTTCAAATTGTTAATTCTCGTAATTCCGTTCATACAGTTTTATGTCCGCCTTAATAATTATTAAATATTAAGGTGTCACCTGATGCGTATTAATCATTTAAGTTTGAGTGATATCTTTATATAAAATAAACCACGAAAAGTTTCAATTTTGAAGCGTACGCCGTTATATTTATTTCTGCAATTTTTAAGCTTTATTCACTCGAAATATATGAAGATTTGGTTGATTTCTAATGAAAACAAGTGAATCCGCTAACTTCAATGCACAGAGCATAATTTTGAGAATATCAACTCACGAAACGATATTTTAACTTCTGGAGTGATGATATCATTAAAAAACCTACACAGTATTTCTTTTGAAACCAGTAACAAAACTTATCGAACAGCCTGATAGATTTTCTCATCTCTAAAACGTGTGCTTTAACTTACCGCTTCGTAAAATACAAAAATGCCTTTTAAAGGTTACTTCGTACACCAAGATTGTGGTTACGACAGTTGTTATCTATGACACAGAAATTTCATAACGGTTACCAAACTCGTGATGGCGTCTGCAAATCGTTCGAAGGGAGGACTTCAATTTTGCTTCTTTGAATCCTTGGTTCATTAGGTACCTTGAAGTAACCCACGATCAAGGAAATTGGGATAGGAAACGCATTCTCTTAAATGTCTAATTAACTGGGAGAATATACTCCATATACAGATGCTGCTTGAATGTTGTTACATAGAAAAGTTGTGAAACTAAAAACATCCCCTTTGGAAACGTTGTGTTCTCAATCAAACCTCATTGTTAACTTTTAGATTCAAGTCAAAATATGAGGCAGACTGAACTGTATCTATGGTATCCTTCAAGTTTGATGGGTAGATGCGTTCAACAGTCACCAAACTTTGAATTATTAAGTGGTTAGACATCATCTTTTTAGCGGAACGTGAATTTTAATGATAATCATCGCTAATGTTCATTCTTCCTTAGAAGATCTAGTATGAAGACTGTCTCGTATGAATAAAGGTACAAGTCGGCAAGACGAAGAGCACAGTTGGTTTCCATAAGAAAGTCGATGGTTTCTTGAAAAAATGAAACGTGACAAATATGTTGTGAATGAAAAAGTTAAGTATCTTAATAATGTCAGTTACAGAGAATTTTTTGTTTGAAGCAGAGTTGGTTTCTTTTTCTCTCACAAAGTATGGTGTATGCCTCCCTAAAACAAAATATTTGTATCTTCGTTAGTCTTTCTTTTGATGAAATAAAGTTTGCCTCATTCTTTCAATCTGTCTTTAGGTTTAGAATCGGGAATACTTGTTTAAACTGTGGAGAAGTCGGATGTAATGATACAATTGCAAGAGGAAAGAGACTTAGATTGTTGATACCCGAACACATATGAAGCCGAGTAAGTCTGCCTCATATCTTGACTCACATCTAGATATTGACAATGAGTGTCTGTTGAAAACAAAACTTTACGACAAAAGAGATGATTTCAGCTTCCCAATTGTGAACTTTCCATTTCTATGTAGCAACATTCCAGCAGCGCCTGCATACGGAGTATATATCTCACAGTTGATACGATATTCCAGGGCTTGTATTTCCTATCATGATTTCCTTGATAGAGAGTTGCTGCTCACAAGGAAGCTATTAAACCAAGAGTTTCAAGTGGTGAAGTTGAAATCATCTCTTCGTAAGTTTTACGGACGCCATCACGAGTTGGTTGACCGTTATGGATTATCCGTTTCACAGATGATAGCGGATATGTTCCTAATGTCGTAACTACAATCCCTACTAACATGAGCAACACGACGGGTGCCTCGTGGGGAGCAGGATCTGTTTATCCTTCCGGAGCACCTGAGATCAATCCCAGTTTTGGTGGGGTTCTTGTTGCTCAGTCTTTAGTTTTCTATGTTGTGTTTTGTGAACTATTGTTTCTCTGTTGGTCTTTCTAATGTTTAGCCATGGCGTTGTCAGTTTAAGTAGACTTATGAGTTTGAATGTCCCTCTTGTATATTTCGCCTCTCTTTAAAGTTTGCAAATTTTAGTACCCACATCAGATTCACACCGCAACTAGAATATGTAGTTTCATTCTTTGAACCCCGGCCTTGATTTCTGATAAAATTGATTTTATTTATTTTGAAAGAAGTTTCGTGAAACACTTAGCACACCCTTCAATATGACGTTGTTTGTAAGATAGTTTTGGTATCAAGTACAGTAAAGGAAGATCCGGTTCTTCAGTCCTTAGTTCTTCATCTAAAGGTATCCTCATACATGTTTTTATACAGAGCCAATTTTATGGCTTCTAGTAAAATGCCTTCTACACATTCTTTTTATTTTTACCACAATTTCAATATAAATAATAAGGGCGCGTCTGCTCTTGGTGCAGCTGCTTATTACTTGATACAGATAAAACTCTAATAATAATAGAATTAAGTATTGAAAACACATCATTTACTCACATAACACTTAATAAAGATGAAATCCTGAACAATCATATGTCTGTTGTATGTTTCTTAGTAATTCCAACCATCTGGATCTTCCTTCATTGTACTGGATAACACAAATACGTAAGTGTCTTTACAAACAACGCTATATTTCTGGTCATGTTTCGACAGGAATATTAATTCTTCCTTTCTGTTTCAGTAGTGAAAACAATAGGTGACCATGATATTTTTTCATAAACGAGAACGGCACTTTTGTGTTTGTAGCCTTTACTGAAAGGTTTTATTAACGAAGATTTTCTTCTAACAAATAAAGGAGAGGCGAAAGATACCAAAGAGACATTCAAACTCATCAGTCGAAAACAATCAGACAATATCATGGCAAAAATGAAAAAAGATTAAAAGAAGGTAGCTGTTCTGTGCAAGGTTTTTTCTTGTGCTCTTTACGATTCATGGTTAAAAAGGCAAAGAAAAAAAATTGTGAGCACGTAAACTAGGTTAACGTCACTACAATTTGTTTGAATCAAGTTAGGCTATCTGAACAATGAGCTGTTCGTTGTTGTTTGTCTTTCATTTTAGGTCTTTTTCGGAGCGTCGGGTGTTGGTTGTTGTTGTGGCCTATTGCGGTGAACAATATACTTGTTAATTACTGTTGTACTTAATAATGTACTATCATATATAGTAACTAAGATACTAACCTACGTTCAAAAACTTATTGTAGATCATTGACACATAAAATCCGATCGAAAGCCATACGGTCATGTACACACTACAACATCATAAAGACGTAAGTGCAGAACTAATTGGTTATCGTGACTCCGTTCAGACGTACATGGACACCTTTTAATGATTTTATGATCTATATACTGTTAGTGAATTAGAAGGAAAAAAAACATGAGAAACTGGATAAATATGACAAATTCACTTTAAATTTTGACCGATGAAACTTAGATCAAGGTCATAATATGTAAAACAAAACCCATCAAAGATACAAGGCTTATAATTTTGTACACAAAAGACTCATCTGGAGAATAACTAGAATAATCATCTAGAATAAACGAAAAAGTTAAAAAGCAAAATAAAGTACGAAGTTGAAGATCATTCAGGACTCTAATTTCCGAAAGATTATGCCAAATTACAGCTTAGGTAATCTATTCCTCGGGTAGAAAATCCTTAGTTTATCGAAAAATTCCAGTTTTATTAACAGTTAATTAATGATTTATTCCTGTTGTAGAAAATCCTTACGAACAATTAATTTCAAATATGAGTATATCAATGATAATTCATGCTAACAAAGAAGCACTGAGTACTGGACATGTATACTTAACAACGGTTCGATAAATTTAACAGCGTATGCATTTATATCATTAACTAAATTACAAAACTGAACGTTCACCTTGGTCATTCATTTATATTTGAACAGATTTTTTTTATCTTAATTTATTTGTATCTTCTTGATCGATTTTTGAAAAATGAACATCGGTGAACTATGTTTGCCTAAATTTACCAATACAAATTTTAATTACCACTAGGGTTTTCCACCACTGGACAATTCGTATTGAATATCAATAAAATCACGCAGAAGCAGCATTGTAAAATTTATTTGATTTTTTTCCATAACTAAATCAATTTTATAATTATTTTGATTTCAACATTGTCACTATTACAACTACAGAAACGTGTAAAGTAAAAACTGGAAAACATATGAAAGAGATGTTATCCTCCCGGACACAAAAAAGAAAGCAAATTAAGGGATTGTACAGAGTCAGTTATTTCAGGATTTTCTGATTAGCTACTATCTTTAATATAAACATCTGAATAAGAAAGTGTAAACTATTCCAGAATGTAAAGGGTGGCGTAGTCAACCAAGTTACACAAAAGTAATAGTTTTTTGTCTTTGTCGTAGTGCAACACTTTTGGCCTTTTCATACCACCACTTTTGGTTGGTAATGTTCTACTGGATCTCCCGTCATGTTGTATTACTTTTAGTGTGTTTGACTTTGCATCAACAACAAATACATTTTGATGATCATCAACAGTAATGGCTTGACTAAAGATTCCACCTTATGTACCCATATTTTCTCACCTGTTATGGAGACGCAATTTACAGATATTTCTCTTTCTCCGGAAAATATTTTCTATCTATGATTGTTTCTAAGTATAATCCACAACCAATATCTAATGTGATCAACACTTTACCCATTATATCTGTTATGACAATACCTTGTACAACAATAAAAAGTTTATCGTCTTGGTATGATATTCCGTAGCATTTTTTCTCAACAGTACTGTTCTTTATATTCAAAATCTCAATATATTCACTAGATAATCCATATGTAGCAGCAATACGGCCAGTGTCTATGACTGTGAAATGAAATGGGCGTCCAGAGCATAGTATATCACGGATATGTGTACCGTCTTCTCTATACTGCATTATTGTACCCTGTCCGTAATAATCAGCTATTAACAAGTTCCCATTTTGTAACATGGAACATCCAGATAGACACATGTAGTAATCATTTCTTTTCACATCAAATCTATTCTTCAACTGGAGACGGATTTTATTAAGCGGTATCTAGGCTAGATCAACGTCTGCTTTGTTGAACGGTAAACAAGTGGTAGTCTTCTTAACGGATATTTCCCCATCCGATCAACTTCATTCATTAACGACATGATAGAGGGATGTAACTGTAAGTAACCCTCATAGTTCTGCACATACTTAGTTCTTTCTTTGACATATTTTACCTGTATGAAAGCTGCTTCATTGATCTGACGAATTCCAAGGAAAAGTCGAACGTCGGATGCGAATGATTTCAGTTGTGATGTTTGCACTTTCAAACACCTTAGATTGCGTTCAGACTTTTTCATACGGTTAAGAATTTTGCTAACTTTGGATTTACAATCACTATATGTTGTTTCTAATTCAAGAAGTACATTTTGCTCTAAGTCGTCTAACTTTTTAAGTATTCTTGCTCGTGCATCAATGATTGTATTTTTGATAGTTTGCTTCTCTGCATTCAAATACTCCAAATCTGACTCATGATCGGCAATGATTTGTCGAAGATGTTGTAATGCTATGGATAAAACGTGCTCTAAATCAACCAGTGCAGTTGAACGTTTTGCATTTGCAGAAGCTTGATCTAATGAAATGACGTCAGAGCATGATCTATGATAGGATGGAATGCATTTTAAACATACTGCTATATCATGCGTTTTACAATAACGTTAATGCAGTTTGTAAGAGAGTTGACATGTTATGTCCTATTCAGAGCGGGATTATTATAACATGTACTGTTAAAAATGTATGTTAAACAACTACTTATTTATAATTCATTATTACACATCAAACAGCTTTAATTTTTTATAATTTAATATTCAAATGAATAGAGGTAGACACAAAATGAAGCGGGAGGAGGTAACACTCATTTGAGTTCAAGAGGAGCACGTATCTACTAGTAAAAGATCAGTCGTTAGTATCTATTCAATGTTTTTTGTTATTATTGTTTGTCCTGCCGTTGTTTTTATTTTTGGCCATGGTGTTGTTTGTACTTATTTGAATATTAATGCCCTCTTGGTATCTTCTTTCTCTATTTTTATGTCATGAAATTGTTTTGTGGTGAGAACCACACTAAATCAAAAACAAATACACAGAAGATAATATCATCAAAATGCTAGACTTTTTTTATCGACAACATATTTGTGTGGTTTGGTGGATTGACATTTCAGCGGACAGTTTGTATTTGAATAGATACTTATTATTCTTCCCTACTGGCCGACTTTTTTAATCATACGAAGAAAAATTCATACAGAACATTCTCAAAGAAAGAAAAACATCAAATTTCTTTAAATTAACTTTCGTATATCGATGTGGTCTACCTAATACCCGACACTTAAGTGAGTGGCTGCATTATATATCAAAATGAACTTGAAATTAAGGATACGAAACTAGATTAGCTGCTTCATATCTTATCCTTTTACTAGATATCGACACAGGTGGACGACCTGAAACTAGAATATGTGATTAAACGTGATAATTTCAGCTTTCCAATCGTCACCTTCCCATTTCTCAGCAGTTACATACCCTCTGCCCTATCATACGACGTTTTCATATCACAAGTAATATGTTACGCTCATGTATGTTTACAATATTCAGACTCAATTACCTGAAATTTAGTCTTTACATAGAATTTGCTCCAAAAGAGTTATATCGGATAACCACTGAAATCGACGCTACATGAATTTCACAAATATCTAGACTGATACGACGTGTCTGTGTTTTAACTCACTAGGACAAGTTTGGTATTTTTTATCTTTAGATACGAGAACATTCGTCTGATCTGTACATTTACCTATTTTGTCATATTCCGACCTGGATAGTGACATTCTGGCTAAGTTTGGATTCGCATGGCGGATAATGAATGCATAGTAAAAAAAAAGTATTAGCAACAATTCCGAACTCCAATGTAAATTCAAAAAGGGGAAGACCATAAAAACTGACAAAGGTTAATGTAATAATAATAGGGAATAAGTGACGCTTACCCTGTCGACCTAACCGGTCTTTCCTTTTTTGAAGTTCGTGCGATTTCAATTATTATTTTTTAACTTTGATTTGTTTCTTCTTAATGGATATATTAGGTTTTAACATCGGTTAGCTAATGTTCCCTGAAATTCATTTTTGACGTTATTTGGAATTTACAGGATACTAGTGATATGTTCCAATTGTCGTAACCACATTTCTATCCTCTTTTCCTCGAAAATGAATTACTGAAGTAGACTTTTCACCGGGATTGTACTTATATGAGCAACACAACGAATTCCACATGTGAAGCAGGATCTGCTTACCCTTCCGGAGCACGTGTTACCATCCCTAGTTTTGTTGAAAAGGGGTTCGTGTTGCTCTTGCTTTAGTTTTCAGTGTTTTACTTTGTAATTTTTAATTTCTCAATGTCTGTGTTGTTTCTACCGGTAACAGTCTTGTATATCCTTTGTCCCGAAAAAAGTTTTTTTCAATTTCAAAATTTCTCATACTGTGCAGCTTTAAGGTTATAATATTTACATGACCGATGATTTACGAAGTTGGTGATATCTTAGGGTTAGATAAAAGATTATTACCAATCCGTTTTTACGTAATGCATAATCACTTGAGATCAGTTATCAACATATTTTATAGAAATAACACGACGGGATCACATTTGATTTTCATTACCCAGTCGGAGAACCTGAGATAATCCTCGGTTTTTGGTGGGGTTCGTGTTGCTCAGTTTTTAGTTTTTTATGTTTTCTTTTGTATACTGGTGTCTGTCTTTTGTTAGTTTTTCGTTGTTTGCCATAGCATTGTCAGTTCGTTTTCGACTGATGAGTTTGATTATCTCTTTGGTATCTTTCGCCTCTTTTTTTTAGTACATCAGCTTCCCGTATCGGTGAAATAACTATAAAAATATGTAATCAATCACTTTTTGAAAGGTTCCTAGCAATGGTATTTTTTAAATAGATAATAAATTTAAATTCGACCAAAATAGATTTCCTTCAATATGGCAATTAGTTCTGATATAGCAGCTTCGTCATGAATTATTTGAATATCAATTAATTTACATTTTAAAAAGAATATGTTTGTTATATTTACAGTAAACCAACATAACAAAAATCAAAGCATATAGAGGTCAAGTTGTGCTATACGACAAGAAAAACCTTAAAATATACATTATCTGAGGAGGCTGTCACTAAACGGTTACAGGAACTTCGCGGATTTTTGACCAAACGAGGTTATAAGAAATGGGACATAGATAAGGGGTTTGTGCGTGCTAACAATAACAGCCGCAATGACCTATTACAGTACAAACAGAAGAGGCGCAGCAAAATAGTTCCGTTTGTTTTAACATACAATCCCGCCTTTACTAACCTTTCACGTTTGATCCGTGCCAGTTGGCAAACTATTGCCAATCACCCAAAATTATCCAAGACATTTCCCAAACCTCCTGTCTTAGCTTTTCGGAGACCAGCAAGTCTGAAAGACTTATTTGTGAGAGCTGATGTCTCCTCTAATAAAAGCTGTTCAACTGCATGATGGTGCAAGTCGTGTGGTAACAGACGATGTCTGACTTGCTAACAAATACTGAATACTCAAACATTTACTTGCCACTCCACTGTGTCTGTGTACACTATATTTTGCAATGTAACTTGCAAAACCCAGAATGTTGTATACCTTCTTCAGTGTCGATGTGGCATGCAGTATGTTGGCGAGACAGAACAGCCATTCAACAAACGCATGAATGGTCATCGAAGTGACTACACCTGCAAGCCCGACCTCCCCGTAAGTCGTCATTTGAGATCACCTGGGCACGCCCAAGCTGATCTCAAAAACCTAACCATCACTATCATAGACCACAACGAGGGTTGGTCAAGGGCCGACAGACTTGCTCGGGAAAGGTTTTGGATAAGAAGGCTAAGGACAGTTTCCACAGAGGGCATAAATGAAAAAACATAGAATGAGTCACTCATTTTCCCTACCATCTCTCATTTTCCTACCATCACTTGTTTCCAGTAACTCAGGCTTCCGTACTGGACTCTTACAGTTTTAAGGAATTTATTCCTCCTCCCAAACATCAATATTGAAAAAATTTATCAGCGTATTGATTATTGATAATTTGTATAGCGTTCAAGATTTTTATTTCAGTTCGACTAACACATGTCTAGATAAGATTCATTTTACATCTTACTGATGAAGGATATTAGTTATCCGAAATATCTAAAATTTGTTCATGATTTTATTATTTTTTGGTGATGTTGTACCCTTTTAGACTTGTTATACATTATCTGACTTATATACTGTCAACAAATATTATTTACTACAAATATTTGCAGGAAATTGTATCCCATTTTACCCACAGGCGCTTGAGGAATGGACTCCCCTGTTTTTTTAAAAAAAAACACGTCTTGTGTCATAATTTTCCCCAGTAAATTCTGCAATATGTAAACTTATTTTCACTTATTTGATGTGTTCTTGCTCTTTTTAATACAATATTATCAATAACAGCAGTTTGTGAATTTTGAATCTCTTTAATCATTTTCAACGTTGAAACACGCCAAACGGGGAAATAAAACTCAATTATCAAGCTATAAAGTTATTAATCACTGTCCAGTTACAACAAAATTGTTACTGTAATTGTATGAATGAAGAAAAAATGAATTATAACGGTGAATGAAAAATACAAGTCACTTGGTAAGTAATTTATTATATTAATTTGATATTAAACATAAGTGCTGATGGAATCTGATGTTCAGTAGTTGTCGTTTGTTGATGTGGTTCATACGTGTTTCTCGTTTCTCGTTTTATATAGATTTTATTTTGAATTTACATTGTATCATAGGTCAAATTTATTTGTTCAGTGTATGTTCAATGGTGTTAATATGTCCTTTGATTGAGTTAAGCTATTTCAGTTGATATTTTATAGTGTGTTTTTCTATGTTGTGATGTTACACTATTGTTTCAGAAAAAGGGTGAAGGTTTGGTACCATTAAAACGTTTAAACCCGCTGCATTTGTTTGCACCTGTCCTAAGTCAGGAATCTGATGTTCAGTAGTTGTCGTTTGTTGATGTGGTTCATAAGTGTTTCTCGTTTCTCGTTTTTATATAGATTAGACCGTTGGTTTTCCCGTTTGAATGGTTTTACACTAGTAATTTTTGGGGCCCTTTATAGCTTACTGTTCGGTGTGAGCCTAGGCTCCGTGTTGAAGACCGTACTTTGACCTATAATGGTTTACATTTATAAATTTTGACTTGGATGGAGAGTTGTCTCATTGGCACTCATACCACATCTTCTTATATCTATAGACCGTTGGTTTTCCCGTTTGAATGGTTTTACACTAGTAATTTTTGGGGCCCTTTATAGCTTACTGTTCGGTGTGAGCCTAGGCTCCGTGTTGAAGACCGTACTTTGACCTATAATGGTTTACATTTATAAATTTTGACTTGGATGGAGAGTTGTCTCATTGGCACTCATACCACATCTTCTTATATCTATGTATATATGTTTCTGTTTTATGGCACTTTTACAGCGGAAAAGCAGAATATTCTTTAACAATCATAGTCCTCAAAACACTATACAAAAAAAATGAACTAAAAACCGTGGCTGAACCAAGGCGGGGTAAGTAGTTCCTGTAACTGATTCTTGTGACCAGTCGTTTCTGTTGTTGTTGAATGGAAAACCACTATATGCAGTGTAAATCTTTAAAAAATGTATTGTTTGAACCTCGCACATTAATAGTTTGAAGAAAAAAACATTTTGGAGAATTTTTTCGTTGTTTCAAAAGTTAGGCATTTGCCTCATTTACCTTCATTACGCTACGGCCTATGTAACACCTTTTTTTTTTTGCTCATTGCAGGTAAAAATCCGATGACAAGTCATATTCGGTGATGTCGCAATCAAAGAAAAGAGGCCAATACTGCAGCTACGGCAAGAGGGACATCTGCAGTGGCGGATCCAGAGGGGCGTAGAGGGCGTACGCCCCTTGCTTGCTATTTTTTTTTTTTTTTTTGGTAAAATGATTAATCAGACTAGACTTCGCGAACTTTGCCATTTCCCGTGTATTTAATTTTGATGCGACAATTCTTTACTTATAAAGATATTTTTCGCTCGTATTTACTGTAATATATTATTGATTAAGTCAAAGTCATGTGATTCGCTACGGTGGAGTTGACCAGTACGTCGAAAAAACGTCACTCAGTCATTTTGAGTTCAAACACATTGCTTAGGCTGAGGATGACAAGCATGACGCCTTCAAAGCGACAAAGTATTGAGCAAGAACGTATTGACTTCTATTTCACAATTCCACCCAACAGAAAGTAATACTCTATTACACTCTCATGAAAAAAAGTTCCACAGCAATATTATTTACCTACGAAAACATGTTTAACACCACACGCCCCAGCCCATTAATAACATTGCTGAATAGTGATCCCCAGTCAGTAAGCTCTAGATATAGATTTAAAGTCTAAAGTACGGACCATTTGATTTGAGGGGGCAGTCTGAGATATTTTAGAGAAAAAATTCTGACCCTGATTTTTGCCTTAAACAAAAATTCTGGCCGTATCTGGATTGAAAACAATAATCTTGTCCACTTTTTTGCTATTAGAAAAAAATATTTTCAACATAATTATTTAGCATTAAATGAACATGATGAAAAAAACGGGCGTAATTTTTTTGGAGGTGGTTGCATGTGATCCCATATCTGACCGGAATATCTGTTTCGCAGAATTGATATACTGAATACTTTTTTCAAGGCCCGACTGCAACCTGCCTGCTGAGTGTGGCCTATATGTCTCCATGTGTCGACCGTCATTCACAACTTCATTGTCATTTCAGATTCATTCGTAGTCTTTGGTTGATTTGGAACCCCTCACTTCCCTTGTTGGTTGAAACATTTTAACCAAACATTTGGATAAAAATTGCTTGTTTGTCTTTCTTCGTGTCGGTCGTATTGTAAATTTCATTGAATAGCCGTATATCTTGTTTATAACAAGAAATCTGTGAGGTTATGCTAACTAACCATACAACAAACGAGAATTTTCCATGTCCATTTTTTACTGACAAATCCCATATCAAATATATTTATTAGTACATAGCTTTGGATCCATCCAATCATTTTATAATAGACAATTAATGGAGAGAATACGGCACCAAAAATGTCCAACCCCTACACTTTAACTATAAAATGCATTTTACACTTATTTTATGTATTTTAGCCAAAGAAAGGTCCAAAATTTTTTCGCCTCGCTCCGCTCGGCGAACTTTAATACTACGCCCCCCCTTTCCAAAATCCTGGATCCGCCCCTGATCTGTAATACAGATCTTTCATAATGTTCAACCAAATTGAAGAGATGACTTCTACTGTACCATTAAGAACCCATGGTGCAATTAAGCAGCTACCTTATTACAAGGAAATCTTGACAGGAACATTTTACCCTGATATTTCGTATCAATTTGGAAATATGCATGTGCTGTTGGAGTGTTGTTGTATAGAAATGGAAATGCTACTTTAAACAATAAACTGAGAAATAGATAAATGAATTTATGTGCGTTTCGCGAATTATTTACTATTTGTGAATGTTAGTATCAACTCAGAGGTAAAGCGGTTTTAGCTTCTAGCACGTGATTTAGTATGTAGATCCGACTCCTGATCACTGACACAAAGAGAACTGGTAAAGTAGTTCAATTTTAAGCAAATTAATATTGAATACACAAATGTTGTTGTTTGTAACAGACATCTTTTGGTTTACATTTATAAATTTTGACTTGGATGGAGAGTTGTCTCATTGGCACTCATATATCTTCTTATATCTATATCATATGGATATTGTCTATATTTCATAGATTTTGAATCCCAGTAATCACGTACTCGTTGTTAAACATTTTCCATTGACAATCAGAACATTGTGAAAGAGAGTATAATATATGAGATAATGATTTTTTACCTAATAATCGTGTTTGATTTCCCTTTGCCTTCTTGAATTCCCAGTATACACAAACATATCATTCTTCACATCCTTACTGTTCCTATTTACCTAATGAATATGCATCACGCGGTCAATATATCGCATATAAGACCGGTACAACGGAAAGATGAGCATATAGTGTACTATGATATCATGAATATTACTCGAGATTTTTTGAATAACAATTCAATATTGTTCAGTGAAAATGGCTGTACATTTTAAACAAGTAATACAGTTAGTTTACTCTCCATATAATCCAGAATAGAGTAATTCCATTTTAAGTATTTTAAACATCTAAAACACTTGGACAACACTATCGCTTTAATTGTATTTCGTATTTTGGGTAAACAGATGACATATTTTGTTTAATTCATGTCACTTCGAGTCATACAGCAGTTTATGAACCGTTCAGTCAGTCATCTTCCAAAATCTATATCGACCTCATCTACTCTTCGATCCATATACTTTTTATATGATGATCGCCTAGTCTATAAACTACCACATAGCCCTTAGTGCCATGATTTATGTGCTCAGTTATTTAATATGTTGTACAAGAATAAAAGATAATTAAAGACATAAAACTGTATGCTCGTTTGATCACAGTAAACTTATAAAAGAGAGGCGAAAGATTCCAAAGGGACATTGAAACTCATAAGTCGAAAATAAACTGACAACGTCATAGAAAAAAAAGGAAAAAAAACTAAAAGACAAACAATAGTATATACAAAACACAACATAGAAAACTAAAGACTGAGCAGCATGAACCCCACCATAAGTAGTATTCTTAACGATATAATCAGTAGAACACCTAATTGATTTCAAAACTTTATTTGCGTAATTGCATTTACTTCTTTAAGTTGTCTGGGATTCCATGTACAGGATACTTATTCGGATTTCCTCCAGAGCTTCCCCACTGATTTGCTTCCTGATATTTGTCGTAATCTGCAAGTTTCTTTTTGTATTCCTCATCACTCATTAATCCAAGGAAATGTTTTGCCTTATATCTAAGCTTGTCTGTTTTTTTTCTCTTGAATTACTATAAAAATACATACATTTAGACATTTTAAGTAAATTGATCTTGTAAAAGGACTTGCTTATAAATAAAAAAAAAACTTAACAAAATAAATTATTAATAACTTGTGATCATTAAGAAATATGTCAACTTATTTACACAAAATTATTCTTTCCTAGGCATGCTTAATCGTTTTATTAAAAGTATTATATCTAAACTCCTGCAACTTCTAACAAGAACCCATTCGGCAAGACATTCATAAATAAGCATCTCTCTCTCTCTCCCCTCTCTCTCTCTCTCTCTCTCTCTCTCTCTCTCTCTCTCTCTCTCTCTCTCTCTAATCCTGAAATTTGATTGGTGCCTTGACAGGATATAGGAGCCCATTAATACTGACGGCTGATGAGATTTAAAACTGACAGGGAAGATGAGCCCATATCCCTTTTAAAGATCCCGAACAACATATAATTATCAAGAGTACTATCATAATAAAAGGATAACAGTGCACTACGAACATCTGACAGAGAATCATAATCAGTGCTTTTGTTTCAAAGTTAGTTGAGTTAATGTTTAATACGAAACCTGATATCTTCTGCTGCCTTTACACCACCTGGACCTTGCTTTGCCGCATTATAATTTCCTTATACGTGAAAGTACTTGTCTGAACCAATCACGTTTGACTTTCGCATATCTCTGAAATTTTATACTTTAAATAATGAATCATGCAACTCTCTCTCTCTCTTTTAAAGAACTTTGGCACTATATGGGATCAACTAAAATAGTAATCAAATCGTCCAGTGCTAAATACAGAAGCTTGATGCTTCGTTATATTTGCAATATAATTACATTACATGTATGTTTCATTTGAATCCGTAATTTTGATTGCACTGACCGCAATTGCGAGGCACTCCAATATCAAATTGTATTTCCGTATGAAATACAACAGCTATATGACTGCACGTGCTATCCGTGACAATGTTAAAACAATGATAGAAAAAAAATTGATATAACTCTAAATGTTATGGTTGTAGCATGAAATGTAATTATAAAATTGAATGTTTCTTTTTATAATTATATAGGGTTGTAATAGCGTTGATCGTGGGCACATTTGAAGTATGAAGCGCTTCCACGCTTTACACAAAATGTGCTTCGATCAACGCTTTCACCCCCCCCCCTCCTCCCCTCTTCGAAAAAACACGAAGCATTTTAAAGTTCTTTAGTATGAAATTTAATTACTAAATTTGTATTAACTCCAAGAGTTTTTAATCACCTAAGACTGACTTTGTCTACAAACGATGTTCGGTTTGTAAGTTTGTATATCATTCAAGATTTCTGAAAAACAGAAAAGATGAAGACGCCAATTTCATCAGACTGTTCATACCGATGAAGAATATTTGTTATCCAAAATATTTATTGATTTTTGCTTTTTTTCAATTTAATATTTTATTTTTTGATTTTGGTGTTGTAAACTTTTCCGACGTACACGTTTATTGTATTTATTGTGTACAGTTTTTCATAACAACCAGACGCCTTTATAAGAATGAACGCTGACTTTTGACCAAATTAACAACCAGTCCCCTATCACATGCACCTAAATCCCCGTTTCCAAATGTAACAACCAATTTTTTGCAAACTGCAAAATTAACGAATTTAAGGTGGAAAGACAATTTTCCTTGCAATGTGCTAGATGTTAATGAACAGTTGGACAACCTATGTAAAGCAACAGGATCTGTCATTAAAGCTAAAAGAGGCAGAAATCGAGTGCAAGTTTCAAATTTGAAGGAAATCTTGATGCATTGCGCGAGTGTTCTATTCCTTTTCTTGTACCGATCATGCATGTTAACTTGACCTAGCAATACCTCTTTTATCGATGCATTTTGTGCAATACATTTTATTCACTTAAAATGTCAACATAATTAGCTTTTTGACGACTATTATTGACCTATTTTTTTCGGAGCGACAAAATGTGCAGTCCACGCATAATGCCGATCCAAGTCCCATATGTGGCATTAAACACGGTGATTGGAAATTATCTCTGCCCATTCCATGGTTTATTCCTTAGGCCTAAGACTTTATCAAATTTATTAACAGTCGGGAAGACATGTCACCCTTCCCGGGAATATTATTCTGACTGCGAACCAACTAGTCTTTGCTCTTACTTCTAAATCGGCGGCCTCGTACTATGTGGTGAAGCAGCAAATACCAGTTTTCATTTTATTAGTTTTAGCCATCCGAAAGCGAACACTTAACCTTTCGCACTTAAAGCGAGAGCGCTACTACGGGAACACCGAAGCGATTGACAGAAGTTTGAAATGAAAACATGCTTTACAAAGACAAAGGATGAAAAGAGTGTTACCGGTAGAAACAACACACAAATTGAAAATAGCATTAAAACACAAAACAAAAAACGAGAGCAAAAGCAAAACGAACCCATTTTAACAAAACTGGGATGAACTTATGTGCTCCAGAAGGGTAACCAGTTTCTTCACCACTAGTGCGATCCGACGTGTTACCCATAGCAAGACAACATTTGTTGCTAAGTAGAATTCGGTAATGCCACAATTTGGAAATAGAGGATAAGATTGTAGCTACGACAAGTGGAACATATTTGTGGTCATTTGTTACATATATAGATATTCCATAATGGTCAACCAAATCATGATGGCGTCCGTAACATTGTCGAATGAATGACTTCTTCATTGCCATTTGGAACCCCTGATTCAATATCTTCCTCGTAAGCAGAACTCTATATCAAGGAAATTATTATGGGGAAGCAAGCTCCGTAATATCATATCAACTTGGAGGTTAGTACTCCATATGCAGGTGCGGCTGGCTGGAATGTTGCTACACAGAAAGAAAAGTTCACAATGGAAAAATTGAAATAATCTCTTGTGTCGTTAACTTTAGTTCTCAACCGACCCTCATGGTCAATTTCGAGATATGAGTTAAAAATTAAGCAGACTAAACGGATTCTGTGTTAATGATCCTTTATTCAAAGTTCACTGCATTGTTACATGCAATCAACATATTCACCAGACCTTGAATTTTTCAAAAGGATATCATCTATTAGCGGAACGTGAAGTTAACAGTAAATATCAACTATGTCGGGGACTTTTATAGCCAACTATACGGTATGGACTTTTCCCATTGTTGAAGGCCGTACGGTTGCCTATAATTGCTTACATCCACTTTATTTGAAATTTGGTGGATAGTTGTCTCATTGGCAATCATACCTCATCTCCTTATTTTTATACCTTACTGTTTTTCGAAGGAAGCTCCTGTATGAAGTATGCATCTTAGGAATTAAGAAACAAGTCGGCAAGATTATGAGAGCAGTTGGTTCCCATGGGAATACCGATTTTCTGTTGAAAAAACCTTACTTCCAAACATGACAAATATAATAAAAAATATTATCTTGATAATACTAGTTTCAAATCACTGATTATTTGATTCAAGGTGTTTTTATTACACATTTTTTATTTATATACCTATATGGAGCTATTTTCTTTCAAAACGACAGGTCTTTCTTTTGAAGAATCAACCCGGACGATACCAAGTTTCATTGAAATTTACTTCAAGGCATAAAATAATGACCTGTGTAAGGTCATTATGTTCATTGATTAAAAGGCAAACTATAATTTACTTCAACATTTAATTCGTTTAATTGCTATCGTGTGTTGTTGATTAGGGCAGAAACAATCCTGTCCTCCGTTTATTAGACTGAAATGCAAAAAATCGTCGTGGTCGCACATTTAACTTTCGAAACAAATAATTGAAGTTTTGTTAATTTATCTACTATAAAGGAATTTTATTTGGGACGAATTTGATAATCCAAAACTTTTCATAGCACTTTTAAAACAAACCAGATTTAACACATCGTTTTTCGTTTTTATGTACATGTATCACGATTTCGTGCTCTATTCGTGTCAGTTCGTAACTTTTACATCTATATATACCTTCTACTCTATCAAATGATCAAATGACAAAATATTCTAATTTCTATAGAATAACATTTAGGATATGGTGGAAAGGGGGGAGTATAATATCTAATCCTGACTAAGTTCTCTGTTTAAAAATTGTTGAAAAATAATCTGCTTTTACGCGATGAAAATGCCATTTTAAAAAGGAAAAAAACATAGCATCCCCCTTTCATGAACTAAGTTGATACAATAAATTACTTACAAAGTGACTTGTATTTTTCACACACAGTAACAATTCATTTGTGTCTTGCTTCATGCAGCTACAGTGATAGTTCTATTGTAACTGCATAATGATTGCTAAAGTTTATATCTAGATTAATTATTGAGTTTTATTTCACATTACAAATAAACCGTAGGGCGTATTAAAACCTGAACACATCAGAAAAGAATATCCCACTTTAGTGTGGTCGGTAAAATAGGATGCAAATCATGTATGTCTTTGCAGAAAATAATATTGTTTACGGTATATAAGTCAGAAAATGCATATTCTAAGGTTTATGTTTATTCTACACTTGATTATTCGTGTAGAAGATTTAAAACAAAATACTCAGTAAAGACCTGTCTAAATTCCATTTAATTGATAAATTCAACAACACTTACCGTTATCTTGATGATATTTTTTCGTTAAATAATCAAGAATTCTCTAAATATACTGCCGAAATTTACCCACAGCAACTTACTTTAAATAAATCAAATATTAACAGCAATAACTGTTCTTTCCTAGATTTAGATACTTCAGTTTTACACCAGAAACTCTATACAAACATTTACGACAAAAGGGACGATTTTATTTCCCTATTGTTTATTTTCCTTTTTTGGACGGTGATGTTCCTCTGGCACCATCTTACGGTCTATATATATATCCCAACTCGTTCGTTATGCCCGTGTTTATAGTGACGTTTTGGATTTCAATGAGCGTAATCTATCTATTACTGGTAAATTATTAAGTCAGGGATTTCGTTATCACAAATTACTTAAAACATTTACTAAATTCTTCCATAGATACAACGATTTGGTTTGCAAGTATGGCTGTACCTGTAAAAAAAATATTTCAGACGGAATAGCACATCCTAAATTTTACGGCGATGCTGTTTACCGAGCCCGAAAATTTATATACGATCCGGGTAAACTTATCAATCCTTTAGATAAGCTTATTCTAAAATGTTACCAAATCAACACTGTAATTAGATCTTTGAATATTGTGTTTATTGGTCTAAATATTGATTTTGTTATCAGTAAATTAAAATCATACTAAATAGTTTTGTTATACACATATGCACTTTAACGGTGCTACAATCTGTCGATACCTTTATTTTGGCATTGCACAAGGTAATTTTTTTCTCTAAATGATAATGACGTTTTTACACTAAATCCATTGGATGTTGGATGTGTACTGATTGATATTCTAGTCTTAGATACATGATATTTTTTACTGGCTTTGAGCTAGCTGTCGGTAAATAAAGGCAACAGTAGTATACCGCTGTTCAAAAGTCATAAATCGATTAAGAGATAACAAATCCGGGTTACAAACACATCTACTATAAGAGGAAAACAACGGAACAACAGAAACACTGAACTGCAACAAAACAAACACCAACATACATAGAAACGAACTGTAACTGCGAATACTCTCAGATCTGTACTTAGTGTCCTTTTGTTGTTAGGGATGAGGATGGATAAATACCCTGCCACGTCCGATTTGTGTTTATGCTGATGTTTTTCTGCTTGTATCAATCTGATGAGTTAAGCCTTTTTCAACTGATTTTTATAGTTTGTTCTTATGTTGTGCTGGTACACCACTGTCCCAGGTTAGGAAAGGGGTTTAGCGCTCGCAATCATGTTTAACCCCGCCACATTCTTTATGTGCCTGTCCCAAGTCAGGAGCCTGTAGTTGAGTGGTTGTCGTTAGTTCATGTCTGTCATATTTGTTTTCGTTAATTGTTTTGTTATAAATTAGGCCGTTAGTTTTCTCAATTGAATTGTTTTATTATTTTTCATATCGGGGCCTTTTATAGCCGACTATACGGTATGGTGTTTTCTCATTGTTGAAGGCAGTACGGTTGCCTATAATTACTAACCTCCACTTTATTTGAACTTTGCTGTATAGCTGTTTTATTGGCAATCATACCTCATCTCCTTATTTTCATATAAATGAATACGATAAGTTATTATTTCGATTGCGTATCTCCAAATTGTATTTTTTTTTACCTACGAAGAAACGGATCAAAAGAAATTCTCATCCAAAGTATTTCATTATTCCTTATTGTATTTCGAAAAATGAAAAATTAGTAATGAACGTACTTTAGTGCGGTCATTTATTATAAAATATGTACACTAATTGTAGTCATGCACTGATTAAACTGTCGCAGAATTTTCTAATTAAGTTCTATATTCAATGGAAAATACTTAAATTACATTATGAAAACTACCCAAGATTGTACAAGGCGCACCCATTACCATCACACAAAAGTAACACTTTTTTGTCTTTGTTGTAGTGCAATGAACGTGGATTGACCAAACCATCAGTTTCGGATAGTAATGTTATACTTGACCTTCCGTCATGTTGTATTACTATCAGCGAATTCGAATCTCGATCAACAACAAATACATTTTGATGATCATCCACAGTGATGCCGCTCGGGTGGACTAAGGATTCCTCTTTACGTACCCATATTTCCTCACCTGTCATGGAGATACAATGTACAGTTTGATCATCTTTGACGGTAAAATTGATTCTATCTTTGGTGGTTCCTATGCATGAGTCACAATCAACTTTTAATTGTTTAAGTACTTTGCCTGCAATATCTGTTATTACAATGCCATCTTCTATAACAATAAAAGTTTGTTGTCCTGGTATAATATTCCATTGCAAATGCTGTTTAAATTAACTTTTTTCTCTATAGTGTTATTCTTTATAATCAAAAATTCTATGTCATCAGCAGCATCATTTGCATATGTAACAGCAATACGTTCAGTGTCCCTGACTGTTAAATCAAACGGTGAGTCAGAGCATGGTATGTCACGGATATGTTTACCGTCTTCATTATACTCTATTAGGACATTCTTTCCGTAATAATCAGCTATCAACAAATTACCATTTGGTAACATGGTACATCCAGTCAGGACCCTCAATACACCTTCTTGTTTCACATTAAATCTCGTTTTCAACTGGAGACCGACGTAATTGATGCTTTTTGTATCTTGCACTCGAAGCTGTATCTGAGCTTGATCTACCTTTATTTCCTTGAACGGCAGACTAGTGGTAATCTTTCTTACGGATAATTTCCCGAGCTGATCTACTTCATTCATTAACGCGATGATAGAAGGATGTGACTGTAAGTAAACTTCATAGTTCTGTACAGACTTGATTCTTTCTTTGACAGATTCTACATCTTTGAAGACTATTTCATTGATCTGACGCGTTCCAAGGAAAAGCTGAACGTCGGATGCGAATGATTTCAGTTGCGCTGTTTGTTCTCTGAGACAACATAAATCTCGTTTTGAATTATTCATACCGATTAGCAGTTTGTTTACTTCGGATTTACAATTCCCATATTTTGTGTCTAATTCAAGAAGAAGTTTATGTTCTAAGTCGTCTAACGTCTTCAGTATTCTTGCTTGTGTATCGTTGATTGTGTTTTTGATGGTTTGCTTCTGGTCTTCAAAATTCTCCAAAGCTGATTCACGATCGTTAATGATTTGTTCAAGATTTTGTAGCGTTCTAGTTAAGGTGTCCTCTAAATCGGCCAATGCAGTTGAATGTTTTGTATTTTCAGCAGCTTTATCTAAAGGAATGACGCCAGAGCATGTCCTATGAAGAGATGGTACGCAACCTAAACAAACTGCAACAGCATGTATTTTACAGTACATTTCGAGCCGCTTGTCATGGTCTTTCAAGTAAGTTTGAAGGAAATATTTTTTATCTACTGGAAATCTTCGATAGCTATAAGCCTGTGATTTCGTGATGTTTTGGTAGATTCATGAACCTTCTCACAATCTGCACATAATCCCTCTTCACAGACTGTACACCATTTAACTGCGTTTGTATTATTGTCCGCATAATCGCAGGGACCACAAAAATCTTTTCAGGCATGTTGTGATACCTGACGTATATTTGTTAAAATGTATTTGCATATTTATTATGAAAAATTTAAAAATAAATAAGTAATTGTTTTTCTAATTTTACTCAGATCAGGAAAATCATAATCTACATCTATCTGTTTATTTGTTTCGTGTTTTCTGATTTTTGTTTTTGTTTTTTGTTGTTTTTTGTTGTTATTGTTTTTATACCCGGTATTTCGTATAACCAAGGAAAAGCCATTTATGAACTATGTATAGTAAATTGTCAATTGTCTATTCGAAGCGGTGTTTTTATTACACCTTATGTAATATATTATTAGTAGCCGATTTGTGCTATCAGCTCAGCAGTCAGTGCTTCTGTACTGAAATCATTTATACTATAGATCCGTTAATAAATTTAGAAATTATCAAGAAACTAATGTCACAAATCCCACAGACAAACTTGACTTTGGATGGATTTGGCTGTTATTTTTATGTTTTGTTTGTGCTTATACACCCTTGGCATCCAATTTTTCGGCTTTTAGCGTTTCTGGTGATTTAAATCAAGAAAAGCGTTTTTGCCGCATCAAATTGATAAAGTGTTATTTCATTTTAATAGCACAGGGTCGATACCGCTGCTTGTGGGCCAGTCCTCGACGGTTATATAAGCTTAGTAGTCGGTGCTTCTATACTAATATAGTGTTATTAACTGGCTGTTTCTGTATTGGCACTGGTATAGATTCAAGGTTTGCTGTATTGGCCTCGAGACCCGTAGGGTCGAGGCCAATACTGCTGACCGAGAATCTATACCAGTGTCAATACAGAAACAGCCAGTTCATAACACTTTTCTTAAATAATCCAACTTTTCAATACAGACTTGTTCTGAATGCTGTATTACATACATCAAATGTGAATATAGGGCCAATATTTCCAATACGGACTGGCAATGATGTGAATATAGGGCCAATATTTCCAATACGGACTGGCAATGAATCCTGAATTACATGCACAATATATGTTTACATGTTATTCAGGATTCATTGCCAGTCCGTATTGGAAATATTGGACCGGGCCGAAAAGCAATATAGATCACGTGATTTATATGACCAGGACGATGTCACCAGTATGACACATGCCGTTTTGGTAGTATTAGGGCTGTTTTAATCGTATTATTTAATAACATGATTTATTATATACATTTCTGAAATTTCCTGTTATTTTTAGAAACTATTAGGAAACTAAGGTTCCAACTCCTTTAGGCAATGTTGACCTTAGGCTGATTTGGCTCTTAAGTCCTTTCTGGTCATCTATCTCTACTGAAATTTTACATCTTTGGCTTTCAAATTTTTGACTTGGAATTTACCTGATGAAGATTAATCCATAGAAAACGCTTCGGACGCATAACTTTACAAAGCGTTATTTTTCTTTCATGTGGCTATGCATATTTCGATTATTTTTTTTAGGTAGATGCACTGAAAAGAGATAATAAAAACTTGATTTTATTTTTTTGAAAAACATGTAATTACCTTTTGTCATTTGTATTGGTATAGCAAGCTACTAAACCTCAAATATTTCCAATCCATGAAGTAAAAAGTGACAAAAGCAAAAAAAATTTCAAGAACTGGTATTTTTTCTGACACAAAATCCTTATAGTAGGGTGCCCAATGTCCAAAAAGTCCCCTAGTTAACGAGTTTAAGTTAACGGATAACACACGGCTGTTTTTTTTTTTTTGCACATTATAGGAAAATCATTATATTTTACAATCATGATTGTCGTCGTAAGTTCCCGTGTTCACGATTTTCTAAATTTCGTGTTTTCACAGGGTACCACCAGATACCGTATTGTACGGGGAATCTTTAACATGAAAAATAAAATTATTGCGTTCTTTGTTGATAGTTAAAACAGTACCTATAATATAGTTTATATATTAAATATATTATATAACGAAATCGGAAAGTATTTAAGTGATTTTGATATAAGCATTTCAGCATTTTAGTAAGAGTAAAACTTTACCCGAAATTAACCCTATTTTCATCGAAAGCAAAATTATTACGCGCGTGTATCATCGCAATATTTTTTACTCTGATTTAAGCAATAAGACATAAGTGCATGTGTGTGCCAAATTGCATGCGTGAAATAAAAATCGTTTTGGAGAAATTAGCAATTAAAAACACAAATTAAAGTCAACATTTTGGAATTGATTAAACACGGATTATCTCGTGTCATTCATCATCTTGTTGCTTACACTATTAGGTCATTAACAAGGACAGAGGTCACTCAAAACATTTATCTTTTTTGCTTGTTGTGTGGTTAATTTATTTGTTGTGAATACCCAGCCAACTTTGTAGATTGTCACTTTATTCGGATAAATCTGTTTTGTGTCTGTTTTTTAAAACTTTAAACTTTTTATTGAATAAATAGTTTGTTATAATTGTAGTATAAGATTAGAATCAAATCGGTCGGTTTTGTTTCACATCCGGAATATGGCATATCAAAAGTCGTGTATGATGTTTTCGACCTAAATCCCTCTCGGTGGGAACGACAACAAAAATATACCACCGTTCGTGCAACAACAAAAAAACGGATACAACAGACAGCAACCAACGACAACCACTTAATTGCAGGCTCCTGATTTTGGACAGGCATATACAGAATTTAGAGGGGTTAAACATGTTTGTGATCCTTCAACCCTCCCCTGACCTGGACAATGGTATAACAACACAGCATAAGAAAAATCTGCTGAAAAAACAGTTTGAAATGGCTTGAGTTACCAAATCGGCATGCAGCACAAAAACAACTAACATGAAGACAAAAAACACAACGTACCGATATAATAGTACTCGCCGTTCGGGTAGAACATTTTATATTCTTAAGAAAGAAAGGCTGGCGGCGCGAAAATTTATTTTCACTTTTGTACACATTCATATCCTCAACTATCCTGCATTTCATGTTGAAGAGTGTTCATTCTCATCCTGTCTTGTGTAAAGTCAATTATTTCAGTTCATACCAGGCCAAGTAATTCATTTTCAAAATCCTCATTCCCTCCCTGTTTTCGAAATCAAATGGGTGTTCTCTTTCTGAAAACTAATGAAAGGACGTCATCAATAGTCTGAGAAAAGTATGATCATAAACATCATTACCGTAAAAACTATCTTTTGTTATAAATCAGGCCGTTAGTCTTTTTTTTTCAAACGAATTCTTTGATTTTTTTCATAACTGGCCTTTTTATAGCCGACCATACGGTATGAGTTTTTTTCACATTGTTGAAGGCTGTACGGTTGCCTATAATTGCTTGCTTCCACATCTCCTAATTTTATATTATACAACAAGTATTACATAAAATTAACACTATCAATGTTCCATGTAAATGAGGTAAGGTCAGATGAACTCATCAAAATCATGTGCACCTTGTTACCATTCCATACACCAAATATATTTAACCCACTACTATCTGAGACTGAACGGACTTGACCACTGAAACTTAACCTTATTCACTGATCCATGAAATTAGGTCGAGGTCAGGTGAATCATGTCTGACGGTCATGTAGACCTTGCAAGGATACCATATATTAGTAACCAAATATAATTATCCTAGAACTCATGATAATTGAGACATTGACGGAAAAAGCTATACAGTTTTTTAGCAGTCACTTAACCATGAATTTGAGGTCAAGAATAATGATTATATGACGGAAACGTCGTAACACAATGGATCTATATACAAAGTATGAATCATCCAGTTCCTCTGCCCTCTGAAATATAAATTTAAGATATACAAATAGTTTACGGTGTTGCCGCCACCACCATCAGATTGTATTCTGTATGCCTCGCATTGTGCTACTTGCGTCGAATGCGATTTAAAAAAGAACAACTGAAATTAGCTCTCTTACCTAAACCTAGTCGATGGGCTTTCAACTTAACAGTAGACAATGAAACGTAATAGCTACTACTAGCTTCGGTAATTTTTCTATGTTGTTTCGCTCTTATTAAAATTCTGATCTTTATTTACTCGCGTGCTCTTATCTATAAGCTCAAATGAGGATAACGGAATCAGAGATCTATATTTTAATTAGATTGATGTTGTTTACAAGTGTTTGTAAAATACATCGATGCTGTACAAAACTTTCTTTTTGTAGATAATCTTTAACTTCATGTCAATTGTAGGCCAATTTATGTTCGATAAGTCATGTACATTACACTTGATATAAGTGTGTAAGATGGAGTGATTAGCCTGCTGTTTCTAATTCTCATTTTGTTTTCATAACTTGTAACATAAACCCTCCCCCTTTTTCACCGTTTGAAGTTTGTTTTTTTATTTCTGTAAAGCAAATATATACTCAGACCTACTAATTCAATCAATTCTGCGTTAATATTCATCAGTTTTGGAACTAAGTACTATTTGATGTGCTTCCATGTTCACCAAAAGAAAATCGGATATTTACCCAGAAAATCACGACGAACACCTTCTATCAAAAGACGGAAAAAATAACATTTTGGGAGGGCAACTTATAAATGTTAATATCTAAAAAACATCTCTAAAGATCACTTGTATCGAATCTTATGTAAAAATTCCGATTTTGGAACTTTAAAAGGTCTAGGTCACTGTTGTTTAACAGCTGAATGAAAATTGTAAATGTGCACCTTATAAGTACAAATGTCGATCTCGAACCATGTTTGGCAATAAAATTATCAAATTAGTCCTAAATATAGAAACTATAGTTATAATCCTCTGAATTATTCGAATTTATTTTGCTATAAACGCAAATATATAGGGGTGGCCAGCTGTCTAAACTCGACTCTACGTTTTCCTTGAAATTTTAGATTTGACCTTTGACCCAAATTTAAGAATATCGTGACCACTGTAGACATCGACGACAGCAATATTTCGACGAGGCTTGTTCTCCTCTTTCCAATGATATAAAATATAGCCGTGTGTTATTCCGTTAACAAATTTGTTGACTGGGCACCCTACTATTAGAATATGAATAAAATTTAAAAAAAGATTCCGTTTGTTTTCGCAACAACAATCAGCCGTTTTGACGTTTATTGCATGCCGTCTCTGTTAATGTTTGTGTGCTACTGTTAGCTTATATTTAAACAATTTTTGTAGTACCATATCATGGTATTCTCTCAGAAAAAATTAATTCATTTTGAAAAGCCACCATTTTTGAAGACGACACTTTGATCTCTAAATCATTAAGTTAATGTCACCAAGTTAATAATCCTGCCCTGCTGGGTCTATGTGATCACTCCGGATTTTGAGATGGTGCGGAATTCTAAGTTGAAGACATGTAATGAATTAATTATGTGTTTCTATGACTTGCAGAAACATTAAACACCATTTTTATCATCTACTATAATGTGTGATAAGATTTTGTGAGGGAATTCGATGTTTGCTATACCATGGTTCACATAAACGCACTTCATGACAATACCGCTTAATAAATCGGAATGAAATGTTTTGCAGTATTTACAAAAACAATTTTGCCATGTATCCGTGTATTATTTAAATTTATTGGGGTGTAAAAGCGTTGACCGAAGTACATTTTGTATGAAGCGCAGAAGCGCTTCATTCTAAAAATGTGCGCAAGGCCAACGCTTTTACAACCCTATAAATTACTAAAAGAAACGTTCAATACTTATAATTACATTTTTTTGCTAGGATCATGAAAACACGATTTTCTATCAAGTTTTTCATTTGTTTACCTGTGCACTTTTTGTGGAAGCTCATGTCGTCATGAATGTACATTTCATTTTGAAATGAAGGTTGATTTTAGAATGACGCGAGATTGCTGTTAGCCAATCAAAATAACGTATTATAATGAAACATACATGTAATGTAATTATATGATAATAAATTAACGCTTTAAGAAGTTGAATTTTCTGTATAAAGTCAATAATTGTGTTGACTTTTGAAGCCCATATTTTCTATTGCTTTAAATACTCTAATGAGAGATCGAAAAACGATGCCAATAAAAACATATTTGAATTTTTAGCAAAAAGTTTGGGTGATGAGTGAGTTGTTGTATTAACAAGAAATTGAATTAAAAAATCTCTCATTTTCTTCCTACCCAATTTACCCCTATCACTCAATTTGATATGGACTGGTCATTATTATTAAATCTTACGCATTCGATTGGATGAAGTTATTCGCCTTTAATTGTTTACCTGTTCAAATTTTTCCTGTGTGTATTCTGTAAGCACACGAAAATTTATTATGTAACAATAATCATTGTTTATGAAGACAAGGATGGCAACTCTAATAGCTGCGAAGTTAAAAAATCTTTAAGAAATTATAAAATTACTCTTGTTTGTGGATTAACGTACAATTATAGTTGTGTTTTGTCTTCAGTTTTCTGTCCTTATATTGAACTAAAAGATCAAGTCGAATTTTGATTATTATTATGTTTTGATAAATACGACAAAACCAATATTCTTTAACTAGAGTCTGTACATATAACAGCCAGTCTTGAGAACAATGGGGAACTTCAGTGAAGAAAAAAGAAAAATGTCTTGAAAATTAAAGAATATAGAAATGAATATCCGGCTTTTAAAGTATAATTATATTATGTATATCTGAAAACTGGTAATTTGCATTTCTTTTTACACACACGTGTGGTTCAATTGACCATCAAACTGTACACTAGACGAGTTCATGATATGTTTATGAATGAAACAGAAGGTAGGTAAGGTTCGATTTTGCAATTCTTATTTTTTCACGATTTTTTTGTAATACAGTGAATTTATACAATATTCAAAAAGCTCTTTCTTCAGAAATTTGAGAAACTTTACAGATCATGCGTGTTAATTTTTTGAAAAATATATCATTTTGAAAAAAATACATAATAGATTATACGTTTTTAAAGAAATTTATTGGTGTATAAACTCGACCAATTCACTCACAAACAAATAAAATTCCGAAGGACTTTTATGATATGTTTGTGAGTGACTTGGTCCAGTTTATACACCAATAAATTCCTTTAAAAAGGCGTTTAATCCTTATAATTCTTTAAAATTGGAGATAAGGAATTTAATTTCCACACTTTAAGCTCTGTCACATGTAAATTGTATATTAATGTCACTGAGTTGACCAGGCGCATGAATATATTTTTTAGATAACGTCAAAAAATATGTACTCCATGAAATTTGCTATCTGATAAAAAATAAACTGCAAAAATATTTCATTATCATTCAAATGAATGCTTTGTGTTTATTATTAAATTTAATGATGCACGCAAGGTGAAAATAAATATTTTTAACGTCGCCGCCATCTTGTTTACATTGGTTACAAAAAGTAGTTCGGTCAACGTCGTCTATCGAAAAATAAATAACGTCAAGAGCCTCTACCGGAAGCCCTCTCGACTAATCATATAAACGTATTCCCTAATATGAAAATCATATAAGAATTATTGACATATATTTTGCGCACATCTACGCAAGGTAAAACGTTTGTTTGTTTTTACAGAAAATAGCATTTTTTAGTCTCATTAAGCTGTTATCAGTTCAATCTAATCCAAATGAAAGCAGTGAGTTAATAAAGTAAATATATGACCGATCTGCCTATTTTTGTACATAAAAAGTCAGATTGATCATTTTAAGGCTGGATTCGTCTACCTCACAAAATCTTGTTAGGCACTATAGCAATGTTTGACATGTTATTTGCCCTTAAATTATGAAAAGATTAGTCGAACAGCTACTTTATTCTGAGACTACTATAACATATTATAGTGTTATATAGTAGTCTCAGCTTTATTTTAGATATACACCTGCATATGGTTCCTTTGTAAATCAAAATTTATAATAAATTACTTTCATGAATTTATCTGAAAAAATAATTTATTAAAAGCAAGCAGTTGGTAAGAATTATGAAAGTGTTTTACCAGTATATCATGCTCGTGTATGGAATAAAATTTGATACAAGATGTATATTGATATCAAAGTTGAATCCCACACTTTTGTAAATTCTATTATTCCAATTCCTTCCGGGCAAGCAAGAGTACTGATACATTATGGTATGATAGACAACTGTCATTATTTAAAAACAATTTCACGCATATGTAGGAGTATTAATTCACCTTCACTGAACTGCCAATCTTAATTGACCACAGTTAATATCTCTTGAATATAATTGTAAGGCAATTTGTAATACAGCTCAATATATATCTTTATTTACAACTATTGGCCTCAATAGTATACCTTAAATCTCTGTTGATATATACTACATAAAATTATTCTGTAAATTATGTCTCAAAGATGAATGATTAAAAAAAGATACATTTTTTGGCAAAGAAAAAAATAAAACAAAACAAAATGCGTATAAAATTGCAAGCAGGGTCTATTTTACTCGTAAAATCAGTGTTATTATCATCTGATGTTAGTCAATAATTGAAGTTAATTTAAGTTACAATTATCATTTATTTGCTTAAAACAATAAATAGAATTGCATATCTCTAACCTGAGCATTTTCTAAAATCAATTTTATTTGTTTATTCCCCATTGTATTGCTATTTAACAGTGTAAGGTTTTTGTACATATTTGAATACAGGATTTTTTTCTCACTGAGGAATGAACACCCGATTCAAATTCAAATTAGTTATTTCATGTTTGTTGTTGAGAAAGTCCATTTTTTTAATGCATCATTCTGGAAATTATTAAGTCAGACAAAGGAGCCTATTGTTCAGTGGTTGTTGTTTGTAGGTGTGGTTCATAGATGTTTCTCGTTTCTTGTTTTTATATAGATTAGACCGTTGGTTTTCCTGTTTGAATTCTTTTACACTAGTCATTTTGGGGCCCTTTATAGCTTGCTGTTCGGTGCGAGCCAAGGCTCCGTGTTGAAGTCCGTACTTTGGCCTATAATTGTTAACTTTTTATACATTGTGACTTGGATGGAGAGTTGTCTCATTGGCACTCATACCACATCGTATTTATAAAACAAATATACTGCACCTTTCTTTGAAGATTTATATTTCCAATCTTGTCAAAAATTTTAATTGAAAAAAAGAAGATGTTAAAAATCAGTGCCTTTTCTTAAAATTGAAATATCAAAATAATTTGTATCAATATTGCGAAATTTTCCATCTTTGGGCAATTGAATAAATTTTTTAAGCAATCTTTATGGAAATGAAATAAAACCTTTCATCTTCAGTGTCATATAATCTTTATCAAAAATCAATGAATGATCCTAAGATGAGTTAGAAAAATTGCATACCTATGATTAAACATAGAAGTACTCCCAAAAACAACTACTTTTAAATAAAGTTGGGGAGAGAATCGAAGCTTGTTTAACAACTGAAATAAAAAATATCTTTCTGAATTTAATGCAAGAATGAAAAATCCCTTTTTTTGTTGTTCGCCACGATACTTGAGAATGTGATTAGAATGTGATTTAAAATAATGCACACAACTCATCCAGTCTTTCCATCAATGATTTCGATCACTTTGATTGTCAGAAGTACCTTAGAAGAAGTACACTTTTTTTCTGAGAATTTCATGAACTGAAAGGGTTGATTTTAAAAAAGAATACTAACACTGGTAATTTTTTTAAGTGAAATAATAATGAAAATGATGACGCTCTACATTTCAATTCTGATGGTTCTGTTTTATTTTTAATGATTTTAGATTGCCTCTTGGTTTCTTCTCTGGTAAAAGTGTTTAAACACAAATTAACATTTTGGGCCTAAATCACTTATCCAAAGTTGTGGTGGTTGTCTGTTACGTTTTTACATGAGCTTGTACAAAGAAAAATGTATAGAAAATGAGATAAGAAAAATGTCGGACTATCCATAGCTAAAAATGGCTGGATCACAGCACCGACGATGCTCTGATTTTATTAGGATGCTGTCCTATGAACATATACCCCACATCTCCCTTCATTCATATTTGGTCAATTCCAATTGAAGTTTGATTAGATATTCAAGACAAGAACAAATTATAAAGAAAATCATATAAGCAGATGTTACAAAGTGTAAAATTGAGAATGGAAATGGGGAATGTGTCAAGTGTCAAAGAGACAACAACCCGACCACATAACAGACAACAACAGAAGGTCACCAATAGGTCTTCAATGCAGCGAGAAATTCCCGCACCCGGAGGCGTCCTTAAGCTGGCCCCTAAACAAATATATATACTAGTTCATACTAAACTCCAAATTATACACAAGAAACTAAAAGTAAAAATAATACAAGACTAACAAAGGCCAGAGGCTCCTGACTTGGGACAGGCGCAAAATGCGGCGGGTTAAACATGTTTATGAGATCTCAACCTCCCCTATACCTCTAGCCAATGTAGAAAAGTAAACGCATAACAATACGCACATTAAAAGTCAGTTAAAGAGAAGTCCGAGTCCGATGTCAGAAGATGTAACAAAAGAAAATAAACAAAATGACAATAATACATAAATAACAACAGACTACTAGCAGTTAACTGACATGCCAGCTCCAGACCTCAATTAAACTGATTGAAAGATTATGTCTTCATCATATGAATATGAGGCACAATCCTCCCGTTAGGGTTTAGTATCATGCCATCATAAAATATATGAGAAGAGCATAACCCGTGTCATGCCAACAACTGGTTTTAAATAAATGTGTTTAGTTCTGATGCAAACACCCTATAAGTGAATCAATATTAAAGCCAAAATATGCAATCTTTAATGACCTGACAACAGTATCGTAACTATATCCCTTCTTAATAAGTCTATTTAAAGGTTTTGTTAGCTTCTGAGGTGAATACTGACATTTTGTGCTTTATAAAGAATATTACCATAAAAGATTGGATGTGAAATACCTGAACGTATAAGAAGTCTGCATGTTGAGCTATATTTACGAATGATGTCCTTGTGCCGATGATAAAATTTAGTAAATGTTTTGACTAGTTTGTGATATCAAAACCCTGGTGTAATAATTTTCAGTAATACATAAATTTCTTTCGTTAAAATCTGAAACGTTGTTACATATACGAGCGAATCGTACAAGTTGAGATATATAAACACCGTAAGATGGTGACAAGGGAACGTCACCATCTAAAAATGGATAATTAGTTGAAGGACATATAAAAAACCACAGATATTTAGGGATAAAAAAATAGATGCAACGTATGCATCATTGAGAACAAATAGAGATGCTGTTTATACGTCAATAAGGCAGCAATTCAACAACACAAAAACAAAAGACATCTAGATGTCAGTTGTGTTTGTTTTTGCTTTCGATGCAGGCCATTCATTTGCTATGCATGTGCTAGTTGGTGTTCTCATTTAATTTAATTCTTTTTTTATTTCAGATGTAATTAAACCAAACCGATAGACAAAATATATATTTTACAAAAGATTTTATAAATATGAAACAAGGAAGTATACCAAACAATGACATTCCTCGAGATATCAAATATAATGCATGCATGTATATCTAAAATAAAAACAAGACTTTACATGAAGCATGATCTTTGCATTTAAAATTTTCATTTGGTTTAGTTACCTTTAATCGTTTTAGAATAGAGCTGTCTACGTCATTTTGCTGCCAGATGTAAGTCTTGTGATGAACACAAACGTCAACCGGGTATTTCAATAGTTTTCAAAAGCGGTAAATTTCAAATGTATGCAGAAATTTAGTTATACATATATGTATATATGTATGTGCGTGGGTTTCTCAACCAATAATATCCAATATTTTATAAAAGCATGTATAGTTCAGACAAAAAGGTCAGAATAGTAGAACTGTTTCAGTAGATATGAATAAAATAATTAATATATTAATTTAAGATACGAAACTATTATTTGATAACTGTAACTTTTACTAGGTGCTCAACATTACCATCAACAGTTTTTATTTTTCAGTATAATTTTCTAAAGAGTATTGAGGCGGCACCCAGAAAAAATACCATGAAAAAGCCTTGAGTGAGATTAGAGACTTGAACTGATCTATTTAGATATTTATCTTTCGTTTTATGCGTTTGACTATCACTTTGGTAATCTCTCTCTCTCTCTCTCTCTCTCTCTTAGAAATACGTTTTAGCAAGCATTTTATGTTGATGGAAATAATAATTTTGAGTGCATTTGATAGATATTGAACTGAATATGTTGCCCTTTATAGTTACGATTTTTGAAAACGCAAATTATACATTCAAATTGATGTCAAGAGTTAAAAAAAGGTGTCACAAATAAAATGCCATTGAATAGAATTTGTTGATGAATTCGATTGATTCTGTTACGTCTGATTCGAAATACGATTAAGACGTTATATAAAAAAAATCGCCAACACCGTACCAGTATCACCAGAACAAAACCAGGTCATGTCTTAACAATACAAAAGCACAAATCTAAAAATTGCTTCGGTTTTTTATTAAGACTTATAAATCTATGTCGTGCGGATTTGGGATAGAAAGCGGACTTCATTATCATTTTGTTTATTTTGCTCAATCAAAGATGCTCTAAAATACTCATCAAAGATACCAATTTAAGATTGTGTATGCCAGACACGCGTTTCGTCTACTAAAGACTCATCAGTGACGTTCAAAATCAAAATCGTTGAAAATGCCAAAAATAAAGTAAAGTGAGCTCTTTTGTCAATCATTAGCCCAGCCGAAGAGTATAACAGTTGATGATCATCAAGATATGTTTATTGTTGCTGAACACAATAAAAGTTCTAAAGCATGACGGGAGATCCTCAGAAACATTACCATCCAAAATTGATGGCTTGGACAGACAACATGCACTACTCTATGATGAAGACAAAACAATACTGTGTTTATATAAAAGAATATAGCAGCAAATCAGAAAGGCCTGTGTGGCACCGTTAAAGTCCACAATTCCTCTAAAGTCCACAACACCGCTAAAGTCCACAACAAATTTCCGCTAAAGTCCATAACGCCGCTAAAGTCCACAAACTTTCCGCTAAAGTCCACAAAATGACCTCCGCTAAAGTCCACAAAAAAACGCCGTTAAAGTCCACAAGAACAAGTTCCGCTAAAGTCCACAAAAAAACACCGTTAAAGTCCACACATTTTTTTGATGTTGCTGTTGAAAGACATGCCAATACAACAAATTCGACAAAGAATGTATGAAGAAGATTTTTTAGATTTAATTAAATTGTTACTTAACATAAGCATAGGAAGATTGGGTCATGGTGATGTATCATGCCCTCCCCTCCAGCTATTCGTTTCCGTTTTGTATCCGTTACTTGTCCGTAGAACATCCGTTGGAGGTCTGGTAGACAAATTCACCAACGGACTTCTACCGGACGCTTAATGGATATTATTGATGTTAAAAAAATGTGAAACGAGCTTCTACCGGACGTAAAACGGATAAAACGGATGATGAACGGGTCTGAAACGGATAAATGTCAATCGAAATTTTGCGTCAGAAATGCCAATTATTGGTTTGTCAGATTTCTTGAGCTTCATGAATTTCTATTAATCATAATATATCATAATGTAAGGGAATTTCTTCACTATCAAGCAGTTCTTATTCAGGCCAGACACTACCCTTTCGGTGCATTTTGAAGAGCAAACCAAAACCAGTTACACAAAAACTTTTTGAATATTTATGCGATTTATATGTATTTTTATTTTCGCCTTTAATTTTTCCGTATATCTTGTTCATCCGGTTGCTGAAAATGTTCTAACATACAGAACGGACGTCGACAGATAAAGCAGACGCTTAACGGGCATGAAACAGATATGTACGGACGTCTAACGGATAAATAATGGACGTCTTACAGACATGAACGGATTGAAAAAAAATATTCGTTCAGCGTCCGTTCGCGTTATCCAGTAAGGTGTGACCGGGGCGTCACAGAAGGAATCAGAAACGAAAAAAGAACGAACATTTATATTTAAACTGTACGTTGTGCAATTTTTATTAAACAAATAGTGACCCGAAAAGTGTATGTTATCATTAATGATATTCAAAACGGACTTAAATCCTTTGAAAATCCCTACAAGCCGTGAAAACAATTGTTCTTATCTTGTTTGGCTGCTAAAAGGGGTTGCGAGCTTTAGTCTGGTCAATGAAAAGCAAGCATTACAGAACTTGTTCTTATTGGTTCAATGTTAAATAATGATTACAGACCCTGACCATCGTACAAGATGACTTTATACAGAACCCTATGTAATGCTATTAAATGGCTAAAACAATTATATCATGAAACCAGTCAGTAAAATGACATGGCTAACCCAGTATTATCTGCTGATTATGTTTATCTCTTCTTTTTCAGCTTTAAGATAACGTGTCTTCTATTTCTGATCAATTTGGTTTTCACAACAAGAACAGTGCATAGATCATGCTCACCAAAAAGTGAAGCTGCATATGATGCTATATTCAGAACCATTGAAGGAACGTTTGACATTCCAGTAAAGGAAAGAACATTGGAACAGAATAATGCAATATCAACATATTACAAACGTAAAGATTTATACACTATACAAGGGCAACCACCACGGTTATATTTTGATAATAAGCCTGTTCTTAAGAAAGACGAGTGTCCACGTTTGATAAAAAAGCAGTACACACAAGAAAAAGGCATTGGACCGAGGCGCATGTTTCATCAGTTGAAGAACAGATTCTCTGGATTGTCCGAAAAATTGATATGTAAAGAAATGAATAAAGAATTATATTACAAATCCCTAACAGCTAGGTTTAAAAATAAAGCTCCATACAGACCAGTGGTAAGTCAAGGTGTACATCACATTTTGCAAATAGATTTAATGGACATGCAAAGACATAAAGTCACACATAGAAAGAAAAATTTTAAGTACGTTTTGAGTGTTTTGGATGTTTTTAGTAGATATGTTTGGCTTCGTCCGTTGCAGAACAAATATTCAGCAACTGTTAAACGTGAATTGAAAAGTTTGTTTGAGGAATTTGGAGAACCAAAAGTAATTCAGCATGATTGTGGGAAGGAATTTGAAGGGAAGTTCGGATTTTCTGAAAAGAAAAAATCAAGCAGATAAAGAGCCGTCCATACCACCCGCAGAGTCAGGGAAAAGTGGAAAGAATGCATTTAATTTTGAAACAAAAATAGCATTTGACTTATTAAAATGAAACAAGTAGGAGTTAACAGGGTTAGACAATTACAAAAATATAAGAGGAAAATAAATGATGGTCCCAAGGAATGTTTAGCGTGGAAGTGTCCGTTTGAAATATATTATGGAAGAACTCGCCAAAGTCATCTGAGAAAGTCTTTAAGTCCCCACAAGTTTGGGAGGATCATGTAAAACATAACAGAAATTTAGCACAGAAAGCAACGAGGCACTGTAACGATAGAAAAACAAGGCCTGGATGAAGAAAAGTAAAACACCGATTTATGAAGTCGGACAACAAGTTCTAGTGCGATACAGAACTCGAAATAACAATCGAGTTCCAATTAAGGCATGGGCTTTATTAGGTACTGTCATAAAAGCTGAGAAGAGAAACCATAATATCAAGTCTCCTTTGTACCGCCTTATTCGAAGTGTAATAAGAAACAGTGGTTCTATGTATCTGATATTACTGGATCAAGTTTGTCTGGAGGCAAAAATAGTTCTTACCCAGAACAAAGACAGAAAAACACTCAAATTATAAATCACCTTACTACTTGATTTTAACCCCAAAAGATAAAACTTACAATCTTATATCTGCTTTTAGATTAACAGTTGCTTTTAATCCACCTGGTGATGGTAATTGTCAGTTTGCAGCCATTTCGCATCAGTTGCAAAGACTCGGGTATTAATCGATCGGCAGAAACATTACGACGCGAGGTCATTACTTATCTTGGGCAAACTTCACGTTTAGGCAGCGCTGATAATAGAGTTCTTTGGTCAAATATGATAATAGAATCGAGGTCCGACTACTTACTGAGAATGGCAAGAGACACAGAGTTTGGTGATCAGATCACCTTACAGGCTATATCCGATATGTTTAATGTTCAAATTGTTATTGTTTCCACATTAAACCACGGGACTACTTTATTAAGGCCCGATGGAAGTAATATTATAACAAGACACCTTCCTATTATAACGATTGGACATTATCCCGAAGGACATGGTAAACATTATCTATCATTGACATACAATCACAATGCCGTACGCAGAATTGCAGAAGAAGGTTCACAAATTCATTGGGGCTACGACGACACAGACGACGAACACGACGACAGAAGCGATGGACACGACGACACAGGCTCTGGACACGACAACACAGACGATAAACACGACACAGACGATGGACACAAAGACACGGACGATACAGACACAGACGATAAATACGACGACACGGACGATGAACACAACATAACATGGTATGAAAATTACGATACATGCGATGAACATATCATAACAGTCGATGAACACGACATAACAGGTAATGAACACAACATAACAGGTGATGTACACGACATTACAGGTGATGAACACAACATAACAGGTGATGAACACGACATAACAGGTGATGAACACGACATGACAGGTGATGAACACAACATAACAGGTGATGTACACGACATTACAGGTGATGAACACGACATAACAGGTGATGAACACGACATAACAGGTGATGAACACAACATAACAGGTGATGAACACGACATAACTGGTGATGAACACGACATAACAGGTGATGAACACGACATAACAGGTGATGAACACAACATAACAGGTGATGAACACGACATAACAGGTGATGAACACGACCTAACAGGTGATGAACACGACATAACAGGTGATGAACACAACATAACAGGTGATGAACACGACATGACAGATGATGAACACGACATAACAGGTTATGAACACGACATAACAGGTGATGAACACAACATAACAGGTGATGAACACGACATAACAGGTGATGTTCACCACGACACAGGCGTTATATACAATGAAAACCATGACACAGAATCCCCATAAGCCTCCGTCATCAAGTGGAGGTAATGAGAAAAAAGCATTGTGTACCCCATAGTAACAACATTGAACGTGGAGACTCTACCCAGAGAAATTCAATTTATAATTATCAATTTGTGTCTCCGTCAAAATCCGTCATCAAGATATGTCTTAATACGAGTTAACTCTTTTTTTCGTCAAGTTGTACAAACAGTCCCTGTTCCAAGACTGTACATCGGAATTTCTGTTCTTCTGAATGTACCAAACCCTGTAAACGTCAGGCGAATTTTAAGAGCTTCTGGGTGTGGTAGTGGTTTGATTTTGGCTATTCGGGACCCATCATGGATAAACGCATGGCTTTTTCTAATACAACGAGACAATCGATGGTTCGAAATAAAGAATATTTGGTGGTCAAGACGTAAATAGAACACCATAATGATTTATATGCTCGGTGTGACTTATTTACCCGTAAAACTACATTTATGTATAGTTCTTAAGGATGTACTTAGGTGAGGTTTTGGAATTTGTGTCAAATGTTCGGACTCCTTGGTGTTTTTCCATACAATACAATGTAAAATATTTTGCCCCATAACACCCATTTATATTTTCATATAGGACTTAATAGCTCATGAAAGGTCATTTACCATAAATTTCTTGTGTTTTGAAACCTAATAACACCAATGCAAAGGAGTAGGTCCAGTAAGACCCCTTTTGGCCCCAAAATATAGAAATTTTACAAAATTTTTAAATGAAAAGTTTTAGTTATTCATTGGAAAGTAGAACATTTCTGCTACATAGATATGGGCTGTTTTGACAATACAATGCACATGTATCGGGTACTGACATCATTAAGTCATGCTAAATTACTGAAATCTTCACAATTTTAGCATTTTAGTTAAATTCAGACGGATTCCGTCTGAAATGAAAGTGGCCGCATTTGTGTTCATTCTTAATATTGAAATGTAAGCTGTATTTGATGATAATACATAACATATATAAAGGTTTGGGACGAACACGGATGCGGCCACTTTCATTTTGACAAAAACAATTTGAAAAGTGACATTTGTGGGCATTTTGATAGATTTTTCATATTTAAGCTTGAATCAGAGCGTTTTGATGACTCAATCAGTTAAAATCTTTCACATATACTAATTGAATCAACTGAAATAGACACTTAAGTGTTTAAAAGTGTCCAAAATCTTTCGTCAGATGATCCTGAAATTTGAGGCCAAAATAAGCCCTTACCGGACCTACTCCTTTAAGGTAAAAGTCCGAGTCAGCTTTTTCCGCCATATTTTAAATCTCAAATATCTCGAAAAGGAGGTCCATGACCTATCAATATTTTAGCTTATTTTTATCCTTAATTGATGATCTACCAGCTTATAGTATCAATTTTAACTTCTTAATTTATTAATTTTCACCTAATCTCACCTAAGTACATCCTTAAGGTAATTTTGAGCAATTTTGAACTTATATGTTACTACAGTTCAGTAATGGAAACATTATTTTGTTTACTTCTGTTGAACCATAAACTTAAAGTGTTGTAATCATGTACATCATAGCTTAGATATCGATGATTCAAAGCAAATTTGGGCATGCGTCCATTACGTATGGAACTTATATGTTTTTAAATTCTATAATGAAGAAATCATTTTGTCAAAAATTATCAAAAGGATATTAAAACAATAGAACAGGTTATTTTCTTGGAACAGGGACTGTTTGTACAATTTGACAAAAACAAAGGATATATTTTATTTCATTTATCAAGTTTTCCATTAGTAATTCTATGTCTTTTCACGAGTAAACAGCTGGTTTGGCGGTTTTGTAGTAAAGTTACTTATTATTCTATAAGCTTATCTTTAAATATTAGATTTCTTTCATTCAACTTGAATTTAAGCTTTTAACTCATTTCATGTATTACTGACAAGTTGGATACAGGATATATTGACATATTAAGTTACAATGTAACATTACTTTTATTGTTAAAATAAGTTTTATTTCATTTCTTAATTTTGGGCAGAACGGTCCGACCGTATAGTATTTTGAAAAATATAGTATTTTGAAAAAAATACGACTACGGTTCTGACCTTACGCGTATGGACAAAATGCGCATATGGTCTGGATCATCTGTACATAGCAATTGGATAAAAGAATTATAAATTATTATGTAAACTACATAAAAATTCAGAAAAAGAAACCTGAATATATTAAATTGTATATTACACAGTTATGTTAATTTTTACAATAAGAGGAAGAAGTTATATTTTCATTTATTTGATGCAGAATGTCTTTCTGTCAGTTAATCACTAGTTATTATATAAGGCAGTGTTTGCTTTTTTCAGGAATGAAATAGTTAGATAAGAAGTCTGAGTATTTGTACATCTAATTTAATTTTGATTTTCCTTTTTTTTCTATAATGAGGTACATTATTCTTTGACTGAAAATGTCTTAAACATTTAGTTAGATTTCGGTATAGGATTATAAGTAAAGAATTGTATCGCAGCCATTATTTTACGGTAGAAAGTCAAGTCATATATATGACCTGGTCATGTAAGCGTTTGCCATTACTGCCTCCGTTGTTCATTTGTTCACAAATAGCACATCTCCTCCTCTAAAAACATTTTTTTTCTATTTTGACCAAACTTTTATATAAGTCTACGATTGCTGCTCTTTCAAAATTGAGTCTGGTTAACTACCAAATGTATTTTGTTTCGATGGACTAAAATATCATTTTTCTTTTGCTTATACATGTGAGTTTTGCCAACACTGAGCGACCGTCATTGTCGACGTATAAACATCAGTTCGTCGTATTTTTTCTGTTTTGAAAAAAATCCTCTGAAAAGGGGGGCGTGTGTCTTCTTTCAAAATACTTTCGATAAAACAATACGACAATTTGAATCACTCTTTTAATATAATCTCCTTTTAGATTCGTATCCAATAGCATCCAAGATGACCACCATTGCTAGAAATATTTTGCAAAAGATAATTAAAACTTTTGTACTAACCCTCAGTAGGGTGGGTGTGAATTTTTTGTTGAAAGAAATGCATGTCCAAGAGGTCCGAGCACTGGAGCTCTTAAGTTTAGAAAACTTTAAACTATGAGATCATGTGTTTTCTTAAATCTTATTTATGTCAGGGAGCGATACAACCTTAAGATCACATGCTTCCCGAGGTTTAAAACGTTTAAGATCTATGTATATATTGTACAGAATTTCCTGTCGTTTATTAAATTTTGATTTCTTACGATTTTGTTTATTATCAATTCTCATAAAACACAAAAATTATGTTGATCACCTTTCCTGTCATTGATACTATATTTTCGTGATGTCAATTCAACAGTTTTGCTCATCAGGTTACTCGGATCATCGTTCGAACTCTTTAACTGGTTAACCGAAAGTAAAGTTGTTGTTCAATATCAAAAAAAAAAGAAGAAGTGGTATGATTGCCAATGATTTAACTCTTCACAAGGGGACCAAATGACACAGAAATTAACAACCATAGGTCACCGTACGGCCTTCGACAATAAGCAAAGCCCATACCGCATAGTCAACTATAAAAGCCCCGAATGACAAATGTAAAACAATTCAAACGAGAAAACTAACGGCCTGATTTATGTACAAAAATGAACAAAAACAAATATGTTACACATAACACACGACACCACTGAATTCCTGACTTGAGACAGGTTCAATTCCTGTGTAAAGGACTCTATAAAAATGATAGGTATTATAGTCTGATGAATTTCACATCTAAATCTTAAATCTAGTTTATGCAAGTTTAACCGATTTCCATTAGGGCTGTGTTTTAATCAAACTAACAACTTTAAATTGTTTTCACAGTACCCTACAACATATACATATATCATGGTTGAAATAAAACCTTTAATTCTATTACTCGTCATTGGTAAAACACAATGAAGAGCATCCACACATTTTTTTTCAAATCGTCTTCAACACATTCTCAAACAAATATCTATTTCTTGTAGCAAACCAAACAAACAACAAACCAATCAGTGAACGAAATCTGCTTAGCACCACAAAATATTCTGCAATTGTGGAATTTTAAGATTTATTATCATTGTGATTTCAAACGTGAACATTATGGTTTGAAGTCTATCTTTGAGGCTTATGGACCGTTTTGCTGCTGGAAAGCATGACAGAAACTGAATGGGTTTCGATCTTATGTTTATATATAGAACCAGATAACTTTTCATAAATGGTAGTTTATACAAATTTATTCATAGTGGATTGAAAAACAAGTTTGCTACTTATATTAATTCGTTTCCACTTTGCGGGTGCGAGTGCTGCCTTGTAGCGACATTAGACTACTCTTTTCAAAATCATAAATGTTGATTCACAAAATTCACAATACATGATAGATCAAATTATGAGGATCAAAATCTTCTGCAGATACATGTAATCTTCATTTATTAAATATATAAATCAGATCGATAAGAAAAACTGCCAAGAACAAAAGTCCATGCATGCTTTTTACTATAATACCGGGATAAAAAGAAAGAATTATTTTTCAATAACAAAGAAAAGAGCTGTGTGGACTTTAACGGCGTTTTTGTGGACTTTAGCGGAACTTGTTCTTGTGGACTTTAACGGCGTTTTTGTGGACTTTAGCGGAGGTCATTTTGTGGACTTTAGCGGAAAGTTTGTGGACTTTAGCGGCGTTATGGACTTTAGCGGAAATTTGTTGTGGACTTTAGCGGTGTTGTGGACTTTAGAGGAATTGTGGACTTTAACGGTGCCACAGCCTGTAACAACTGACTCTGTACAAACATTTAATTTTTATTATTTTGTTTATAAATGTGCTGGATAAGAACATCTCTTTCATGTGACTTCCAATGTTTACTTTACCAGTTTCTTTGTGAGTGTCAACATGACAATGCTGCTGATCTCAATGTAAATAATGGTTAAGTTGATTCCGAAATGCCAATAGTTAAATAAAATTATATTCAATGATATTCATTTTGAATTTACTTTGAACACTTACTGGTAATTTTGTCAGTAAACATTTTCGAAAAGGGGATTATGAAAAAGAATGTTTTTGGAAAAGTCTTTAAACCGATAAACCAGGACTTAATCACATGCACAGAACATTCTCTTGCAGGACAACCTTATCCCCTGTGTCTAAAGTTTTGATCCACAATAAAAGTGTAATGTAATGTCCCAGTTACTAGTATACAAAGTGGAACTGTTTAATGCCAAATGACAATGATTTAATCGCCCCTTTTGTAGAATTTCATGCACAAATTCCGCATTTGTTATTTCATCTAGCCGAAAATGGAACAAATTTGATAATTATATCTGTAAACTCGATATCCTATCAAAGTTTAGAAAGTTCTGTGTTGAATAATAAATACGAGTTAAAGATTGTATCTAAGCATTTCGCCTAAGATATAAGACACAAGTGAAAACACACGAGGACGATAACGCAAAAACAAGAAAGTTTTGGTATAGTATTTTTGTCCTATGAAATATTACAAGCGAAACAAGTTATTGATTGGTCATTTCATTGATATCGTATTGACTTAACTATCTTTAGTATATAACCAATATTTCAGACGTAATGCACATTACGCTAGTAAATGGCACCAAATATCCTGAGTATTATTTTGTCGGTGATCTTCATACATTCGTCTTAATGATAAAATTCAGTGTTTTGATATGTACTGTAAAATTATGACACAGAAAAAGAAATAAGTGGAAGTATTACATCAATACTACATTGTTTAAGTTGAAAACAGATCGTATTGGCTGTTCTATTTCATGTGTTCTTTGGTTAAAAACCTTCAAAACATTAAAACATCTTTGGTTTATATCAGCTTTTGACTTGCATCAAAACAAACTCATCATAGATACAAGGATAAAAATTTTGTACTCCAGACGCGCGTTTCATCTAAAAAAAAAGATTCATCAGTTACACTCCAATAAAAAAAAGTGAAAAAGGCCAAATAAATTACGAAGTTGAAGATCATTGAGAACCAAAAAATCCGAAAGGTTTTGCCAAAATATTGCTAAGGTAATTTATTCCTGGGGTAGAAAATCCTTAGTATTTTGAAAAATTCAAAGTTTTGTAAACAGTTAATTGAAAATCATGTCCATATCAATGATAATTCGTGTCAACACAGAAATGCTGACTCCTGGGCTGGTGAAAATTATAAACTAGTGTCTATACATTATGTCAAATATATAATACATACTCACTTTCTACGAGACTTCAAATAAACAAGGAGCAAGATAAGCCTACCTATAAAGCGCCCCAATATCACTCGTGATTTTTTGTAAGTTGAACTTGTCTATTTTGTGCGAGTTGTATGTGTTCGAGTTTCTCAGCCATATAAAGTCCGGTGGATTTTTAGGCACATTATTTTCCACTTTAAATAAACAGATACCATTGAATAAAGTAAATACTATTACAGCATAGAATGATAGTAAAAATGAGTAAGGATGTAAAACGCATTTCATTAACTATTCCTTTCGAATATTTTCTAACGGAAGAACCCCTTAAACCATAGTAAACCTAAAAAGATAGATGGTTTTGGCTCTGATTTTAAGTCTCATAAAGTTAAAAATAATTTTATAGTGTTAACATCGAAATAAGAAGATGCTTGTTCATCGAAACTTTTAGCCATGGGTGTACGTGATGTGAGCAAATCCAAAGAAACGCACAAATTTAAACGCCTGAAAAACGGCAAATTTTACTTTAAATCAGTTCTAATTATATGATGAAGATAAAGTTTATTTCAAAATACAATAATACTCGCCGCGATATAGCCTTTTTGAGCTGAGGCGGCGTAAAGCAACCACAAATCAATAAATAAAATACAATAGCATGTTCTTTAGCAAATTAATACATACACTTTTAAATTTCATCGATGATGTTGAATTTTTTCAATGTTAAGTAATATTAAGATACTAAAGCTAGATTTTGATCACATTTAATGCAAAATTATGTACATACATAAATAAATTATATATATTATAGCTTCTCCTTAGCAACTGCATATATTGTGTAATTCTTAGATTATTTCATCAGACGTACGTACGCTTTATACTTTAAAAAATAATGATATATATAAGCATGTATATCATGCAAAATACAATTATTCTCATTACATAAACTTCCATTGAAATTCAAAGAAGCATGACAAATGTTCAATCACACAAAAACTGTCGAAACAATACACAAGGGTGTTTTCAAATTTAAAAACAATTATAGAAAAAATGTTTTCTTACACAACAATCACATACGAAATGACGATCTCTCTCCAATTTTCTTATCATGACTTATCTAAAGAAAAAAATCCAATTCAATAAAACATATATATTCACAGTTGTTCTACAAAGCCAACATCATGAAATATCTTCAATCTGCAATCATCAAAACGAAGTCCATTTTCTACATATTCAACCATAACAGTGTGGCAGACCCTATATATTTATCTCATTGGTCTAAAAGCTCTTTAAAACTAATTTTGCATTTTTTTTTTTATATCCAACAGAAATCACCTTTCGAAAATTTTACGAATTCACGAATTAAGATCATTTTTTTTATATTATATAAAAGATACAACGTATTTTAAAAACAATACATTTTGGTCTTTGGTGTACAGTGCTATTTTAGAAGAGTCTTTTCTATTAACTAGGCGTATTAAATCACAAAGAAAATTTCAAATGAAACAAGTATAGGATTTAACATGAGGACGTGTGTCCGAGTTGTCATATACTTTTACAGGACACTCGAAAACGTTGATAAATTTGGCACTGTTATTTAAATAAGTATATTATCACATTTTGTATTTTTGCAAATTGAATATAAACAGAATTCGGACGGGTGCATTTAGATGTTAGATTAAAAATATTGAATTCATTTGAAAATCATTTTTGAAAAAGGAGTGCATTATAGATTCCCCGTGGTGTATGTATAGCAACATTACAATATTCTGTATTTACAGACATGCGGTCTTGAACTTGTTGAGATACTGGTCATAACAAATGGAGAGATTAAGGAAAGCATTGCTTTTAGCTTGGTATTTTAAAATTGTTGTGCATACCTAAATGATAATATGCATATATAATATTATGCAAAGAAAAATGACTTCAAATGACATTAGGAGTATAATCGTGTATCATTTAACACGAATGTATTGTTTTAAAAAGCTTCTACAGTAATTCAGACATGGTTTTGAAACAATCGTCTTTTCAATGAAATTTTTCAGTTTTTGTTGTTATTGCATGAAATAACCAAGATTCAATGAAAAATTGACATGGAAGATTGTTTATCCTTTCGAATAGTTCATATCACAATGTTAATAGACTTGTTAACGTTAACATGAACAGCCGCTGTTCTCTTGTTCTGCTGAATCTAACACTTCTTTTGGTCGTAATTCAATATCTGTACAATTGTTAAGGAAAGTTCGTACGAAGACACACAGCCATCTACAAAAGACAAAGCAAACCATGCTAAATTGAAAGGATAAGGAAATTTGAAACTCAGAATTTGTTTCTTCCATGTAATCACAGATGCACGGCAGAAGATATACGATGAATAGGAGTGCACCTTGATATAGTGAGAAATAAAAGATCCCATCTCTTACATTTTATCTTGTCTCAATTGCATTTCCATACCTTCATATTATCTGAGATATGAAACGCAATCTAAAAAAAAAATGAAAGCAACACGTTGTAAATGTCATGCGTCCGAAGCGCTTTTCTGGATTTACCTTCATCATGAATGCTTAAAGTCGAATATTTGAAAGCCAAGGATGTATAAGAACCGAAACAGTTGATGAGCTATATATGACCATAAAGGACCTACAAAATAGCAAAATCCGTCTAAGGTAGTTGTTGCATGAGGAGTTGAAACTTAAAAAGATATTATAGACTTATCCTGATATACGGATCGCACTATGAATAAAAATACATTATCCATATCTATCAGAATCGAAAATGATTAGCTTAAGAAATCACCGGTATTTGTTGAAATGAAAAAAAATCAAGTTTCAAAATAAGGTCAGACAAGCATGCAACACGATTGTTATTTTGACTTGAAATGAGCATCAATAAAAAAAAACCGGTCCAAATCAATGCATGCCACATGGTTGTGTACAAATTTCCCGTGCGCATGTGTACAGAAGTGGGAAAATTATTTCAGACCAATGTTACAACACGGACAGTTTATAAGCAATTCCGGCAATAAATCTATAGACATGTCATATATAAAAGTAATAGCTTTGGTCTCTGAGATATAGCTTCAATCCAAAACGACCCTGAAAATGACATCAAAGACAGGCCAACATATAATCTACTACATGTTTGTTTAAAAAGGGTATAGCTACTCGGTAGCCATTCAAAAAAATAAACTTCCGTATGAAACATTCAAATAAAGCAAAAGCATTTAACTTTATAACATAAAGGTATATAGGTAAAACAAATCTTAGACAAATGCCTGTGAAATAAAGTCGTGCTTGTATAGCAATTTCTGACTAGCTATGTATTATAAAACTACAAGCCAGAAAATTTGGTTGGGATATGTCAGTAAGGGCATTTACCGAAATATTGCTTCTCGTCCCAGGCACAGGCACTTGTCTCTGAAAAAAAAAAAACCTATATACTTTAAAATTAAGGTATATAGGAAACAAAATTTCAGAGACAAGTGCCTGTGGTCCCAGGACAGACAACCATAAAGGTTAAACAATAAATGCACCTTTAGAAATCTTTAGAAAGTAAATTGTATATTTGAAATTGGACGATCTTCACAAAGCTTGCGAAATTTTGCTTTTGAGAAGACAATGGTAAAAGGAAAATCCGAGACGTCGGTCATCAATATGCAAACAGTTAATATAATAAGGTTTAGCCTTATTCATTTTTCTTTCATTGCAAACCATCATCTCCACACTAAGAGCTTTTTGAAATATCTTCAATATATTTTGTACTGAACTTCTATTGCAAATTAGACACTTATTGTCATTTGCAAACTATGGATACTTGATTTCGTGGTTTTGGACAAACTCTCTACACAAGTCCATAGGAAAATTGTTAAACGCTGAAAGTTCATGGTTCCAATTTTATTCAAGAAAATTAGTACTCTACGAATAATAATAAATCAACACTGAGACTTCAAAGACACTATAGAAGGTTCATATAATCATAACTAAATTATACATTTGTTTTTATCCCATTCCTTTAATAGACCAATATACAGCGCTTCAGTATTGGCATGATTAATATTATGCATGTTGTCTTTACTTCAATATCATTAAATTAATTTATTGTCGAACAACTAAACTTGCAATAGCCCTAGGCAATATTTACAATATTTATAGACAACATAAAAACCTACAAAAGAATCCCAATACTTCTAGTTGAAAAGTACTGATTATACCTTTCTCGTACGACAAATTTACAAAGATTATCTTCAAAGGTCGATTCCTATGAGCATTAGCTCGTATAGTAATGTTAAAAATTAACAAGAATGTGTCCATAGTACACGGATGCCCCACTCGCACTATCATTTTCTATGTTCAGTGGACCGTATATGTGTACTAAGTTTCAAGTTGATTGGACTTCAACTCCATCAAAAACTATCTTGACCAAAAACTTTAACCTGAAGTGGGACAGACGGACGGACGGACGCACAGACCGAAAAACATAATACCCCTAGGTGGGGCATAAAAAAAAACAAGTCCTATACCTCATCACTGAAATACCATTCTGACTTCTCCTAAACCTGGTTCGTTTTAATAAAAACTTCGATTTTGACACTTTTCAGGGGTACAAGTTTCAGTGATGAAAGAAGCTGTGAAAAAGTCAGTTGTAATTTCTGACAGTATCCAATCCAAAAGGTAGACTGCGGTTATATAGTATATGCCCCATTCTACCCTGGGTACTATTATATGTTATTTGGGATCTTCACATGGGATATATGATCATATTCCCTGTCAGTGTTTTTCATCTCTGATCCCTGTGAAGCCCGAAAACAATTATAATATACTGGCGAGTATTGATTTTAACATTATATACCATTCTAATCTTTGTTTTTGTTCACAGGGTATACATATGGGCTCATAAACCCTGTCAAGGCAACCAATCAAATTGCATGATTAATCAGATATTTCCCTCCAGTATAATATATACATATAATCATCCATGGGGTTCTCCCTTTCAGAAGTAAAACCCTTGCTTAATGAGGCGTCTTTTTGATTTTGCGGGATATTTAAATACACAGCCACGTCCGGTCGGAATGGGGACCTCAAATCCGATGCCTCGTATAGAGACTGTCACGCTCTCTGCAGTTTAAGACCAATTGCAGCAACTATCTAGGGAATCAATAGATGGTCTGTTGCAAGAAAATGTCTGCCCTATTATAAAAACCTATCTATGTATTAATCTAGTCCAGAAAATGTATGACGTATTTCATTGGACGTTAAGCAAGCAACAATCAATAAATCAAAGTATCCATACATTTTGGTAGTAGTCAATAAAAAGACTCATGCACTAAAATTAATTCAAGTCAATGATTGGAGCACCATAACACAACAACTATCTTTTAAACAATTATTTTCAATTTTTAAGGATTGTGTATTGAGGAACTCATTATAACATTCAAGATGAATAATTAAAAAAAAAAAAAAAAAAAAAATCAGAAATAAAATAATAGTGCAAATCGCATTATAACCTTTCTTGATTGAAAAACTAAAACAAACTGATTGGAAAAATCCTTCAGTTCTTGAAAGAAGAATCAAATTAAAAAGCAGATTAATTAAATCTTATTTGATGTTTTACTACACCTTCTTTAAAAAGAAGCTTGATTTCACCATTCAATGCTTGGAAAAACAAAAATTGTTGAAATTTCATGACAAAATGCAAGTAGGTGCTTGAACCCCTTATAAAAAATAAAACCCAAATCTCTGCCCAACCCTGAATAAAAAACTATCAAAATAAATGTATTCTATTGTAACAAGTTTACCTTTAAATCCTATTATAACTACCCAAATATATCTTTGAACGGTTTCAGAAGATATCCCAATATCATAAACTACATGATCATAAACTATGCAGCACATAAAAAGTTTCTAAACAAGGGGCTCTATAGAGCCTGTGTTGCTCGCTTTATCTTCAATAATGGCCACTTTTTGATAAAAATCATCATGAAAGGGCAATAATTCTATAAAGTTTTAACTGACAATTTCAGTCATATTGATGTATTTGTAGATCTTGACCTGATGATCATATTTGCTCTTAAAGTTGCTATGAACATTTGTATCCATTATGCTGTTCAAGATAATTAGGAAAAACAGGGGCGGATCTAGCCATTTATAAAAGGGGGGGTTCCTAACTCAGGATAAAGGGGGGGTTCCAACTATATGTCCCCATTCAAATGCATTGATCGTCAGAAAAAAAGGGGGGTTCCAGCCCCGGAACCCCCTGGATCCGCTACTGAAAACTAAAAGAAATGGTAATAAACTGTTAACACAGAGATATGTCTCGCCTATTTGTTATTTTGATAAAAAAACAGCAATACTTTAACATGTAAGTTATGCAAATATTCAAAGTCAATGAACCATGACTGAAGGTACAGGGCTAAACAATCTCCATAGAAATGAGATGTGCAAATGCAAAATAATAATACAACTGCATACCAAATACCATCGACTTTTCATAAGTCGTTGCATTTAAACAAACCTAAACACTAACATTAACTTGTAAACTATGTAAACAGTTTCAAAGTCAATGAACCATGATGAGGGGATGGGGCTATATAATCTCCATGGAAATGAAACTTGCAAATCCCAATACATTTGCATACCAAATACCATTGACTTAACATTAGTGGTTCATTTTAAACTGACCTAATCACAAACTAATACATGTAATTTAAGCAAAAGTTTCAAAGTCAATAGACCATGACTGAGGGGTAAGTACCAAATATTCTCCATAGAAATGAGATGTGCTAATGCTTATACAACTTCATACCAAATATCATTGACCTACCACTAACGGTTCCCCTTAAACTGACCTAATCACAAAGTAATACATGTAAACTAAGCAAAAGTTTCAAAGTCAATAGACCATGACTGAGGGGTAAGTACCAAATATTCTCCATAGAAATGAGATATGCCAATGCTTATACAACTGCATACCAAATATCTTTGACCTACCACTAGTGGTTCCCCATAAACTGACCTAATCACAAACTAATACATGTAAACTAAGCAAAGTTTCAAAGTCAACAGACCATGACCAAGAGGGTGGGGTCAAAAAACCTTCATGGTAATGAGATGTGCCAATGCTAATACAACTGCATACCAAATATCATTGTCCTACCACTAGTTGTTCACTATAAATTAGACCTAATCACAAACTAAAACATTGTTGGTGCCAGCGTCGCCCCTGACGCCAGAAACAGCATATTTATGTCTCGCTTTTTGACTCCATCAAGGCGAGACAAAATTACCTTTAATGGGCAAGAGCTCAAATAACGAGTCGACTGAACATTTCAGCTATGTGGCTTATTTGTAGATCTTGTCTTGCTAATCATTTTTGCTGTACAAAGTTTCTATCTATATATCATAATTTTCCGATAATAGGCAAAATGCTAAAAAAAAGAAAAAATCATCATTTGTGGGCAATAACTTCAATAAGGAGTCGATTGACAATTTCAGTCATGTTTATATATTTGTAAATCTTGTCTTGTTGATCATTTTTGGCTATCTATTATAGTTTCTAAAATATTTGGCAAATAGTTAAAAAAAAATCATCATTAAAGGGCAATTACTCCAATAAGGAGTTGACTTACTTGCAGATCTTGCCTTGCTGATTACTTTTCCATATTAAAGATTCTTTATATCTCTAATAGTTTTCAAAATAATCAGCAAAATTAAAAAAAATGGTAAAATTTTACATTTAAGGGCAATAACTCCTATAAGAAGTTATCTCACAGTTTTACTTAAATGGACAGCAGGTAGATCACAACATTCTGATCATTTCTGCCCCAGATAGATTTTCTCTAATTATAGCTGTTTTCAAGATAATAAACAAAAAATTACCCCCATGTTCTATTTTTTGGACGATGGACGACTGACACAAAGTGATGAGAAAAGCCTACTTGGCCTTTTGGCAAGGTGAGCTAAAAATAACTTACTTTGCTCCAATCTAATTCAAAAGATATTTACAAAATCCTGCATTCTTAAGTAGAAGGATTTCTACTTTAACCTATGTATGAAAATTAGTTTAAGCTCATCTACTAGAAATCTGCTGGCCAGCAAGCTGAAATACCTATTTGTTTTTATTTCTAAATCATGTTTGATGAAGTTGTTATTATATTTACATTCTTTAATTCATTCCACATCATGTATATTTCATTTATAAATGAATAAAATTAAAGTATATAACACCAGAAATATCAACAGTAATGTCACTGTGACATCATAGTGCGACAAAAATTCCCATTTTCAGTTTTGTTCAAGTGAAATGAAATAAAAGCAACAGCCTTAGCCAAAACTGTGGCAAAATATATTCAAGATAGGGATGATTCTTGTTCTAAAAGTGAGAAAAGTTTGGTAGGGTTTTTAGTATTTACTGTACAGCTAGATTTTTCAAAGCTTGAATATGAAAATAAGAAAATAAAGTTTATAAGCAAGACAAACTTCAAGCTCATCATTTCTGATATCTGAGAAATGTGTTGATTGTATACACAAAGCAGTCAAAAGTGGCCTTATACTAACTTCTCACTGAAGTTTTTTTTCTACAGTAAAAAATTCACAAAAAAGTTCTTCCAAGTATACATTTACTAAATCAGTCAACACTATGAAAGATTCGAGTCATTTTTTCAAATGATGATCTGTAGAAGACATCCCATAGAAGAGGCCAACATATATTGACAAAGATTTGTTTAAATATACTTTGGAATATTATACATTGGTAATTCTCCATCCTTATTGGTCAACTTACAGACTTAGGTAATCTATTATTACAATGTTGGACTCTTTCTACATAATATATTTTAAATTGGTCAAATGTCAGAAAGTCGAAAATATAAGTCACACGAGTCTATTTTTGATCATATGCTGAACTACTCCCAACTTTAAATCACTATACAAGTTTATAATATATACAAAGATTTTGTTTGGATAACCACAATTAATGAAGCATGAAATCTAGCCAATTAACTTACTTTAGCCTGAATGCTGATTGATTGTTGCTGTTTAACACCACTTTAAGCAGTACTGGCTATGTCATGGCAGCCAGTTTTGATTGGTGGAGGAAGCAGGAGTGCCCAAAGAGAACCTCTAACTTTTGGCATGAAAACTGGCAATCCTAGTCATTTAAGATCGGATTAGAAGACATGTCAAGGTTCCAACTCATCTCATTGTTGACAGGCTAGTGGTCATGATAAATGAACTACTTAGACCACTCGGCCACGGAGACCCCCAAACTGAATGTTGACTTTCTCCACAAAGACATATTAACACATCTTTCGATGAAGATATGAACTTTTACATAAAAATCAGCCAAAATCAATGAAAGTGTAAAATGTAGGACACAGTGACTTCTTTTTGCCTTGATGCTGACTATTCCCTTTAATGATTGTTCACAAACGTTTAGATGATCATCTTAATTAAAGTACTGAGATAACTTAGATGTAAAACCTATATAATGCTAATGAAATATAAAAAATTTGGTCAGTGACCTGCATTTGCCTTGATGCTGCTGACTTAATTGCAAACATACATTTTACACAAGTTTGGATGATCCTTTTACTTATAGTTACAGATATTTTGACTCAGATGTACAACTTAACCAAAATCAACTTGAATGTAAACCTTAACCAAAGTCCTTGAACTGTGAAATATGGCTCAAATCATATGGATGTACCTACAGATGAAGAAACAAGATCATTAGCCTATAGTGTACTGATATTTGTATGGAGGCTTTTGGACACCACTTGGTGCACACACGCACACTGAGTCCTGTAAAAATCCTCTTTTTAATATATTAAAAGTACATGTAAATAGTCTGCATTTATCACTACATATTAAAACAAAACTTCAACTTCAATTTGTTTTATTTAAATTTTTATATAAAACTTTTCTAATATTTCATAAATATATTATATTTTAAACCAAACTGTATAAATATTCCCACCTCTGCTTGTAAAACTGAATTAAAACAGAGTTGCTTCCCTATCTGTGCCATAAACAAATTAAACCTCACTCAATAAAAAAAATATAGTATTTATCCTTACAATGATAAATTCCTAGCACAGATCTTTGATTGTAGTGTATAATAACTAACAATATTTTCCTATATGTTCATTCAAATAGCATTGGTAAAAACAGTTTTGTTCCAAATAATATATATGGTAACAATATCTAACAAGCAAATCCCCCTTTTTTTGTGGTTGTGAATGCAAAAAAGTGAAATTGCCAAATAATTCATAAAGAAAAAAAAATAAAGGGCTTGTTAAATGGTAGGAGTTATCATGAACATTTATGCATTTATGATTTATGAAAGCAGATGATGTGTCTTTCAGACATGGATGACCTCATTCAATAAAATTACTAGTAAATGCTACTACTTTGGCTTAAATGCAATCTTAGCCTGCTAAGCATACAATGTAGGTCATGATGATCTTAATGTTATAGAACAGTATTTCATATACTATAAAACATTGTATAAATATGACATTGATATTAACTAATCTATTGTGGACCTAATGTGGCATAAGAAAAGCCACCTCCCAAAAAAAAAAAGCTATTAAAGGTGACTTTGGAAAGTCCTAGGTATTGGTACAAGGAATATATGTAGCATACTGCATGCTCTCAAATGGTGAATCTATATTGAAATACTAACACACGAAAAGCATGTTCTAACAGTTTGTATTTGCTTTAAAAAAATGAATACATGTTCAATTATGTTTGTTAACCTTGGGGACACAAAATGAACAGAAGATTTTGTTGAATATAATTTAAGAGCTCAGTGAAATTTGTCTCAGAATAACTCTTGAGTTAACATGACTTGAGACAATTATTTTTTATGCATAATGGTTTCCAGGCAAACTTAAACATGTTAAAACAGCTCAAGTCTGAAAGGCATCCCAAAATGACCCAGATGTTGGTCAATATAGAAGACAAATGAGTCTTTCTATGAACCTTCATGTAAATCACAAAAATATAATCTCATAAAAATTATTCCTAATTCTACAATTTAAAAAATCATCAATTCAGTACTATTTCTTTCATTCATAAATTTGACCTTTCAATTAGATCAGACCAACCAAAGACAATCTAAAGCTCTTCAGATTATTTTAATCAGACTTATAAATTTTAGGCTGTACAAATCATTTTTACTAGTTTGAATACCAAATACTTATTAGTAATGAAGATGTTTTTCTCACCTATTTTTTCTCAGAAAATCCATGATAGAACTGCAAAAACATAAAAAAAAAAGAGATATGTAATTAATTTTCATTTTTCTTAAATATTTTTTTTTAAATAACAATATTATGATTACTTTATCAGATGAATAAATGAAAATATAGGGTTTATGTAAATGAAAGGCAACCAAGCAACACAACAAACCAATTGACACCTTCTTCAACAGAATGGATATCCTTCATATAAAAAAAAAATAGGAAAATTAGTCTAAAGCATGGAAAGAAGGATTAATTAAGGTTGTTAACTTAATTTTCGTGTAGATCATGAAATAATTGAAACTAAAATATAGAAAATCAGGACTAAAAATGCTAGTTAATATGATCATGCAACCACAACTCTTATCTATATAGCTTCAATAGTTATTTCATAAATAAGATTCACTGTAAAATCATGGGATTTACATAAAACCAGGCCATAAAACTATTTAATCAGTTTCTGAAAGAGCGATGTATAATTTTTTCCGTGGTGCTAAAATTTTCAGTTAAAAATCGTAAATCAGTAAAGTTTTAAACGACTTGTTAAATCTTTTCCGTGCGGTATAAAATTGCAGGTGAAATTTGACTAGTTCAAACCAGTTCAAACCAGTTCAACTTCAGTTGTAAAGATTGTTTACACCACGTGATCGATTTACCTTACGAGGTTAACCTTGTTGATTGGATTTAATCGATGTAATTAACACTTGTTACATGATTCTTTTGTCTTTTAATTAAGAGATCATAACTATATGATCACTGAGAACTATTTTAGGGCTTCACTCACCACCCAAGCGCTGACCTGTTACAAGTCGGCAAATACTTTGTAGGCTTTGTACACAAACACTGAAACAGTGTCGACCCGATAGTTGACAATTATACATTTCTCAATTCTTATATCATAGTATTATATTCTCTGATTAAACCATGGCCAAAATTATCTTTAATTATGACATAGTTATTGCATGATAGTCGGGTTTCAAACTATAGTATCTGTCAGGTAATTCAAAGGACACGGATATCTGTACATATCACATGACCCATTTTGTTCACGTAGAATATTCAAGTTTATTTACAATTATGTTTTACAAATTAAATGCATGACTGTACCTTCAAACTGGGTATCTATATCCATAATTAATGAATTCAATAACAGAAGTAATCTTGCAAATTTTATCCAAAAGCACATGTTAAATCTATTTATATCTACTTCCTGTAATTTAGGCAGGAAAGTAGGAGACTTTGTTGTTGACATTGAATATGGTTTATACACCTAGACATAAGAGAAATTTATAGATTTAGGAATTCTTTTAAATGTATCATGAAAAAACAAAAATTATAGATTTCAGTGCAGTATTAAGTCTGTATCTATGTTTGATTATCACCAAAGACAAGAAAGGTTAATATTTACATGAAATCTATGGCAAATTGTTTTAAAATTTATGAAAATTTCTTATATTAAAATTTAAGATAGAAACTGGTTCAAAAATAAATCATTATTTGTTCTTCTTAATTTTATATCTCCTTATGACAGGAATCCTTTCACATCCAACAACTTTCCTTCTAGAAACTAGAAAATTTTAAATTGAACATTTTGTTCTCTTTGCATGATATTTTATTTTTATTGATTACGGATTTTAAAAGATTTAATTACTTTAAATTTATGATGAATATTTTGTAATGAATCATGTTTTATTTATTTTTAAAATATTAAAGTATACAAACTGTTTATTGATTTACTTTTTTACAAATAATTTTCTGACTCAATGTCTACATAACACAGTACCACAGTATTAAAACAAAACAAGAGACATAAAAATACAGTAACTAGAAATTTAGCTAAGCGTAGCGACTGATTGTATGAATCATTTCACCAAGCTGTCCACACGCGTTACCCTGGTGCTATCCAAAATCCTGGGAGAACACTGGATGGGCTTCCTGGTATAATAATGAAGGACTTTTTATTTGCATGTCATAAATTATGATTAATAAAAACTAATATAGAGGTAACTGCATGGGTGGGCAAGAATGAGAATGTAGAAAGTCATTTAATTTGGCCACTTTTTCTTTTTTCTTTTCAAAAATGAATGTCAACACTTATCACAAAAACATATTCAAACAAAACATTAAGCATCCAGAAACTGATTAACATAATATACAATTCAATTATAGTTGCACTAATGTGTATCGGTATGTGTATCAGTGTATAACATTAATTACAGTCACAGATTGAAAATTAATACATAGTTCACCATATACAAAGCAAAACAAAAAAATAATAAACATTTTGTTTTGAACAAAAAATTGCTTTAATACATTCATTTAGAAAATAATTTGCATATTTTAAATTGCTCTTTTATCTAATATTTATTATCTTAAATATTCAAACGTTTTTTGTTCATGAACATAATTTAATGGCTTATAGTTAATAGCTGAAGAGGATCATGTTCTTGTAAAATTATAAAAGACATAACAGAATCAAAATATGTATCTTACAAAAAGACCACAAGAAAACAGCTATTTTATAAAATAAAAAAAGAATTTGCTAAAAAAAAATTTTCTTGCCCTTTTTTTCTCTCTTTTTCATTTTAAATTTATCTTTTTTTTTGTTTCAGATATCTGGACCAAACATTGCAAACAGAAAATAATTTTTTTCTGATTAAAAAATTTCGCCTGTAATAATGATGTATTTCAAATATTCTGTAACATAAAGTACTTGTACTGAATGTAAATGACAACAAACATATAATTTCTCCATTCCATACAGTTCTTCATTTGAAATTGTAAACATTTTGATTTTACATAATAAATACACCATTTACAGAATAAAAAAAGTATGGCAAATAAATAAAAGTAATACAAGTTCACAATGCAACCAGCAACAAAAACACATGTAGTTGTCTTGTGTTGATAATTGAAATATCCTAAAATTTCCCTTCTGTCATTTTCAATGTCACATGCAGGAAATTGTAGGTATAAAATCCCAGGTTTTGGTGGTCAAATAATGTACATCGATCATGCAAAATGCAGTAGACAACACGAAAATAAAAAGAGACGGAGTTTGTATTAACATGCACAGCCTCCTTCTTTTGCTTCTGGCTCCGATGGTGTGTCTTTTAATTTAACCTCCGTCACTGAGAAAATAGTTAAGGAAAAAGAAACAAACAAAATTCAAATTTGACAACATTTAAAGCTTTTTATTTGTACTAAAGGCAAACAAGTAAATGTAAATGAATTTTACAGATACTTTTACTTAATAGATTTCTGGTTGACAGAGCATAAAATGTTTAATTTTTTAGATTTCAAATGAAATAATAGTACTTTTTGGATTATTTTTTGTATTTTTCATTAAATCAATAAATAAGTTGAATTGTATTTTGGTGCATTTTTAACTTTATGTATATCATTCTATTAAAAGTTAAAAGAAGTTAGGCTGCAACAAGCATTATGTGCCAAAATGCATTCTCATCTAGAGGATTTTGTGTGGGGAATAATATGCCTCTACAACATGCTTCAAATCAGATTTATTTTTTTAAAGGTGTTAAAGCATGCAGATCAGCTTTTAAAAAAAAAACTAAAATAACATTGACAATTTGGTTTTGTTTTTTTTAAACAAAAAAAAATTCAACAGTCAAGTGAAATAAATAGTTGACTATATATACATTTGTTTGAAAACTTTTAGCAACATAAAATAATGCACACGACTGCAGCTAAAAATGCAAATCAAGATACAAATCACTAATAAAATTGACTTTTTTACCTTCATTGTCCTCTTCATTGCTAAAGGCCTGAAAATTCTGTTTCAAATATTTTGGGGAATTGTAAATGACAATATAGCATCCACGTTGCTAACTGATCTGAGTTACGCACACTATAACCATCGTTATAAATTATAAAGGTATCGTAATTAAGCATCAAGTTTCCTCAACTGTGTGACATACATTAAATGGGCAACATTCCCTGTACTGAGACAAAGGACTACAATAATCTGAGAGGTATCTATATACCTCTGGAACATGTACAGACATACTTATGATAACACTTATCACTCACAGAAGCTTACTTCCAAGGAACAAATTTGTCTATTAGTAGTGTTTTTTTATTTCATTTTTATCATGAAATTTTCTTTGCAACCTGTACATTTTCAAAGAATCAGTTAGAAAAATTTAAGCTTAGTTTTGTTGACTTGTCTCTAACATGTCTAATCTATTATAAGTCTGTCGATGTAAACCTTGGATAAAAGTGGACATACAACCTGTACATGCTTTAAGATCTTTCATATATTGTGATGTTTTTTATGTAAAGCTTTAAGCAGGATAACCAAAAGTTGATTACCATGCCTTTGATTTTTGTATGTAGAAATGTATATAATTTTTTTTATCCTTGAAATGTTTAGCTTGCAAAAAAAAACCTATAGATGCTCAACCATGTGTAGAATTTTAAAAACAAAAGGATACTCTCTCCTCTAGGTTTATCTGTTTGTTCCATTCCAGGTAATGCAGCAGCCACTCGTCTAAATAACTACAAATAAAAATTATACCTTGTCATATGCTCAAGAGCATTTATAATTTATAAGTTGAATGCTGATTCTTTGGAAAAACTTGTTAAAAAAATAAAAGATATATTTAAAATTACTCCTTTGAAAATATTTCAAACAGTCAGAAAAATCATGACTGAATGACTTGGTTTTTCTATCAGTGTGTGTTTGTATTACAAAATTGTCCAAACAGAACCTTTGAAATGTCACCATGAGTTTTTGTGATAAAGCAGTAAGATATTTACATAATTTGTACATTAAAAATTACTACATAAGAATATACATATTTAAATGTGTTTCATACCACTTTTATTTTTGTTCTGCAATAAAACACAAGTCAGCTGCTGCTTGAGCAGTCACAGAATCTAAGAACCAAAAATTTATTTTACATTGCCTTAAAATAATTCTTCATTTATTTCTTTATGATGTGTTTGGTAAATGTATTTGTTTGCCTAAAATAATTTATACATGAATGTATCCAGTGTAAAAGTGTAATGTTGACTTTAAAAGTGAGTCCATTTATCAGTAAAATACAGAATTTAAAATAAAATTCAAACTTTTTCTTTAGATGCTATTTCATGGTCTTGAAGATAAGCTTCTGTCCAAGTTTCATAACAGTCCATGAAGGTTTACAAATTTATCAGGTCAAAAAAGTTTAATCCTAGACTGTTTGTAAATGCTAATTGTAAAAAACTTAAGGCCATCTATCAAAAAAATTCTGAAAATGAAAAAAAAAATGTATTTTCAAAAATTTGCTTCAGACATTATCTCTTAATCATAAAATAGTTTCTGCCAGCATTTTATAAAATTCTATGAAGGTATTGATGTGTAATATACTTTAACCCCAGACTATCATTTTTGTTTAGGGGCCAGCTGAAGCCTGCCTCTGGCACCCATTGGTGGCCTTGGGCTGTTTTCTGCTCTTGGTCGGGTTGTTGTCTCTTTGACACATTCCCTATTTCCATTCTTAATTTTAAGTCCATTTATCATGTTTATTAGTGAAATACAGAAAAATGAAACTCAATGTTTATAAAATTTTGCCCTGGATACTGTATTTTGGTCATAAACAAGTTTCTGTCCAAATTTAATAAAATTCCATGAAGGTTTAACCAAAGTTATTGATGTCTAAAAAAAACTTTAACCACAGACTGAACCTAAATGTTGATGTCACTGACGACAGAATCTAGGATCGCTATGTCTCGCTATCGTGACAAAAATGTTGAAGGCTCAACAAAAATGTTAACAAACAGAAACTATACAAATGATTACTTACTTGTTTAACGTTATAACCAGCTTTTGCACTAGTTTCTATAAACATTACATTTAATTCTTTAGCTTTCCTTTCACCCTCTTCTGATGTTACTTGTCTGTAAAATGCATTATAGAACAGTAAGTTTAGGCCTATTAAAATTAATAGTTTGTCATTCCCACCTGTCCCAATTTAACAAAATATTCTCTATATGACTTCTTTATCATAGTATAACAGACCTGACTAAAAGTTTGATGATTTATAGTGGATGGCTGTTTAACGTCCAGCTTCAAATTAAATGTATATCCAGGACGGAACATATTAACGTAATAGTATTCACCCTGATTTGTAATAGCTATATATATTTATAAAGACAAACACTCGGAGAAAGATTGTAACATGCTAGTTAACAAGGTAACAGCTTGCAGGAACACATGTCACCCATTCCAGGACACATTAATCTGATTCTGAGCTGACCAGTCTTTGCTCTTAATCCTGAATGCTGCATGCTTAGCTGAGAAGCATCAAATACCAATTTTAGAGTCTTTGGTTTGTCTTGGCCAATGTTTGAACCCAATATCTCCTGCACTAGAGGAGAACATACCACCACGAGACCACCAAGGCAGTAAAAAAGGTTTGAGAAAGCTCCTAAACACAGTACTATATTTTTGTTACAATGGTAACATTCTTATTTAGAATATTGGGTTGACCAAATTTAAGTTTTCTAATGCAATAAATAGCTGGAATTTGTATTATAACTTGAAACTATGCCTTCCAAAATTGATGATGAAAATCTAAAGAAAAGTAGACCTAGGTATGATGGGCTATTTTAGTAATTACTTGTAAGCCTGAAGTCCCTGGGCTAGTGTAAATGGTAAGTAAACTTCCATATGTGACATGTCCAGTAAAGAGATTATTTAAATCTTGTTTTTGTCTGAACATAACAGTCTCATTGAAGTATGTCCCACATCTCCTTTTTTCATATTTGGTGAACTTACAGTTGTTTTTTAAAGAATGTGTATTTGATTCATAAGCATTTTTACACGATAAGAGCTGCTAGTACCTTGATTAAGGGGGTAGCTTAAAGTTTGTCCTTCTCCACTTTTTACACATGCTAGATTCAATGTTGCTTTTTATAGGTACCAATTTCTGACATGATTAAAATTTCCCTTTTATACACTTTAGTTATATGTGTATCAATAAGCCGTACCCCTGTTGTAATTAGAAACTAATCCTGCATGTTCTATCTTTAGCAGACAAGTTTAACAATCAACATACTAACACACAAACTTACCTTTTATCAGATAAATCTGTTTTATTTCCTACTAACATAATTATGACATCGCTACCTCGTTCTGTTCGTACATCATCTATCCATTTAGATGTCTGTTGAAAAGAATTAGCATCTGAAAAAAATCATTAATAATGCAAATGTAAAATTAAGGAGTACAATTGTATACACTGTGAAAACATGAGTGGCAGGCAGTTTATAGATTTATATAGGATGTTTGATTATTTGCCCCAAGAAAGACAAGGACTTTGCACTACTCTCTTCATATTCATAGTTCATTATTATTGTCCTCAATATTATCTTCTTAAACAGAGGGGCCTCGGTGTCCGAGTGGTCTAAGTAGTAACTACTGTAATCACTAGCCAGTCAACACTGAGGTTGTGAGTTCGAATCCCGCTCGTGCGGGTGCACTCGACTCCAATCTTAATTGACTAGGATTGTCAGTTTTCCTATCGAAGGTCGTGGTTTTCTCCGGGCACTCCGGCTTCCTCCACCAATAAAAACTGGCCGCCACGAAATAGCCCAAAAGCGGTGCTTAAAAGTGTCGTTAAAACACCTAAAAACAATAATCAAATCAAATCTTCTTAAATAGCTTTAATTATGACTATTTCCTCATTTTTTCCTTTGATCTTTCTGTATGATAATTTTCCATCTCATGCTCATCAAATGATATGGGCTCTCCTAAGTTCAAAGGTAAAAGAATTTATTAAGTCAGAAGCCTATAGCTATGTCATTGATGTTGCCTAGAAAATAATGATAAACAGATTTTTGATAGTCTTTCAAACTTGAGGATGTTAAATTCCTCTTGTTTAAGGATAAGTATTACAGTATAAAAGGAATAATTATACATTTTCTCGAACACATTTGTTTGGATTTATCATATTTTAGTTATATATTTCCTTTTTCTGTATAATTGTTATTTAATGGTAAAATGCATAAAATGTATTGCATAATATATATTAAGTTTTCTACTGCCATTACATGACGACTCAACTGTGAAAATACAATAAAATATAACATGAAAACCTACTTGTTATATCATACACTACTACAGCCACAGAAGAATCTCTTATGTAACTAGGAATTAAACTTCGGAACCTCTCTTGACCAGCTGTATCCCACAATTGTAATCTTATCTGAAAAAGAGTAATATTTCTGTAACCTTGGTAACAGTATGACTAATTTATATTCTATCATATAATGAAAGGATTAACACAGATATATATGTATGACTATTAAGCACCTGTAACCAAATCAAAAACATCTATAATTGATATACTTGTCATTTTTCTTGTACATGTACATGATCAAAACTGAAATGTAGTGACCATGATGATAATCAGACAGTATGCACATTATAAGAAAATTCTTGACATGTACTCTTTTAAAACAGACCGTGATTCTTAAGTGTTTCTCGTTTTTTATATAGATTAGACCTTTGGTTTTCCTGTTGGAATTGTTTTATACTAGTCATTTTGGGGCCCTTTATAGCTTGCTGTTCGGTGTGAAACAAGGCTCTATGTTGAAGGCCGTACTTTGACCTATAATTGTTTACTTTTTACACATTGTGACTTGGACGGAGAGTTGTCTCATTGGCACTCATACCACATCTTATTTCTACTTATCAGAATAAAAGTAAAAATTCTAATCTGTGAACCATGACTGAGGGCATACCGACTTTCATATTTTTCATTAAAAAAAGTATTGTGTATGGATGAATGTTAATTAATGCTAAAGTATATTAATAATATAAATATCAATAGTCTACTGTATGTACTTTTTAATAAATACACTTATTTAGAAAACTTCACCAGTAAAACACAGTTAAAGCTAAATATTCATTGAATCGTGAGAAGAAAAGTTGGAAATACAATTCGACTTGATGCTTACCGTATACAATAGAGTACCTGATATCCATTACCCGTCATAAATACATAATTTTTTTCATAAACACTACATCAGAAAACTTAGCAATAAGTTAGTATTTAAACAATGTTAAAATTCAGACACTTGAGGACTGTGACATCTTTATTTCATACTATAATCATTGAAATACACAGATGCTCTAAAAAAAACTATGCAAAATATCAATGTATTTTGCAGAACTTGTTCTGAAATGAACCTTATCAGAAAACTACATTTGATATTGCATTCCTCAGGCTTGTAAAATTTCCAGCATGCACATAAGAATTTCTACAACAGGTCAACAGAATTTATACAAAATTTCTAGAAAATTAGAGTCAGCCCTGTCATGCCTGACATCATAAAATTTATCGTGATGACCAAGTTGATGAATAACACAAAAAATTCGTAAGGGCTCCGCAGAACCCATTGTCTCGTCTACTTTTGCTGTTAATCGCAGGCTCAACAAAAATGAGGAAAAAAATAATAACAATATTCCTTTCAATACAATCTTTTGATTGTAAGAAGCTTCTGTTCAAGTTTGGTAAAAATCCAGGATAGTTTATGAATCTAATAAATGTATTAAATCTTTAACTGCAGACTGTATGTAATGTTAACTGGAAGAAAAACTAAGTCCATTTATAAGTAAAATACGGATAAACAGGTATAAAAAATCCTTCTAGATACAAGCTTTTGATCATAAACAAGCTTCTGACCAAGTTTGGTACAAATCCAGGATAGTTTAAGAAATTTATTAAAATTTTTAAAACTTTAACCACAGAGTGAATGTAATGTTAACTGGCAGAAAAACTAAGTCCATTTATAAGTTAAGTACAGAAAAAATGGGATTTTGTTTTTAACAAATTAACTTCTGGATACTATCTTAAGATCATAAACAAGCTTCTGTCCAAGTTTGGTAGAAATCCAGGATAGTTTAAGAAAGTTATTAACATTTTAAAAACTTTAACCACAGAGTGAATGTAATGTTTCCTGGCAGAAAAACTAAGTCCATTTATAAGTAAAATACGGAAAAACAGGATTTTTTTTACAAAATTTACTTCTGGATACTATCTTATGATCATAAACAAGCTTCTGTCCACGACAAAAAGAAGTGTCTGTTTCACTTTCAAGATGAGTTGTTCTGAAATGGTATTACCACATTTGATCGACTACTATTGTTTTCTCTCTGGGCATACCAATTACATTTCTTAATCAACTAAAACCGTTTTCTATGTAAATTAATAAATCAGCAGAAACAAATCTTACCAAAAATTTGAAAACAGACCCAACCTCAAATCAAATATTAATAGGTTCCCCCTAAACATGATAAATTTTCATTTTTATTGTCAGATTGTGCACAAAGTGTATTTCAAAATATATTTCATTTTTTCTACTTACTGTTCTATCTTCTAGATACATAGTTTTGGACAAGAAATCAATACCTATTGTAGCCTGAAAAACAAATGCAATTATATGTGGTCAATTTCACCTAAAATGCATATCTGGTGATTGATAGTACATACAACATGTCAATTATGTATACCATTACTGAGAGTTTATAATCAGACATATAGTGAACATTTTTACAAAATTCATTTGATCAAAATTCAAATGTCGCTCTTTTCCAATATTACACACAGCTTCAAGTGTTTATGAATAAATTCTAGAATAAGTTAATGTAATAAATTGAGAATCCTTATATTGAGCTATCATTAATCACACTATAAATTGTTGTCACTTAGAGTTAGAAGGAATAAAGCTTTTACGTAAGCATTTTATCATTTAAAATTCAGAGCAAATTAACAAATATTTACTGGTGGATAGTTGTCTCTTTGGCAATCATACCACATCTCCTTATTTCTATCAGGTCATGTACATGTACATTTGTACCAAATGCATCTTTAGAGATTCACAACTCCTTATAAGGAACAATAAAGTTACATTTAGTACATATACCAAAAGTTTTAAAAACTGTATTTGCTATATATCATGAATAAATGCAACTGGATTGAAATAGATGATATTTAGAAGAAAAAAATCTTTGCATGCAATTTTCAGAGTTTTAGATTCCTTTGAAATATTGGAACTGCAGCTTATACAATTTTCTTTTGATCACTGTATTAAATTGAAAATACATGTGTAGATCCTCTGATGGATCTTTCTACTGCAATACTAAACTGATACATATTACAGTTCCTGTTTAAATTTGGAGTTTCAAGTTGGAAAATTTTTGCAGAAAACACCTCATTCACAATGCTACATTACCATTTACTGCTTTTTTTTCTAATGCATACTGCATTATTTGAAGTAACTTCATGAAGCTAAAGAAATTAAAATAATCACCCAAGAAATCATTGATTGCATTTTTGCTGTTAGGATGAAATGATACAGACATGTAGGTATTGATTTATCTCCTGCATCATCAATTTCTTATAAGTACATGGGTATTACAATTTCTGCACCTAATGTCTGCATGTTGATTCATATTATTGACTATCAATCAGCAGATCTAATGATAAATGAAAATTCCAGAACAGAAATGTACATGTAATCTTTACTCTTCACAAGTTTGGACATATCTGCTCCGCTATGATTTTTACATCCTGCCACTGTCATAACTGTAATACTATGTACTAGAGTGAAAATATGAGTGAAGTGGCAATGCAATTTTGCTTGTAAAAGTTATCATTGAATTTCCAAAAAGATTTAAACATAAAACTTACTTGATAGGTATTGTCGAAGCTGTCATACATAAATCTTGTTATCAAAGAGGTTTTACCAACTGAAATAGAAAAGATCTTATAATCAAACAGGTAAAATGTAATTCATAAAAGCACATACATTTTATTACCTCATGTACATTGTATCGAGGGTTGACCACAAGGCCAAAAGAAAAAAAAATGATTAGTCATCAACCAATCCATAACTTAAAATTGATAAAATTGAACTTAGTCCTGTATGTGTACATACATTGTAAAATTGGAAATCTTCTGCAGCAAAAAAAACCCTTGAAACAAGATTTTACAACAGATTATATGTCTCTGAAGGAGGCGAAAGATACTAAAGGTAAAGGGGCATTGAAACTCATAAGTCGAAAATAAACTGACAATGTCATGGCAAAGAACAAAAAAAGACCATAAGACAAACAACAGTTTACAAAACACAACATTTGAAACTTGACTGAACAACATGAAAAAACCAGGGATGATCTAAGGTGCTCTGGAAGGGTAAACAGATCCTGCTCCACTTGTTTCACCCGTCGTGTTGCTCATGAATGTACAAACCCAGTGATAAGTCTAATTCTATAAGTCACATTCAAGGAAAAGTGGAAAGGATTCTGTTTACGTCAATTGGAACATATCTGCCTTCATCTGTTAAACGAGTATTCCATAACAAAAGAAATCAATGATTTTTTTTGTAAATCTTTTTGCCAGAATTATCAGTTGACTACAGAATGCATTAAGAAAGAGTGTAATAACTTTAACAGGTTTCACCAATGAAACTGTTTTAACCAAAATCTTGGTTCAGATAAATTTTTGTCAATCAAACAAGTTTTCCAGTTTGCAATACTTTTGATGAATTTGACACAGAATTTTGTATTTTAATAAAATCTTTAAAAAAAATTAAGACAGGGGAAATAATTCACAGTTTCACACCAGTTTAAATATGATGTTACTGTGACTTGACTTTAAGTGTTGCTCTCCACATATAATTGCAGTTTATTCAAAATTCTGACCAAATTGCAATTTGTTTTATCAAACCAATCTGTTCAACTTGTCAGAAATTTTAACAAACTGCAGTAGAAAACTACAGTCAAGTTTCGGGCCAGGTGAGGTTAAAAATGACTGGTATAAAACTAGTGTGCTTGCAGTTCGATTGATATACAAACATTCATGACAGCTTTACAAACTTGATGTCAAATCGCGCCTTGAAGATGATGCGATATAAATCTGTTTTCAAACGTGCCTGAGACCAAAAAAAAATCTTTCAGAACCTCTCTTATGTGGCTCCAGCCATTAACAACAAAAGCAGCAAATATGGAGTGTTCCCATTACATGGAGATATTTACATAAGGACATGAGAGCAGAAATTTTGCATGGATGATTACGCGCTTGATTTCAATATTTTAATGAATGATATATATTAAAGCTATTTCTTATGCTCAATCAAACTACATTAATGTATAATCAACAGTGTCCGGTTGACAATTCATAGCATGTCGTTTATGATTCTTCACTGACCTCCTTTAGAGGAAGACTGATGAATTAATAGTGTCCCACTTTTAATATAGTGTCTAAAATTATTTGTCCAGTTAAAAATCTAGTGGAGAGCCGAAATCTGTCGAACTAGGAATCATTCATGTAATTAAGCACTGTTGAACATGTGTTTTGGCACTACCTACTTTTTATTTGTCATAATTTGTTTGGCTGATAAACATATCTTTAGTTTTTAGTCATACAATTGATATTTTATAGTGTGTCTTTCTATGTTGTGATGTTACACTATTGTTTCAGGTAGGGTGAAGGTTGGCGCCTATTAAAACATTTAAACCCGCTGCATTTGTTTGCACCTGTCCTAAGTTAGAAACCTGATGTTCAGTGGTTGTCGTTTGTTGATGTGGTTCATAAGTGTTTCTCGTTTTTTAAATAGATTATACCGTTGGTTTTCCTGTTTGAATGGTTTTACACTAGACATTTTTGGGGCCCTTTATAGTTTGCTGTTCGGTGTGAGCCAAGGCTCCGTGTTGAAGGCCGTACTTTGACCTATAATGGTTTGCTTTTACAAATTGTGACTTTGATGGAGAGTTGTCTCATTGGCACTCATACCACATCTTCTTATATCTATATAATAGTTTAAATTGATACATTGTACATGTAAAATGCTGTATTGCTTTTTCTTTCATGATACTTGTTGACATTTGGTCAATTACTTTTAAGAGTTTAATTATGACTAACTTATATTAAAGTTATTTGAAATGGTCCAATTGCAGACCATTCACACATACATGTAAGACAAAAATAGCAGTGTTCCAGCTTGAATCTCAAGGCAGAAGGGTGCTAGTTGTCTGAAAGGGCACTTTAGCGCAATAACCCAGATTGCAAGGGCACCTGTTGGACAGTGTATAAATTTCTTTGAATATTGCCAGGCTCAGCTGGAGAACATTAGTTGTATTTCAACCATATTTAGAAATTATTGTGTTCTTGATGTTGGTTCCAGTAAGAATCAAATTATCAAACCATGAAGCAAAGCATATCATTTTGATTTTAATCTTAACAAAATTGTACATTTGGTAAGGAAAATAATCATTAGAAATTTCAATGTTTTATAAGTCTAGTACTGATACCAGTCTATAAAAAAACAAGTAGTTTTGAAAGATGGAGGTTCATATACAAAATTTAGTTTTGATCCAATAAAATTATCTACATTTAAATTACTTGTTCAAACATAAAGTATATTTTATTGAAAGTTACTTATTCTCATTTAAATTGTTACAAAAAGTATTTTTAAGTGATCTTAAGTGCACACCAAAGTGCTCCTAAGTAAGGAGTTGTATAAATATAACAGGTGAAAAGGAGATTTGATTTTGATTTTTGGTGTTTTAACGCCACTTTTAAGCACCGCTTTTGGGCTATTTCATGGCGGCCAGTTTTATTGGTGGAGGAAGCCGGAGTGCCGGAGAAAACCACTGACCTTCGATAGGAAAACTGACAATCCTAGTCAATTAAGATTGAGTCAAGTGCACCGCACGAGCAGGGTTCGAACTCACAACCTCAGTGTTGACTGGCTAGTGATTACAGTAGTAACTTGAATAAATAAAATGCTCCAGGCGCAGCTTGATACGACCGCAGAGGTCGAACCCTGAACAGTTGGGGCAAGTATGGACACAACATTCAAGCTTGATACAGCTCTGAATTTGGATTGTGATTGACTATTTGACACAGCATAGGTTTCTGACACAGAATGAATGTGGTCTAAGAACTTAAAAATTTTAAATTGGACATTCACCTATTATGGTCCAATATCCAAAATCTAAATACATGATTAGATTCAGCATATCAAAGAACCCTAAGAGTTCAATTTTGATGAAATCAAACAAAGTTTAATTTTGGACCCTTTTGACCTCAATGTGGACAAAGTTGATAACGGGCCCAAAAATCAAAAATCTAAATACATGGTTAGATTCAGCATATCAAAGAACCCCATATATTCAATTTTGTTGAAATCAAACAAAGTTTAATTTTGGACCCTTTTGACCTCAATGTGGACAAAGTTGATAACGGGCCCAAAAATCAAAAATCTAAATACATGGTTAGAATCAGCATATCAAAGAACCCCATATATTCAATTTTGTTGAAATCAAACAAAGTTTAATTTTGGACCCGATTTGGACCAACTTGAAAACTGGGCCCATAATCAAAATTTAAAGACATGTTTAGACTCAGCATATCAAAGAACCCTAAGAATTCAATTTTGTTAAAATCAAATTAAGTTTAATTTTGGACCCTTTGGACCTTAATGTAGACCAATTTGAAAACGGGACCAAAATTAAGAATCTAAATACATGGTTAGATTCAGCATATCAAAGAACCCCATATATTCAATTTTGTTGAAATCAAACAAAGTTTAATTTTGGACCCTAATTTGGACCAACTTGAAAACTGGGCCTATAATCAAAAATCTAAATACATGATTAGATTCAGCATATCAAAGAACCCTAAGAATTCAATTTTTGTTAAAATCAAACTAAGTTTAATTTTGGACCCTTTGGACCTTAATGTAGACCAATTTGAAAACGGGACCAAAATTAAGAATCTAAATACACGGTTAGATGCGGCATATCAAAGAACCCCAATAATTCAATTTTGATGAAATCAAACAAAGTTTAATTTTGGACCCTTTGGACCTCAATGTGGACCAATTTAAAAGCAGGGCCCAAAATCCAAAAACTTAATACATGGTTAGATTCAGCATATTAAAGAACCCCAAGAATTCAAGAATAAAACCCATTGAAATTGGTCAAGAAATAAGCAATTTATACAAAGAATCTTCTTTTGCACAATACTGTGCAATTAAATATTTCTTGCAATTGCGCAATACTGTGCAATTGAATATTTCTTGCTATTGTGCAATACTGTACAATTGACAATTTCTTCCTATTGTGCAATATTGTGCTATTGGATATTTCTTGCTATTGCGCAATACTGTGCAATTGAAGATTTCTTGCTATTGCGCAATACTGTGCAATTGAAAATTTCTTGCTATTGCACAATACTTATTATATAATAATTTACATATCCTGTTTGGTGTGTATCTCCTGCCATATCATTATTATTTGCTTTTAAATATAAATCAGAAATAACCAACTTAAAATGGAAAATTTTAAAGAAAAAAAAAAAGGAAGAAAAAGGGGAAAAAATCCCCCAATTTTGAACCCCTTATGATTCATCACCCCAAACTCAATCCCAGCCTTCAATGAGGTATGGTACCTTGCAGTACAATTTCAAAGAGATCCATACACTTAAACACAAGTTATTGTCTGGAAACTAGAAAATGCTTATTTTGACCCTTTTTGGCCCCTAATTCCTAAACGTTTAGGGCAATTACCCCAAACTCAATTCCAGCTTTCCCTTTGTGATATGGAACCTTGTAGTACAATTTCAGAAAGATCCATACACTTACACACAAGTTATTGTCCTGAAACTAGAAAAATGCTTATTTTTGCCCTTTTTGGCCCCTAATTCCTAAAATTTGGAGGCAATTACCCCAAAATCAATCCCAGCATTCCCTTTGTGATATGGAACCTTGTGGTACAATGTCAGAGATCCATACACTTACACACAAGTTATTGTCTGGAAGTTACAAAATGCTTATTTTGGCCCTTTTGGCCCCTAATTCCTTAACTGTTGGTACCATAACCCCAAAATCAATCCCAACCTTCCTTTTGTGGTATTGAACCTTATGGTAAAATTTCCTAGAGATCCATTTACTTAAACTAAAGTTAGAGTGCGAAAACCAATGTGTCTTCGGACGACGACGGCGACGACGCGTAACGTCATACCAATATCGACCACAAAAATTTTTGCGGTCGTATAAAAAGGAGATGATAATATTATATTGATGCAATAATACAATGTATACATTGCAGAAGGTATTAACAGTTACTTTTTCTCCTTAATTGTTAAAAATAAAAGCATTTGTTAAGTGCTCCTATATACAAGGATTATTATAAATGCAAGAAGTAAAACAGGAAGTAGTGCAATCTTGTATATGTTCAAAATACGAATTTCTTGAAATGTTTTACTCAGGGTTATGAAACAAAACTTTTTTTACCAATTTAGTCATAACTATCTATGCCTTTAAAATTGTTTAACATTTTATTTTTATGTAATGCCTACTGAAATAAAGTTTTTCAGGTGAACATGTACATAAACATTACAAATGGATAACATGTGGACATTTTCATTCTGTATTAAATATCTAGTATTTGTTGATTTATCTTAAATCCCCTAATTAGCAGTAAACAATCATTAACAGAGGTGATAAAACTGCCAAAGACAAGGTATTTAACTGTATCCTATTGTCAGTTAATTAGAGTATTACACAATCAGGTAACAATTTTACTGGAAACGCCGATCGGCATGAAATTTGGAAATTTTATTTTTGAAAAGGCAGAGGGGTGCATTTTTTGCTTTGGAGGGCAGAAGGGCGGGGTATGGGCACCAAGGGCGGTCCGCCCTTCTATTTAGGGCAGGCGGGAACACTGAATAGCCACCTACCATTTTTTTACAAAAAAAAAATTGGAAGAGAATTAAGGATTTTTTTTTATTATGGCCTTAATTGTGATTAAAATTGATTGAGGGCAGGTTTATTTAAGAAAACAATTCCCCACATTGGCAGTCTGATACATGTACATTTACAATGTTAATAAATTGCTTCGCTGAGCGCAGCTGGATACGACCGCAGATGTCTAACCCTGAAAAGTTGCAGCCAAAATGGACACATACAGGTCTGAATTTGGATTGTAATTAAATATTTGACACATAATAGGTTTCTGACACAGAATAAGTGTAGTCAAAGAACTTAAAATTGGTTATATGATTTGAATTTATATTCAATTTTTTGCTTTTGTGCAATACACTATGCTGTGCTGTTGTGAATTGCCCCAAAAAAAAAATTTACCTGTTTTTTTTGCTTTTGTGCAATACACTATGCTGTTGCATATTAACCCCCAAAAAAAATATTTGAAGAAATTTTCTTTTAATTTCTGAAATCTGAAATGAGAAAACTGTAGCCCCAAAATTCTTATTTACCCCCATAAATTTTTTCAACTCCCCTTTCCATTATTCCAAAAATAATCTCAATTCAAATTTCTAATGGAGTTTGCAACCATAACTACTCATTTAAATACATCATAAAATATTAAAATATAAAATGACATACAGTCATGGTTAAAACTAATATTAATTAATAGTAACTTCTAAAAATAAATTTACAGCTAATCATCTCAAGACAATCATCATTTCTTAATACATAATTTACAGGCAGTGTAAAGGAGGTAATCAAACATATATACAACAGTATTCTTTAAATGGATTGGATTACCTCCCTTACACTGCTTTTAAATTGTCTAAATTCTCCTTTAACCATAAAACCCTTGTTTTTCCCCTTTTGCCCCTAATTGCTAAATGGTTTGAGCAATAACCCCCATAACCATCCCTTTGTTGTATGGAAACTTGTGGTATAATTTCAGAGATTCATACACTTAAACACAAGTTATTGTCTGAAACTTGCTTATTTGGGCCCCCCTAATTCCTAAACCTTTGGGACCATAACCCTCAAAATCAATCCCAAACTTCCTTTTGCGATTATAAACCTTGTGTTAAAATTTTATTGATTTCTATTTACTTATACTAAAGTTATTATCCGAAACCATTTGTCTTCGGACGACGCTGGCGCGACAACGTGATACCAATATACGACCAATAAATTTTTAATTTTTGCGGTCTTATAATAAAAAGAAGATGTGGTGTATATACATGTACATATGTATGCCGATGAGATGCATGTAGCAACCCAATAGGCAATAACACAAATAACAACATGAACAGGACAGACGGATGCCAAGTTTTTCTATGTCCCCGGCAACATGTTGCGCTTGAGGGGAGTAAAACAAAAAATATCTTGAGGTCAGAATAAAAAGTTTAAAATAATTCTCATGTAATTATACATGTTAAATGTAACATAACAACTAAAATGTATATTTATCATTATTGGTCTGCCATTTAATGGACAACACAGCGTAAAAGTGATTGCTTTATGACATCAATACATTGTACATGTAAGTGTGACAAATCTCAAACAGCTATAAATTGTAGGTCTACTAAATAACATTTTACATTTGCACCTCCTCAAAGTTCTTAATCATTTGTTAATCCATGTAATCTAAGCATGTAGAAAGTTTAGGCCTAAAAAAATACCTGCATTTCCACAACATACTGAATAAAATGCTCCGCTGGGTGCAGCTTGATATGACCACAGAGGTCGAACCCTGAACAGTTGGGGCAAGTATGGACACAACTTTCAAGCTTGATACAGCTCTGAATTTGGATTGTGATTAAATATTTGACACAGCATAGGTTTCTGACACAGAATGAATGTGGTCTAAGAACTTGAAATTTTTTAATTTACCTACATAATTATGTATTATAGTCCAATATCCAAAATCTAAATACATGGTTAGATTCAGCATATCAAAGAATCCAAAGAATTCAATTTTGATGAAATCTTGGTTAAAAAGTTTAATTTTGGACCCTTTTGACCTCAATGTGGACCAATTTGATAATGGGGCCAAAAATCAAAAATCTAAATACATGGTTAGATTCAGCATATCAAAGAACCCCATATATTCAATTTTGTTGAAATCAAACAAAGTTTAATTTTGGACCCTTAATTTGGACCAACTTGAAAACTGAGCCCATAATCAAAAATCTAAGCACATGTTTAGATTCAGCATATCAAAGAACCCCAAAATTCAATTTTGTGTAAAAGTTTAATTTTGGACCCTTTGGACCTTAATGTAGACCAAATTAAAAACGGGACCCAAAATTAAAAATCTAAATACAGTTAGATTTGGCATATCAAAGAACCCCAATAATTCATAAAGAAAAGACAAGCATTCTGAGAGTATTGCATGGCAATACATAGTCCCCTACCGGTAAAATTACATTATACTGGAACAAAATGCTAACTTGTTCTATAACTTGTCATGGTGTAAACAAAAAGTAAATATCAAGTCATTATATTTAAGCTTGACTAAAAACAGTGTGAATAACTAATTTTTCAAGTCAAAGGACCATAACATGCAGAAAATTATCAGACCAAAACAAAATCGGAACCTGATCTGGAACTTGTCATGATAAAACTATATACCAATTATCAATCAATATCTTCAAGCATGATGAAAAAGTGTGGAAAATACTCTTAACATTGGATATGATTAATAGTTCTCTAAAATTAGATATGATGTAATACAATGTATATCTATTTTCAAATTATAATCAAATATAATTAATAGTCCCAAATATTTTTCTTTCATTTGTCACAAACTAATATAGATTTGTAACTTATCTATAAAGTGTCAACAACTTTTATCTACACAATGTAATGTAATGAAATATATACCTTAATAAAAATAGATTATTATCTAATTAAAGGATTTCACTTAATAATATTTTTTATATATATAGCATTCAGAAAATTAGTTAATACAAAATAACAAACAAACAAACTGGCACAAATTTTTCAAACAATTTACTAAAGAATTTCTTTTAATCAAAGTGCTGGATAGCACCTCTGGGAAGTTTGCAACTGTAGATGTGTAATTTTTCAAATAGATTATAGATGTGTATTATTTTAAATATGTATTTAATCACAGCTTTGATATTTTTAACTAAACCATTTTCTTTAAAATTTTGATATTTTCTATTGCAACCTTGAACTGTTGTTCTAAAATAATCAAATATACAATAAGCTCTGTTAATTTCTTTATGTGCCCATGCCATATCTAGGGCCTGTGATTTTATAGTATTTTTTTCCATTCGTAACTGGGCATAACCCTAACAACAACAGTAAAATGACGGCACCGAAATTCAAACTTGATCTTGGTGTTGTGGTTAAAAGTATTTTGTATAAGTTTCGTAACAATTGGTTGAGGCACACTAAAGTTAGAGCACGGAATTGAAAAAAATCGTAAGTGTTCCGCGGAACCCGGTGTTTCGCCTACTTTTGCTGTTAATCGCAGGCTCAACAAAAATGAGGAAAAATTAATAAAATAGTCCTCTCTATACTATCTTTTGATTGTAAGAAGCTTCTGTCCAAGTTTGGTAAAAATCCAGGATAGTTTATGAATCTAATAAATGTTTTAAACTAGAGGCTCTAAAGAGCCTGTGTCGCTCACCTTGTATTTTCTGATGCTTTGGAAATCATGTAAAATAAGGTTAAAATCATAATTTATAGTATTATATCTAAGATAATAGCAAAAACAGCAAAATTTCCGTAAAATTACTAACTCAGGAGCAGCAACCTAACAACTGGTTGTCGGAATTGTCTGAAAATTTCAGGGCAGATATATCTAAATCTGATGAACATTTTGCCACCAGTCAGATTTGGTCTAAATGCTTCAGTTTCAGAGATATAAACCAAAACTGCATTTTACCCTATGTACTATTTTTAGCCATGTCTGCCATCATGGTTCACGGGCAGGGTCATGGAAAACATTCTTTAAACTAGATACTCTTATGATGATTGTGGACAAGTTTGGTTACATTTGTCTTAGCAGTTTCAGAGGAGAAGGTTTTGTAAAAGATTACAAAATTTAAGAAAAATTGGTAAAATTGACTATAAAGGGCAATAACTCCTTAAGGGGTCAACTGACCATTTTGGTCATGTTGACTTATTTGTAGATCTTACTTTGCTGAACATTATTGCTGTTTACAGTTTATCTCTATCTATAATAATATTCAAGATAATAACCAAAACGGCAAAATTTCCTTAAAATTACCAATTAAGGGGTAGCAACCCAACAACCGGTTGTCTGATTCATCTGAAAATTTCAAGGCAGATAGATCTTGACTTGATAAACAATTTTAACCATGACAGATTTCCTCTAATTGCTTTGGTTTCAGAGTTATAAGCCAAAATCTACATTTTACCCTATGTTCTATTTTTAGCCATGGCGGCCATCTTGGTTCGCTGGCGGGTTACGGACACATTTTTAAACTAGATACCCAAATGATGATTGTGGCCAAGTTTGGTTAAATTTGGTCCAGTAGTTTCAGAGAAGAAGATTTTTGTAAAGATTACAAAATTTAAGAAAAATTGGTAAAATTGACTACAAAGGGCAATAACTCCTTAAGGGTCAACTGACCATTTTGGTCATGTTGACTTATTTGTAGATCTTACTTTGCTGAACATTATTGCTGTTTACAGTTTATCTCTATCTATATTAATATTCAAGATAATAACCAAAACCGCAAAATTTCCTTAACATTACCAATTCAGGGTGGCAACCCAACAACGGTTGTCCGATTCATCTGAAAATTTCAGGGCAGATAGATCTTGACTTGTTAATCAATTTTACCCCATGTCAGATTTGCTCTAAATGCTTTGGTTTCAGAGTTATAGGCCAAAATCTACATTTTACCCTATGTTCTATTTTTAGCCATGGCGGCCATCTTGGTTGGTTGGCGGGGTCATCGGACACATTTTTAAACTAGATACTCTAATAATGATTGTGGCCACGTATGGTTAAATTTGGCCCATTAGTTTCAGAGGAGAAGATTTTTGTAAAGTTAACAGGCGACGACGACGGACGCCAAGTGTTGAGAAAAGCTCACTTGGCCCTTTTGGGCCAGGTGAGCTAAAAATAACTGCAGACTGTATGTAATGTTAACTGGAAGAAAAGCTAAGTCCATTAAGTAAAATACGGAAAAACAAGAACAAAATTTTAACTAAATTTTCTTCTAGATACTAGCTTTTGATCATAAACAAGCTTCTGTCCAAGTTTGATACAAATCAAGGATAGTTTAAGAAAGTTATTAAAACTTTAAAACTTTAGCCACAGAGTGAATGTAATGTTTCCTGGCAGAAAAACCAAGTCCATTTATACATGTTATAAGTAATATACTGAAAAAATGGATTTTTTTAACAAAATTTACTTCTGGGTACTATTGTATGATCATAAACAAGCTTCTGTCCAAGTTTGGTAGAAATCCAGGATAGTTTAAGAGAGTTATTAAAATTTCAAAACTTTAACCACAGAGTGAATATTTGTGGATGCCTCCGCCGCCGCCGCTGAAATGTAGGATCGCTATGTCTCGCTTTTTCGACAAAAGTCAAAGGCTCGACAACAATCAGTTTTTAAATTTGTAAAGGGGCATAACTGTAAAGGGGCATAACTCTAGAACAGTAAAACTGACGCCACTAAAACTCAAATTTAATCAGTGTTTTGTGATAATGAGCATTGTGTATAAGTTTCATAACATTTGGTTGAGACAAACTAAAATTAGAGATCGTAAACAAAAATTCAAGCAACTTTTCATTTGTTAAGGAGCATAACTCTAGAATTGTAAAATCGACGCCACCAAATTCAACTGGACCTGTGTTTTGTGGAAATAAGCATTGCGTATAAGTTTCATACAGTTTGGTTTAGGAAAACTAAAGTTAGAGAACAGATGGGATGTACGGACGTACATACAAGTAAGGGACGTATAAATTCTTACAGAAGAAAAAGGTAAAACTTAATACGGTGGAGACATAACAATAGCAGTATGACGACATGAATAAAAAGTTTATATACACTAGATTCATAGAGGTGCTAATAACCCGGCTGTAACACATTTTATAGTTGCTGCTGTGAAATTTAGCATTGAGACAATAACATTTGAGATTTTGGTTTGTCATAATTATTTGGACTAGTACTAAGAAAAAGAAAGTCATTTTCCTATTACATGGACAGATTTTATTTAATCATGTAAATAATTGCTACAGCACTTGTCTTGATACACTGAGTTATTCTAAGTAGAAGCTGACTTGTCTGCCTTATATCCTTGTAACGATTTGTGTACAAATGTAATTGTTAATCGTAACGCTGAGGAGGCTGCGATATGTATGAACTGTCGTTCAGTCAATGTTTTCAGCTGTCAGTTTGACCCACATGACTGAGCATGCTGGACGAGTGAAGGTCCTTAAATCCACATTGGAATGTGAAATAGCTAGTATTTAAATAGCGGAATTTAAAGTTTTCAAATGTTTTGGCATCAAAACATTCTGATCGATGTTTTAACAAAACATGCACCTTTCTATCATAGCCGGTATTTACCTTTACTCATCGCTGGCGTGTGACATAAGCCATATGATTATCGAGTATTTCTGTCACCTGTGTATAATTGTTCAATCAAACTTTTATCACTTGTCAATTATCCGAAGGCTTGGTCAAAACATATCAGTAATGTCAGCCATACGGGATTCTTTCGATACACTCGGACTTTTACTTATTTAATAATAAACATTTGTAAATATCGTACATAGTAAAAAAGCGGAAAATGTTCATTCATGAAATATTCATGAATGAATTAAACGCTGTCTCGCGTGAGATTTCTTTGATTTTCTCTTCAGCGCATGGCAGATCCGCAGTAGTGTTTGTGATAGTTATTTTCAAAATGAAGTTAAATTCATCTGAACTGTCGGTGAACATTCATTCCTTTTTATTCAAGCTGTAATCTTTTCAAAAGGACTCAAAATTTCAAAAGAATCTTCTTACAATCAGTATTCAAACACTAGTACTACATTATCTTGGAGCAGAACATTTGCGATAGTCTGTCACCGGAAGTTTGAGGTCGATGCCTAAGGAAAGTATTGCTATAGCAAACTTCCCAAAAATGAGTTATCTCTCTTTGTATAGAAATATGGTTTAACATAGTACTCTAACATTAGATATGGATTTTTTATGGACCATAACTCTGGACTAAATCATCAGAATGGAACAAAATTCGAACTTGATCTATAACTTGTCATGATAAAACCATATAACAAATATTAAATCAATATCTCTAAGAACGAAGAAAAAAGTGTGGAAAGCTGATTTGCGGACTGACAGATGGACAGATAGACGGACAGACGGACAAACAGATAGACAGACGGAGTGCAAACTTAAGTCCCCTTCGACTTCGTCGGTAGGGGACTAAAAAGGAAAAACAGGAAAAAATCCCCCAAATTTTTGAACCCCTTATGATTCATCACCCCAAACTCAATCCCAGCCTTCCTTTGTGGTATGGTACCTTGCAGTACAATTTCAGAGATATCCATACACTTGAACACAAGTTATTGCCTGGAAACTAGAAAAATGCTTGTTTTTGGCCCCAAATTCCTATACGTTTAGGGCAATTACCCCAAACTCAAACCCAGCTTTCCCTTTGTGGTATGGAACCTTGTAATACAACTTCATAAAGATCCATACACTTACACAAGTTATTGTCCTGAAACTAGAAAAATGCTTGTTTTTTTGGCCCCATATTCCTAAAATTTTGAGGCAATTACCCCAAAATCAATCCCAGCCTTCCTTTGTGGTATGGTACCTTACAGTACAATTTCAGAGAGATCCATACACTTGAACACAAGTTATTGTCTGGAAACTAGAAAATGCTTATTTTGGCCCTTAGTCCAAAACGTTTTGGGTAAATACACCAAACTCAATTCCAGCTTTCCTTTGAGATATGGAACCTTGTAGTACAATTTCAGAAAGATCCATACACTTACACACAAGTTATTGTCATGTTTTTGCCCTTTTTGGCCCTAATTCCTAAAATTTTGAGGCAATTACCCCAAAATCAATCCCAGCATTCCCTTTGGGATATGGAACCTTGTGGTACAATTTCAGAGATCCATACACTAACACACAAGTTATTGTCTGGAAGTTACAAAATGCTTATTTTGGCTCCTAATTCCTTAACTGTTGGTACCATAACCCCCAAAATCAATCCCAACCTTCCTTTTGTGGTATTGAACCTTATGGTAAAATTTCATAGAGATCCATTCACTTAAAGTTATTGTGCGAAAACCAATGTGTCTTCGGACGACGACGACGCCAACGTCATACCTATATCGACCATAAAAATAAAAATTAGGGTCGGTAGGTAAGCAAATAATTTAATAAAAAAAATATTTGACTAGTTTGATCAGGGTGAAAATTCAGACTCAAATGGTACCTGTTTAAAAATGATAAAAAAATTTCAGGTAGGCACATCATCCAAAAAGATCTATTAAACCCCTCTGTTGACAGAATAAGCGTAGACAGACACAGGGGGGGGGGTCAAATTGAAGTCTTGCCATAAAAATTAGGTTAGATCAAGATAGCTATAAAGTATTTTTTATTCGGCCATAGGCTCATTAAGACTTACCCGCAGCTTCACCAAGAAAAGCCAACTTAAACTTCAATAATGAGCTCCTGATATAATTATTGTTAGAGATATCCATTGCTTTCTGAGCAAAACTCATTTTAATAAGGATGTTCAAAAGGATTAAAAGGTCTAAATACTGTTATCTTGTGTTATATCCTGTTTGTATATTAATGTGTCATTAGTCGTAAGTTCTAAAATATATGTTATATCAAAAGTTCCATGCTGTCAGGTGATTCCCTGTCACGAAATTTCATTGTTAACACCATATGTAATATTTGTTGCAAATTGTTCATCTAATTATCTTCAATTTATGTCATGTGTCTGTATTAAATTCCAACACTAGAGTAGAGCATGCAATTTGTTATTCTAGATACACAATTTCATTGAACGATTAGGTCGCAAATTGTATGTAAATTAATATTTAATGAAAAATAATTTATTATTAAAAGTGATGACTCAATGTGTGCATGACATGATTGGTTCACAACGAAGTCGAATAGGTAAACACGACCACTTCCGTTACCTCGTCATCGGAACTTACCACTTTGTTCCCCTAGAAAAACTAATTTAAACTTCCTCAGCGGGTTCCCGAATTCCCCAGAGGAACTCATTGTAATATCTGATTCCTATGTAGAAAAATGAAAGTTAATTTGTAGGTGTGAGTCGAGACTGGACGTTAATATTTCGCTGTCTTCTTTCAACTCGCCACGTTCCGAGTCTTCATAAATTACAGACATGCGTGTTCACACCGGAAATGTCAAATATTTCGTTTTAAAGGAAAGTGTTGCTTTTATTTTAAAACGACAACATAGTCTGTCTTCTTCAACTTTTTGATTGTTTCTGTTAGCTTTTTAATTTAAAAATAATTCAAAAAAGTCTGAGTGGGGAAATTTTAACATAAAAGTAAATTCCTGCTCTAGTTTTAAAAATAATTTTTTGAAATCAAATATATATAAAAAAATCCGAATTGAGCCTGTTGAGGGGTTCAACGGTAAGCAAATTGATATACTAATTTGAACCAACAGCTATATCTATTTATTTAAATTATCTGTTAAACTGTGCGTAATTGAAAATTTATGAGCAAATAGATATTGTTTTAACTTCATTATTTCAAAAGAAATTTTGTTTATCATAGTGGACAAGCTTTTCGGCTTGTTCAGTCAAGAAACATATGATACACAAAGAATATTAGAAAATTAGTTCATCTGCTATTTTTCAAGAGAATTAATGATAGAAGTAAGCATGATAAATTGCTGAAAACTGTCAATTTGTCAGTAACGACCGGAAGTTTTCGAACACACCAATTTATTCATTATATATACTTACGTTAAGTACTAATTTTCAGAATAGGAATATTGTCTCTGTATACATATACCAATTCAAAATTATACCTGTTCAGATCAAAACTGAAATGAAATATAGTAGATTTTAAAGGGCACTAGTCATGAATTGGACAAAGAAGTAAAATATGATTTTTTTTTGGTTTCAAACATCGATACAAGCGGAATTAAAAAATAATATTTCGCAGTCAGTTGGTTCAATTTCGTCAAAATAAGCTAAACCATAACTTATTTATTATTTGCTTGCAAGTCAATAACTCAATTCATTTGAATCTGCATGTTTGCAACCTTTAATTTAACCTTTAGTGGACATGGGTAGTGCATGTGTTCATCATTCATTAAACAGAAAAGCGTATCAACATTGAAAATGAAACAAGGCAGACACCAGTAATAACCATTTCTTTGACTGGTTCGACCCACAAAAAATCATTTATATACAGTTTAAACGACGATTTACATATATGTCAGTTAACCTAAAATCAGGAAATCAAACATACCTAGAAAAATCCGATTGCATGTGCTTGTCTGTCTATTTTTATCTATATTTATGTTTTTATCGGTTTATATGACCGTCGGCAGTCTTCGGAGATCAGACCTATGGATGATTGTATGGCTTCTATAGTCTAAAATACGAACGAAAAACTAATACATTATAGCGAGCCCATACATTGTAAATTTGTTTCTTTTGGACTTTTTGTAATTTGGTTATACGTTTTAGTACGTTATAGATCAAATATGAGAATTTGGGTCAAATCGGTGAAAACCATAAGACGTCAATGTTATTGCACCATATGTATGTGTGGATTTAATCTTAACTGACTATCATTCGATTTTGGAGGCTTTTTCTTAACTTGTCCAGTTTAATCTCTTTCATAGTCGGAAATATTTGCGTGCCACCTGTGACATATACCGGTAATACGAAATAAAATGAGGATAACCCGATTATCCTTTCGAATTGTTCGCCTAGCCAAAGTTATAAACATCATCCAAAATAACGGAAAAGCGCCACAGAACACTAAAAGTTAAAACGATATCGTTACAGCGCAACACTTATTTTGAATATTTTGTTTCACTTTGTGGTATTTTCTATATTAAAAAGTTCAATAAAACCATGACCGACAGAAATTTAAGATTAGAATAGAACGCAATTCTTTATCGAACATTCATCTCTCAGTCTCAAGTATGAAAAAAGGTAAATTGCAGTCAAAGTAAAATTTGCTATTTCCACACATACGCAGGAATGATTAATTCCTCACTTAATAAAAAGTCTATGTCGGACACTCTGTTGTTTAAGTGTAACAAACTTGGAGAGGTACTTTTAAAATAAACAAATACAGGTTGTTAATAGAAAAACAAAGGATATGGGGTATCCATCAGTGACACAAAATAAGTACATGCACAGCAAAAAAAAACCACAAAAAGCAAAGGAACAGCGCTATTATTGCTGTTCTTAATCTCAAAGTCACAGTGAGGCCTTCAACATGGAGCAAAAAAACTCTCACCTCACTGCAAATTTAAGACGGCCCCTAGCACCGGCGAGCGCAATTCTTTGCAAAAATAATTTGGATAGACTTTGTTAGATGTAACACCATCCAATCTGGCCCGGTCAAAAAAGAACATACTGGAAAGTAGTATATATTTAAAACAAAATAGTTCCTACGCGTAAAGGTAAATCTTAAACTATGTAGCATATATTTTAGTAATTAAGGTATCAGATGAAAAGTGAAGGACTGGTGATCCTTGTAGAAAACACAATTTACTGATAATTTTGAATAATACAAAAATGTATGAATGAATTCTAAAATTGTATAGCCTGTTTCTCAAATATAAAGGGTCTGGTTTGGTGTATCCGAAATTCCGGTAACCAGTGCAGTACGGTCTGATTGTAGATACAGCTAGGTATATTGATCCCGCTTCCGTAAAATGTTTTGAAGTGAAAAATTTAACGTGGATAGGAATGAGGACGAAGAATAGGTGGTGTGCGTCTTATTGAAATTTTAGTAAACAAACTGGCCTCACCCGATATGAATTTTATTGACCCGATAAATTCCCGTATTAGGACAATTGCACACTGTGTAACGATCCTGATTTTGTTATTACACCACTTATTATATTCAAATTGAATTATTAGGACAATATCAACCAAATATATTTAGATATTTAATATAAAACTGTGAAAAATGAAAAATATTGAGACTTTAAAGCAACTGAAAAATATTTTTTATTATTAAGTCAATGGTATAAGGGAGATAATTCGAATTGACTTAATAAAAAATGGCACCGAAATTTATTAGGACAATATCAGCCAATCAAATTGCGAGAAATTACTCTGACTCAGGATAAGAGAAGTTATGTTAGCATGTCAACGTTAAAAGGTGCGATACCTTTTTTACCATATATAACGCCTCCGTAAAATTGCAACGATCCAAAGAAGCCGTTTTCATCATTCAAATAAACTAGTTAAGCCTGGTCTCAAAAGTATGAGTGCTTCTTGCATGGATAGATTATATATTGTGCATTTTTTTCTTCGAATCAAGTTAAATAGTCCATTTCTGAAACAAGAACTTTTCCAGAACCCAAAAGTAGGGTATATGCACTATTTCTTGATACTCTTTAAGTAACTTTGTATTGTAATTATTTACTAGATTCCACTCTGACACCATATCGCAAATTTATCGATATTCAAGATATCATAGCAATCTTATCTAATACATAAAATTTACGAGTAGTCAACAATCAACAATGAAACACAAAACCAAACACATTTTCTTCGCAATTATTAGCTTTATTGGAAAACACATTGATATGACGTTCAGATCGAAGATTGAAGAAAAACACACAAAAAATCAGAGTTACATGAAAAGAAAATGTGGATAGAAATCCGACTGATCTGAGGTCTAAACTTGTGACTAAAATTTCCTAATCTCCTGATCTGAGTTTCATAGCCAATCACACGTATGCCTGTAACCCATAATTAGTCAATCATGTTTCACGGGAATTTTTGTCGTATCAATGATCTTATTATTGAGTTCAGGCGTAATGAATAAAAATAATCTGCTGAAAAATGTCCAGTATACGTCCTTAACAATAGATATACTCAGTTGAAAATAACAAGCCAGAAATCGACTTCTTGCTTTCACACAGTTAAGTGCCGCGTTGCTGTTTGCCAGCCAAATACAAATTCTCTCTAAAAAAATGCAACTTTTTTGAATTTTCAAACCTTGTTTAAATATAAAGGTAATCTATTACGAAGTCACTCCAAACCTGTTGATACTTAGTGCAGACAGAAACTGTTGATTGGCAACACAATAACCAGTCGCAGAAAGATAATGATGGTTTTGTATTTAACGTTCATTGTCAAGTATTACATGTATATAAGGCCGAGAACATGTTAATGTGATATGAATACGGACCAGCGGCTCTTTTCACAAAAAATCTTAAGAGTAAAAATACTCGTAAGTCATACACCTTTCAGTACAACTTACGATCAATTTTAATCGTAAGATCTTTTGTGAAAAGAGTCGCAGCTTTGTACTATACCGACACACTGAGCCTGACAATTTTAATGTTCTAGTTTACATGGTTACAGTCCACAGGAAGATGTGTCACCCTAAGGTACCCACATGCGCTTGGGACATGGACACCCTCTTTTCTATATAATTTTTGTGTTAAATTCTTTTAGTAACTGTTTTAACTTATTTTTACTTATTCAGTGTTTTCATGCTCCTGTCCATATGATTTTACAATAACAGTAGGGTATTTGCGCTGTCATTTTATTCTTATAAAGAAGAAAAGAGGAGTCCATGCCCCTACCCGGACACATTTTGCTGCCTACAAACCGACTAATCCGATATTGAGCTAACGTCTGACAGACCTTTTAAAAGGCTTCCACAGCCCAAGCAAGTCAACCAGAAGGCAGTACGACGTCATAGCAATCTCGGACTACAAGTCGACCAGAAGAACAACATCTTGGCCGATAGACGAAACGAGAAAGTCCACTAAATACTACACAGAAAACTAACGATTAAGCAAAACGAACCAACCGGAAATCGTTATGAAATCATGTGATACAGAAGGGTAATTAACATTTTACTACTGTTACTTATAACAAGTAAAACCAGCAGTATGCCCGTCGCATTCGGTAATATTCATTTTAAAGGAAAAAAGTACGGTGTTTTAGTTACGACAAATGAAACGTATTCTTGGTTATATGTGATATAGATTTTCCGTACCGGACAACCACATTGTGATAGCATTCGTAAAATTGTCAAAAGCTTTAAATTACCATGAAAACTCCTTGATTGATTCTGTAGATTCATTGTAAGCAACTATCTATCAAAAAAATCTATTGGGGAAAAAAGCTACAGAATTTCATATAGATATAGGAAGATGTGGTATGAGTGCCAATGAGACAACTCTCCATCCAAGTAACAATTTATAAAAGTAAATAAACCATTATAGGTCAAGGTACGGCCTTCAACACGGAGCATTGGCTCACACCGAACAGCAAGCTATAAAGGGCCCCAAAAATTACTAGTGTAAAACCATTCAAACGGGAAAACCAACGGTCTAATCTATATAAAAACGAGAAACGAGAAACACGTATGAACTACATAAACAGACGACAACTACTGTACATCAGATTCCTGACTTAAATATCAATTGAAAGAGATATATGGTCTATATACAGGTGCTTATTAAAAGGTGCTACACAGATATGGAAAGTTCACAATGAAAGTTCACAATGACAAAATTTAAGTCACTATTTTTTGTAAATTTTAGTTCTGAAATGATCTACGCTGTCGATTTCTAAGCGAAAGTCAAGGTATGAAGCAAACCTCAATATATTTGTCATATCCTCTATCTAAAGTTCAACGGAAGAGATTAAGAAATTTGATTTTATCTAGGGGAAAACATCGTCTGTACATGAACATGAACTAACAAGATAATTCTAACGTCTTATTTAGCTTTTGCCATCACTTGGCGTCCGTCGTCGTCTGTCGTCGTCCGTCGTCGTCCGTCTGGTGTAAACTATTTCAAACATCTTCTCCTCTGAAACTACTGAACCAATTCCAACCAAACTTAAGCTGAATGATGCTTAGGGTATCTAAAATAAAGTTTGTGTTTTATTTACTGTTTCGTCAAATAATATGGCCGCCATGGCAAAAATAGAACATAGGGGTAAAATGCAGTTTTTGGCTTATATCTCAAAAACCAAAGCATTTAGAGCAAATCTGACACGTGGTTAAAGTGTTCATTAGGTGAAGTTCTATCAGCCCTGAAATTTTCAGTTGAATCTGATAACCCATTGTTGGGTTGCTGCCACTAAATTGCTAATTTTAAGGAAATTTTGCAGTTTTTGGTTATTATCTTGAATATTATTAATGATAAAGATAAACTGTGAACAGCAAAAATGTTCAGCAAGGTAAGATCTACAAATAAGTTCAATGATCAAAATTGTCAATTGACCCCTTAGGGAGTTATTGCCCTTTAAGGACAATTTTACACAATTTGTTTATCATGTTTTCTAACTTTAAAAAATCTTCTTCTCTGAAACTACTGAACCAATTCCAACCAACCAAACTTAAGCTGAATGATTCTAAGGGTATCTAGAATAAAGTTTATGCTTTATTTTCTGTTTCGTAAGAAAACATGGCCGCCATGGCTAAAAATAGAACGTAGGGGTAAAATGCAATTTTTGGCTTATATCTCAAAAACCAAAGCATTTAGAGCTAATCTGATGAGGTAAAAATGTTTATTAGGCCAAGCTCTGTCAGCCCTGAAATTTTCAGATGAATCTAACAACCCATTGCTGCCACTTAATTGGTAATTTTAAGGAAATTTTGCAGATTGTGGTTATTATCTTGAATATTATTAATGATAAAGATAAACTGTAAACAGCAAAAATGTTCAGCAAAGTAAGATCTACAAATAAGTTCGATGACCAAAATTGTCAATTGTCCCCTTAAGGAGTTATTGCCCTTTAAAATCAATTTTTCACAATTTGTTCATTTAGTTTGCTTACTTTAAAAAATCTTCTCCTTTGAAACCGCTGAATCAATTTTATCCAAACTTGGGCTGAATGAGTTTCAAAGTATCTAGTATAAATTTTGTATTTTATTTTCTTGTACGTCAGGAAACATAGCCACTATGGCTAAAATGAAACATAGGGGTAAAATGCATTTCTTTGATTTTGAAGAAAATATGACAGGTACAAAGAACATTTCAATGGAAGTTTTTAAGTAATTCATTAATATATATTGAAAAGCAAAAATAATCATTGATGAAAGATTTAAGCAAAAAAATTACAGGTGAGCGATTCAGGTTCTTGAGAGCCTCTTGTTTATCTTCTTGAGAAGTCCCTGAATGAATTTTGTTCATACGTATGAAGGAAAAAGTATGTAAGAAGTACAGCACAAGTGGATTCCATAGGTTTGTCCTTCTGTTTATAAACACGTACATGTCTGTACTTGGACGCTGTACACGACAACATACAAAACCTGTGAAAAACTACATAAGAATCTATGAGATCGCCCATTTGTGTACCTGTTACTTTAATGTTTTTGTTCCATGACGTTGCTTTAATTTTTATCTTTTTTTCAAAGCGTAATGCAAAAGTTCTCACGATCATAACACTTGCAGGGAGAATTTCTACCTTGAGATCTCATTAAAAGACAAATATCACTTTTAACAGTCTAAATAATTGGCTACAAAATATAACCGTGAAATTCATCAAATAAAGAATATTTGTAATAATCCCATATAGCCCGACAACGACTACATTTAAACTGTCAAGAAACGACTAGCTTTCCAGAACAACAACTATTACTTGTCATACGGATTTGACTTGATTGTACGTGAAGGACATCAGCTGTGACTTAAGGGGGGCAATCGAAATTCATAACTCTATAATAAAAAAAGACATCATGGCCAAAAATAAAACGACGAAAAGACAAACAGCGATTACAAAATGTTACACAGAAAACTAAACATTGAGCAACACGAACCCCATCAAGAACTCAGATGCTCCGGAAAGGTAAGCAGTTCCTGCTCCACATGTATCACCCGTCGTGTGGGTCAAGCAAGTTCAAATCCAGTGGCAAGTCGCATTTGGTAACTTTCGAAGGTGTCATAAATGCATTTTCGAAAATTTGTTTTTTGTCTCTCTTCAGTCCGTCTTTTATGACCTTTTTATATTTTTTTATTTTACTGTTACCCTTTTTTTAATCTGAAAAATATTGTACCTAGCACCCGTTCTTTAGTAATGAGCGGTTACAGAAAGCAGCTGCCTGAATTCTACCTTTTAGTGGTATCAAAAACAGTCCTATATATTTCACCCTTTTTCAACACTGATATGATACTCGAAGTTACAAGCTTCTTATTATTGCTAAAATAAAATGTGGTACGATTGTTTATGGCAACACACATCTAAAGGGCTGTACAACAAACAGTTGAAATACGTGTCGTGGTAGTTTCGTATATAGATTAAACAAACCGTTAAGAAAATATATTTATTTACAAACTAAATAAAAAAGATTAAACCAACAAAGTGTTAAATAATTAATCACAGACAAAGAAACAAATATAAACTAATAAAGATTAGAACAGTACAAAATACAGCAGTACCGCAATACAAAGTGAAGTTGGTCCTGTCTTCATTGCCCCTGAAATAAAAACAAAACTTTCTAGTTATTAAAAAAGGCAATAATTAACAAAAACACAAAAACACAAAGAACCGGTTTAAAGTTACTCGTAATTACTAAACGTTAGGTCAAAGCCAATTCCTACTGCTTAAAGAATAACCATGTTTTCCCCAGATTTAAATATCAAATGAATTTAGAGGAAAGACAGTATCAACAGCTTGAGAAAAGCATAAACAAGTAGTGAATAAATTGAAGAACTTTTGTCATAAAATCAAATTCTCTGAATTGGAAATAATTAAGATATGACCAAAGACATCCACTAAGGAAGTTTTTGACTTTGTAAAGGCACATGAAAATTTGACTACGTCAACTTTGCCTGTAAATTTAGAAAAAAATATGAATCATTTAGAGAGAATATGTCGTCTGAATATCTGCAGGTATCATTCAAATTATCTATCAAGTCGTGTTACGTTGCGTCTTTTGTGAAGTCTACCCATATAATGAGATTCATAACAGTAAAGAAACAGATCTGCGAAAAAAAAGTACAGCTCCCCTACGACCATTTGACTGAATACCTTATATTTGTAAAGAACCTTGATATATAATACTTTTTTAAAGAAAAATAACTATTATACAAATGTCTATAAATTTTGTGCGTCCGAAGCGCATTTCTAGGCTTACCTTCATCAGGAACGATCAAACGTAAACATTTGAAAACCAGCCAAGGATGTACAAATACGTAAAAAAGGGACATACAGGGGTCACAAAAGAACTTAAACATTATCAAACAAAAAGTAATGTCTCTTATGTTTCATCAGACCAGTAGTCAGCACTTCTGTGTTGACATGAATTATCTTTGATATTGTCATATATATATATATATATAGAATTAACTGTTTACAAAACTTTGAATTGTTCGAAATACCAAGGATTTTCTACCCCAGGAATAGATCACCTTATCTGTAATTGGCAAAACCTTTCGGAATTTTTGGCACCCAATGCTCTTTAACTTCGAAATTTATTTGGTCTTTTAACTTTTTTTATTCGAGCGTCGCTGATGAGTCTTTTTTAACTTTTTTTTCTAACAATTTCTTTGTAATTCCAGCAAGTTGATATTTTTATAAGATTTATTACTAAAAAGGAATTGTGAAGAAAGTCGATTTTAACAAATAAGAAAGCTTCTCGTTGATAAGATTATGTTGATATGTCATATACAAAGTTTTTTGAATCTCACTAGTTTAAATACCAGGGTTCTTTTCATTTGGTAGGGATGTACAAGTACGCATCCACGTCCAATTATTCAACCTTAGCCCAAATTTACTATTATTTTTTCTTTTCATTATAAAACTGCTATTTAATACGCATGATAAATACGCAGCCTCTGTTTGGCATATTTTACCAGCTTATATTGATCAGTACTGTTTTTGGGAATGTATTTACACGCAGTTGTTTTAACATCTTAACCGACGTCATTTTGGAATTTTAGAGTTGTTCCAGTTCATATCTCTAATTACTATTTTCATTTTAGGCATGTCTTTGAGTCGTTTTTTGGAAATTTTAAAAATTTATTAGCGTCTCTACATATGATGTTCTGGTGAAACTGTTTCACTTTTTTTATTGTATAGAATTCAAGATTAGTATAGTTTAATGATCAGAATAGATTGATCTGATTCATTTTACATCGTGCTCATACTGATGAAGGATATCTGTTATCCGAAATATTTATAGTTACATTTGTTCGTTTATTGTCATTTTTTTTGGTGATGTTGTACCCTTTTAGACTGGTTATATATTATATTTTGTAGTGCACTGTATCATAATTATATGATCCATCGCCCCGTAAGATTTATCGTTGGCTATTATTCAGTCATTTTATATATATACTAGAACACACCCGTGACATCGCGTGTCCGTGACTGAATTAAAGTATCTACGCCTTATTTTTCAGTTCAACTTAGTTCGACTTAAAAAAGTTTTTCCAGAACGTTCAACTTACATGTTATTTTGTGATGCGACCGGAAGCTATATGTTACATATACTATTGGTATCGGTGTCGGACTCGACCCGGAACTTCTTAATTATTGGCAATATTAATTACGTGGAAAACAAATGGGCCTGGAGTGGTGTAATTTTTAATCAACACCATTGTACTATATTAGTTATATATAAAGTTGAATTCTTTGATTCATCGTTTTTACGTCATGACGGCTGACAAATTGGACCTCGTTATTTTAGTATTATAGATATATAACTATGAAACTTTTAAATTCCAAATGTTTTGTCGTAGAAATAATGTGAAGAATCATAATATTGAAGTAACTTTTGGATCATTAGAGTACAGATTTTACCAGAATTTTGTGGACCTTTACGCACAGGTTTGGTATCCACAGACAATCTCCTGGTTGATGTTGGATTAGTATTATAATATAGAAAGTCAGTAGTATCCATAGCTGTTATCTTGTCTTTTGTTATTGAGTTAGTAGATTCGTCAACTAGAATAAACAAGTTTTAAAGACAAACAAATTATAGAAATTAGTTAAAATTAATTTTACTGATTTATAATAACTAACCGTAAAAACGTGTTGTTAAATATCTTTACTGTTGAAATGTTTTTTCTTGTTTTTATTATAATACCCCATTCACTTTAGATACTTTTATCATTTATTTATTTAGTAAATTTAATATTTGTATTGTGTGTTAAATATTAAATGAGGATGCAAGACATGCAATGATATTTCATGCATATAGCATGTGGGAAATACTCAGTACTACTGGCCAAGAGCGTTTTAATTAAGACGAAAAATTCACCACTATAGAAAAGTCATGCGCATAACAATTTTAATAATTTTTTAACCAACAGAAGCAACATTTTGCTTTTTTATAAAGGTGTAATTAAGATATAGCGTGGTTGTTTTTGAGTGTTGTGTCATGTGTTTTAATGTCCTTCAATAAAGGTCTTTTTGTTATTCCCTCTTTTAAGGTTGTCGAAACCTCGTTAGTTTTTGGATGTTAACAAAGAGCCTCTAACAAGTTCTGTAAAATAAAAAAAGAATCAATTTGTGGACCTATTCGAAGAGATTTGGTAGAATAACTTGTTGAATCTGTAGCCTCCACAGACGATCTCCTAGTTGATGTTGGATTAGTAGACTCTGATGAATTAGTATTATAATATAGTAAGTCAGTAGTATCCATAGCTGTTATCTTGTCTTTTGTTATTGAGTTAGTAGCTTCATCAACTAAAATAAACAAGACAGATAAATAATAGTTGAAATAATAGAAATTCATTAAAATTAATTTCATCTGAAATTTGAATACCGACGGTGAAAAGTATTGTTTATTTATCTTTGTTGTTAAAATGTTTATTCTTGTTTTCATTTATTTATAATACCCATTCACTTAAGATACTTTTATTTGTAAATATTATTAGCAAATATTATATTTGTATTGTGTGTAAAATATTACAGACAGCATTAAGACATTCAATAATAATGAATATCTGTTTCACAGATGACGGGTATGTTCAAATGGTCGTAAAAACAATCCTGTCCTCTTTTCCTCGACAGTGACATCACCGAATTAGACTTATAACCGTATTTGTACTTGCATGAGCAACACGACGGGGTCCACATGTAGAGCAGGATCGGCTTACCCGTCCGGAGCACCTGAGTTCTTGATGGGGTTTGTGGTGCTCAATGTTTGCTTTTCTGTGTCACATTTGGTTATTGCTCTTCCGGAGCACCTAAAATCAACCCTGGTTTTTGGTGGGGTTCTTGTTGCTCAGTCTTAAATTTTCTATGTTGTGATTTGTAGGCTATTGTTTGTCTTTATGTCGTTCTTCATTTTTTTGTCATGGCGCTGTCAGTTTATCTTCGACTTATGAGTTTGAATGTCCCTTTAGTATCCTCTGCCCATTTTTTTTCATTAATATGCCATGAATATAGCATGTGGGATATTTTTAGTACTCCTGACAAGCAGCGTATTTTTACAATGAGAGAGAAATTCACAAATATAGAAAAGTCATGCCCATAACAGTATTAATATTTTTACCAACAGAAGCAACATTTTGCTTTTTGACCGTGTAACTGACGGATGGCGTGGCTGTTTGTATGTTTTGTGTTTTAATGTCCGGAATTGGAGTCATTTTTAAAATGCCCTTCGTTGTTGTACTACTTCTGAAGGTTGTGGACACCTTAATAGTTTTATGAGTTAACACAGATCTTCTGGCAAGTTCTGCAAAACAAAGAAGATGTGATGAAGTTCTTCTTACTTCATTAAGAGTTATGAAAAACGGAAGTATCGTATATTTAATTGAGGTATATACAATAACCATGACTACAAATAAACATAATTATACATTTGTTAGTCTCATCCGTATGAAACAATGTTGAAGTAGATATTGAAGTAATTTTTAGAAACGCAAAGTAACCTAAAAAGTTAACAAGTATTTCAATCAAATTAAACCTTTATAAGAATGATTTCTAATATGAAGAAGAATATCATTTTGCTTGCAGTCTCACTAAAATCAACTAGACAACTCCTTTTATTCACAAATGGTTAGAATATTTTCTCACATTGAAGTAATTAACTTTCCTATGGGAAATTCAGAAATCAGAACAACAGGTCAATGCATTGATGAAGCAAATCTAAAGATGAATGCGAGTATAGAGCACACCTAGCATAATATTGTTTTGATTTGAAATTTGATATTTTCATCACATTTTCGTTGTTTTGACTTTCTATAAACATATTTTTTTGTTCTTTTACTTTCTGTAATTTCATATTTCCGTTTTTTGGTTTTGTTTGATATTCTGTAATTTTATGATTTTTGGTTTTGTATTGGTTTTACTATCTGTAATTCATAGATTCATTCTATTAAGAATGTTTTAATCAATGAGAATTAAATTGATAAATCGTTTTACCTTCATCATGAGTCGTCGTCCTCGCGAAGTTTCCACCGTTTCCAGCTGTTGTTCCTGTTGTAACTAATTTTGTGCTGCTACTGGGCTTTGTTGTACTGGTTTGTTTTGGACTTGTTTTAGGATGTCTAGTGGTCCTATGAACTAGTAATACATATATTCTCATCTATTAGCAATGAAAATAAAAGTGAAATACCGCATTTTGACATGGTACACACACATATCATTCATCCTATATTGTTGTTATCGTTAGTATAACTGTTAGTGCATGCAAAGTCCCTCTAGCTGATAATGTATTTTAATCCAAGACAGATTGTTAGTCGTGTTACTGTCCTTAGTAAATTATGTATTTATAACTGTATATATAAAGAAATGAGAAAAGGTTAGTGCAAGCCGTGTACAAGCTGTATTGCTTCTGAATACCGTATTATTATCATTATATATTTTAGTACGTTCAAGTAGAATATATATGGACAGTATAATCAACTCTTTTCTGAGTGAGTACATATAAACATTCATGTCCCATTTGTATATGTTTATTCAGGCATTGGATTCTCACCTTCAATGAACTTCATTCAGGATAGATCAAATTCAGATTTACAAGTGACTTTGTTTTCGTAATTGTTCAAGCCGTCGTCGTCGTCGTTTCCGATGATGCCGCTACTGCTGCTGATGATGATGCTGATACTGATAATTATGATAATGATGATGATGCTGATACTGATAATTATGATAATGATGATGATGCTGATACTGATAATTATGATAATGATGATGATACTGATCGATTCTGACGTTGCTGATAATGATGATGATGATGATGATGAAACGAGACATGTTATTTATACAAAATAAGTAATCATAATGGAATGTAAATAACAAAATATTTCCTAAAGCGTGCAAAGTGGTGAAAGTACAAGCTGCAAAAGGACTTTAAAACGTTTCACCAAGCATTGGTTTGTGCTTGTTCAAGACAGAATTCAGTTTGCTTAGAATAAATTAGTAGATGTAAAAGAGAGTATCTAATTTTTAATTTCTATGTTAATTACCTGGTGTAAGAGCGGCTGTGGCTGATAGAACAATGGTTGAAGCCTTAGGTGTGGTAGCTGGCTCGCATCTGGCTTGAGCTTCTGATAATTTTGGTTTGGAATACTTTGCAACTTGTCTGAACTGGGGACAAGGTGATCCTTTCTGAATACAACTGATATACTGCTTGTAGAAGCTAGAACAATAAGCAATAAGTCTGTTCAAAACTTGTCATCCAGAAAGATAGAAAAACGCACATAAGGGTGACAAAACATCCACAATAAATTAAATATACATAGTCAAATTATTTATTTTTTCCATAAAAATGATAATTGTTGAAATATTTTTATCTAGAAAAGTGTAAAACACATAAAAAATACCATACTTATAATTTTACTTTTGATTCGAGCGTCACTTAGTAGTCTTTAGTAGACGAAACGCGCGTCTGGAGCACACTATTTTAAGCCTTGTATCTATGATGAGTTTATTTATATGCCAAACGCGCGTTTCGTCTACTTGTGTCTCACAAGTACGCTCGAAACAAAACAGTGGAAGCCACAAATCAATTACGAATTGACTTGGCTACTCTTTGAAGGCCCATTTTGATCACAAACCTCCTAATGTTCCTACGTATTCATGAATCACTGGCGTTCAAATTTTAAGGTTTGACCTTTATTCATGAAGGCAAACCCAGGATAGCGCTTAGGATGCACGAAACTAATAAAGTGTTATTTCATTTGAAGCGTATTGAAAACCAAAGGTTCCAAAACGATGTGCCAAACCTTACTGTGGCAATCTTTGCCTTGGGGTAGAACAAACTTAGTGTTTTGAATGAACAATGTTTTCATTTTGAGCCAAATGAAGGACACTGATATTTATAAAATTCCCATGTATCCTTAGATAGACAGCAAGGCGGAAGATACCAAAGGAATATTAAAACTCATAAGTCTAAGACAAACTGACAACGCCATGGCAAACAATCTCAGAAAAACAAGAAAAGACAAACAACAGTCTAAAAAACACAACATAGAAACTAAATGCTGAGCAAAGCAAATCAAACTAAAAACCGGGGGTGATCTCATGTGCTCCGGACGAGGAGAGGACGGGATTGTAGTAACGACAGTTGGAACATATCCGTCGTCATCTGAAATTTGAACGTACCATGAGCAGCATGTATGCCAGTAATGGAACAGGATTTTCGTACCCTTACGAAGCACCTGAGATCATCCAAAGTTTAATGTGGGATTCATGTTGCTCAATCTTTAGTTTTATATGAACTGTTTTTCACTTGCAAGTAAATAATGCATCAGCGATGTTTCTTGGCTTATTTTGACTAAATTGAACAAAACTGGCTGCTAAAAGCGAATTATTATTTTCTTTTTCACTTTCATTAATGATTGAAAAAAACTATATTTTTTTTTATACCTTGTTGCTAATTCCCTTTAACAAAAATACCGAACTCCAAGGTAAATTCAATACGGGGGAAGTCAATAAAATCTAACAAAATCAAACGTTAGACTATCACTTCCAACGGAACGAATAGAAAACAACTGTCATATTCCTGACTTGGTGTAGGCAATGTTCGAAGAAAATGGAGGTTACACCTGGTTTTATATCTAGCAAACAGATCCAAAGATTTCATACACGTAATAAGTATCACTAACAACCTTCAGACCAGATATAGAGTAATTCTGTTCAGTAGTACTGGAGTAATGCATAACGAAAATGTTATGTTCATTCAACAAATATGAAAATCCAAAGTATCGACAAATAGATAGTTCGTGTCTAACAGACCCAAAAGTGCTCATACGTTACAATTTAACACTATTATAAGCTGATGTCCAATATACGAAGTAATTTTGTTCAGTAGTACATCAGAAAATTGTGACAAAAATATTGGTTGGACGAACGGACATGTAAACGGACGAAAGAATAGTTTAGGTGAATGCAATTTAGTGCCACTCCTATAGTGGTGGTGTTATACGCCTAAGCTTAATATATATGCAGAATGTGTTGTTTTTCTATTGCAACTTCATCTTTAAGATGGGAAATATTAACCCCAATGAACGCTGATATTAAGTGAAAATTCATCGTGAAGCATATAAACACACAAAACGATAAACTGGATTAAAAAACATCTATTGTTTTGTTAATCTTTCTCCTATCTGTCACTAAACTTTTAAATAGCAGAAAATGCCTTTAACTTTTTTAAGCTTACTTGCAGTCAGCAAAACCATTTCCGCTTGATGTCGTGAACTGACTGTTGCATGCGTCTATTATTTGTTTTGTCTTGTCAATTGATGAACAACCTGTAACAGTCCTAAGTTATTTGTCTACAGAGAAACTGAATATATTATACTAGTAATTATTCTTATTTACAACAGATATTTTAAAGGAGAAATTATGGTAAGGTCCATTAGTCAAACTCGAGAACCGCAAATATTATATATATACTGACTTACATTTTGCAGGTGTTAAATATCGGAAATAATTTTGTATTGCAATATTCTACTTTAGGAGGCTAAATATTTTTTTTATGTTAAAAAATGCTCATATATTAATTTTACTAAAACTATTAAGTGAAAATGAACTTTTGGAATATATATGTTTGTTTCAGTTATACATCCTTGGCTTTCAAATATTTGGCTTTGAGCGTTCCTGATGAAAGTAAATCTAGAAAAGCGCTTCGGACGCATACTATTTATAACGTGTTGTTTTCATTTTTTACAGCACTTGGTCGTTATATCTGCTGGTGGACTATCAGTCCCCGAGGGTATCATTAGCTCAATAGTCAGTATACTTCGGTACTGCCACGAATCGAGCTATGTGCAATTTCAAAAAGTGATTCTTATCATACTTCCGTTTCCTGACAAATCACAAATTGGTTCGCATCTTTGTTTTATTTTCAAACATTTCAATGCATTTTTTAGATTGCATCATATTTTGTATTGTTTTTGTTTTGTCGATCGTGTTGCATGCCTTTGATTGTTTTACGTTTATGACTGCCATTTGACATCTTAAGATTTGCTTACTAGATGGGCCATGATAAAGGAAAGTAATTAATATTAAATGATGAACACACACCTGACATGTTGTTTTATGTCTTTCTTCAGTTTCTGGTTCCTTATTATCCCCTGATATCTTCTTAAAGTATAATTGCTCTACAACTGGTTCACAAATAACGGAAAAAGATATCAAGGTTTCTTAAGAAAAGAAGGAAGTGATAAGAAATGTTACGTGTTAAAACCGGTCACATTTTTTTTTCTTTTTACAGAAATTTGTTATAATGTGACTGTTGTTGGTTGATAGTTATAGCTGTCTCATAAATCAGGCCATTGTCTTTCTCTTTTGATTTTTTTTTTAAAAAGGTCACCCCGGGTCTTTTATAGCTTACTATTCGGTATGAGTTTTGCTTATTCTGAGATGCCGTGTGGTGACCTGCAATTGTTCAAATCATTGTCCTTTGATCTTTACGTATGGTTGTCTCATTGGCAATTATACTACATAGGTATTTATTACTTCAGTATAGTTACCTGACTGGCAGATTGTTTGAACAATACGTCTTACATCACCAGACAATCCAGACAGGAATAACTCGTCTCGAAAGGAACATGTCTTCAGTTTCGTGTCCACACAAGTTGTTTTTATATTGTTGTAATGACTGAAATTTTATTTAGTCCTTTAAAATTATTTAATAATACATTAATAACGCACATATTTATCTACTTCGCATACCACATATTACCCTTGGACACACACATTCAGTACAACGTAAAGGGAGGTTAGTCATTTTCCAGTCTATTCGCATTAGGCTACCTTTAAAGGAAAATGTTTGATGGTGCTAATACTATCTATAGTTGTCATTGAACCAATATTCACAATATAGCTTATAACATATTAATGATGTCATATTCCTATTTCTTGTTACATATTTTCTTACGTTACTATAGTATAAGACAGGTTATCGGTTAGTTCACTTTTCCTTATTAAATGTTTCAGACATTTACACTCCATCATTTAGTAATATCTATTTGTGTTTGACACACAGTTTTGTCCATATGACGATACTATAAACAACTGTCATACATGTGGGAGGTTTATGTAGCTATAAAACCGGGTTTTACCCACCATTTTCTTCGGAAAATGCCTGTACCAGGTCAGGAATATGACAGTTGTTTTCTATTCTTTCCGTTGGTTGATAGAATCGAGCATTTTGTTTTGTCAGGTTTCATTTACCTTGGAGTTCGGTATTTTTTTTTAATACTTTTTAGTGGCATTTCTTTCTGATCAAAATTGGGTTGTAAATTTCACTATTCGTGTGTGTCCTTCTGTGCATCGATTTCTATTGTCAACTTGTTTTCCTTTGTTCGTGTGGGGTCCTCTGGGTTTCGAATTTGATTTTTACATGGAAGGTTCCGTATATATTTACCTTTTATGAGACCTATACAACTATAGAACCAACTCCAGTAAAAATTGTCAATTCAAATTGACAGTAGAGTATGGTCAACTTCACATGATTAGAATGAAACAGTCTTATCAAGTGTGAGAGCTGTCTGTCATACAGTCTCAAGGAATTGCGTTCACTTGGTGTAATTGTGTAACAATAGTGTTAAAGTTATAAAAAATTGTCAACTTCCCATAATTTCCATAAAAATTGTCATATCAAAGCGACAGTTTGGTATGGTCAACCGCTAAATATGATGACGAACAATTCATCCAAATATCAGAGCTTTATGTCAAACGATCTCAGAGGAGTTGAGTTCATATCGTGTCATTGTGGCAGGATAGTTAAAAAAATAATCTCATAACTCCCGTAAAAATAGTCGTATCAAAATGACTGTACAATATGGTCAACTAAATATGGTGACAATTAATTCTACCAAGTATGAGGACTGTCTTAAAACGGTATCAGAAGAGTTGCGTTCACACAGTGTCATTATATTAGAATAATCTAATAATTATCTTAAAGTCATAACTCCCTTACTAATTGTCAAATCAGATTAACAGTATAGTAAGGCCAAGAGAATATGATGAGAAATAATCATTTCAAATATGCAATCTTTCTGTTTTAAAAACAGACTATGAGTATTGTTGTGTTTCGGACGGTCGGTCGCCGAAGACTATTACTATATTACCGTGGTGTGAGCGGCGGGGAATATTTAGACTGAGTGTGTCGACATATTTAGCGTCTCCTACTTAGGATGCATCGTCCGCTAGCGACTCTAGACTAAGTTAAAAAGGACACGACAAGAAATAGGACACAATCAGTAAATTTTCAGAGCTTTCAGGTGTTTTCATATATAAGATAGCAAAAATATGTCTATCGTGATTTGAAGCACAGTTCGTCAAATAATATCGTTTAACTAAAGCAACGCAAAACTCAAACATGAAAGCTTGTAAATGAAAATATCCAGGAACCCTATGTCCCACTTTATGGTACATGTATATACATATTTAGATTAATACGTCACGCAAGTGCATGTTCAAACTATACGGACTTCATTAAAAGGGTTGTGCTCCTGGTGATGAAAAACGAATGAATCGACTCTACATAAGTTTTAAGGTCACCATCAATAATTGGTTGACCAATACGGTGTGTCTGTGTCTCAACTCACTAGCGATATGTTTTCGTTGTCTTATTTAGATACCATATGGGTCACATGATCTGTAAATTTACCGATTGTGACATATTCCCGATTGTGACATTTCGACTGAGAGTGGATTTGAATCCAGTCTTGTTTCTTTTGAAGTTCATGGGATGCTCTCGCGCTGGATATAGCTTCCACTGATAAATCTGGATATACTTCCATTATAAAACAAAAGGTTTCACTCTCGCTCATCGTGTTTGGGGGCGTGGCGGGGATAATCCAACAATGAATTTGTAAACATTCGCGGAAATTTTTGTCAATCTCTGTATCGATTAACGCCCATCGTTTGACATGCGAATGAAATATATAACACTTTATAAATTTGAAACGCCCGAAGCGGTTTTCTTGATAAATTTTCATTAGGAACGCCTAAACCAAAAAAGTTGAAAGCCAAGGGGGTGTATAAACTAATACCTGAGTACATAATGATTTTAACCACGATTTCACAATGGATAAAAGTTTTTGGTTAAAGTAGTATTCCTTACTTTAAATTTAGTATACATATTATTTGTTTTTTTTTAAATGTTATTCCAAATTAGGTAATGACATCCTGTGGACACAGATTCTTGTTTTCAACTTAAAAAATGTCGAATACAAAATTGAAATATGAAATATACAAGCATAAGATAACTATTCTTTGTGCTGCGGTATATTTTCATGTATTACAAAACACAAGATTACACCCTTGATCCAACCTCATGATATATCTAATGATGCAACCATCATGCACACAAAAGCACATAGTCACAAGGTATAAATATATTTTTCACTCGTCTAATAGGGTAAGTGCATTAGAGCTTTTGGATGTCCGAATGTTATTTTAATTGTTTCGGGCAATCGGACAGCATTTAATATCAAACCATGCTGAGTTCTGTCGATGGGTTACAGTTACATTGACGATTACCCCGCATTTCTTTCTGTTCATATCTAAACTTATGTTTTTCTTTTCAAAAGTTATTTATGAAAACTAACTTTACAAACTAATATCATATGTAAAGAGAGCAATTGAAAGAGGTAATGATTTGCTCAAGGTTTAATCAAAATAATAACCTTAGCCATCAAGTCTAAATATATTGTACTGTTTAGCTGACAGAGAAAATTCATTCAAAATGTGGAGTTAATACAAATAGCTTACCTGCAGAATTGAGAATACCCCGATTTTTGTATCGTGTCATACTTTATTAAATCTTGGCATATTTTTACATTGTCCATTCCCGAGCACTCTGCAAAAAACGAAATTAATTTAGAAGCGAGAAATGGTTTATATTGTTGTGAAATGTTTTGTCATTCAACTTCACAACGCAATGTCATGAAGATGCAAATAACTCTTAAGCACTAAACCCCTAAAAAAATAATAATAAAAAAAAAAGATGAATAGCTCCTAAAATATTCATATTTTTATATACCCTTGACTTTCAAATATCTTGGATCGAGCTTTCATGATGAAGGTATTCTATTGTCACCAATCACAGCTTTTTCTAATTTCTGAAAGCGTTAACCAATAAATCAGATTTCCATTTTGTATGTAATTCTTTATTTGAACCCCCATTGAGGTTTTTTTGCATGCATTCTGGTACACGTAACAAAAGATAACATGAAGTATTAAAGGATCAATGAAAAAAAACATACGTCGAGGATAAACAGATACCATGAACACAATACTACTCAGTAAACTAAAGAACGACAAGTTGGACATATTTGAACTCCTCTGTGACAATCAAATCATGATGGCGTTCAAAGGACAAAGAGATGGCTTCAATTTTACCATTATGAAATTTGACTCAAGGATAATTCAAAGCAGCAACTCCCTATCAAGGAAATACAAAGCGCTAGAATATCGTATCGTTTGTGGAGGAGATAAATTTATTCCAAATGTAGATTCTGTTGTTATATGCTTACATAGAGATAGAAAGTTAACCAGGGAAAATAAAGGCAACAGTAGTATACCGCTGTTCAATAGTTATAAATCGATTATGCGAAAACAAATCCGGGTCACAAACCAAAACACATCAACTATAAGAGGAAAACAACGGAACAGCAGAAACACTGAACTGCAGCAAAAACTAACGCCAACATACATAGAAACGAACTATTTGATAACAACTGCCATATTCCTGACTTGGTATAGGACATTTTAAGAAAAAAAGTGGGTTGAACCTGATTTTATGGCTAGCCAAACCTCGCGCTTATATGGCAATGTTAGAAATACCGCTAAAATGACAATTTTACGTGACAGGAATACAGTACAAATAAAGAAATACTCAGGACAGAAATACATAAATAAATATTATAATAGTACATTACAACATGTAAACCACAGAATAACAAAGGACACCTTCCATGAATTTATAACAGTACACCAGGACACCACAATAAAATTATAAACTGTGCGTCACACGAATGTATCAACGCGACAAAAAGTGACGTATTTTTTTAACGTTTATTTTATCACAAGTTTTCTAAAAATAGAATAAAAAATTGGGATTGAGTTTGTAATGGTGTAGTTATTAATATTTTCTAACCCTGTCGATTTTTCTTCTAAATCAAAAATTTTGTATAAACAAAAAAATTCTGTGCATGTAGTTGCTTTAAACTAAAAATTATATAAATGAAATAGCTGATTAATTATCTTAATTTTTTCATACATACAGAAAATAAAAACAGAATTCAAACCACAAACGATAAGACATAACACAATATCCAACCATACTTACAAAAGAAACATCATAACTAAATACATGAATGTTGCATGTATAAATACCAAGACACGTCGTATAGCAATGCGAATTAACACTCAACAAAACAGTCATATTCGGGAATAGGTCACGTTTGGTACTTAGCAGACCAGACCACGTAGATGGTAAACAACAATCTAAGACCTGGTAAAACTGTCGTTAGTTAGTTTAGACACAGACACATCGTATAGATTAACCATTTCGTGATGGTGTCCATCAAATTTACGGAGAGTCATTTTTTAATCTTTCCTCCTCATAACTCTGTTGGAGCAGTTTCTGCGTAAGGAGCACCCTCCTGTATATGAAGCCCGTATAGTGTGAACATGCATGAGCATTACGTATCAACTGAGATATGTAAACACCATACGATGGGACAGAGGGTATGTTACTGCTGAGAAATAGGAAATTGATAATTGAGAACTTGAAATCATCCCGTTTGTCATAGATTTTAGTGTGAAGTCGTCCATCTGTGTCAATATTAAGGAAAAGATCAAGGTATGAAGCAGTCCTTCTAGTATCAGTAGTATCATTAATTTCAAGTTCTCTGGGATATATGAGATGTAAGTACTGACTGAAATATGAAAAATTGAAATGATCTGTTTTGTCGTAAAATTTATTTCTCAACCGACCATCATTGTCAAATTATAGGTCTAAGTCAAAATATGTAAAGAAGGATAATTAATATCTGTGGTATCCTTTATTTCAAGTTCAATGGAAGACGCGATCAACGTAGTCACCAAACTTTGAAGATTTTAATTAGGGAACATTATATAATTGTGAACGTGAAATTAAAGAAAAATGTTAGCTACCTTTCATTCTTTCCGAGAAGACACAATTTTTCTACAAGATGTTTTAAAAAAACGAACAAAGGATTAATTCTGTGCGGAGAAGGGCACAGTTTGGAACCGAATGCCCACTATCTGTTAAACAACAGGTTCACCGAAAGTATAAATATGTTGAGAATACATCAAATTAATCATCATGTTGATGTCATTCTTGGATTTATTTTTTTGTATCAATTAATATTTTACAAAAGAGTGGATATATAATCAACTACCACATATGAGATTTAAATTTTTAGTCAATATTTTTTTAGGTTTATGTACCTCAAATGAACTGTAACAAACCTTGACGACATTTTTTTCGAGCTTTGAATTTTAAAGCGTTAAAAGCAATATACTCGGGTTCATGTCCACCAAGGTTACACTTTGATACAGCGTTATTTTCACACGTTCGCAATTGACTCTTGCCTCCTATGTTCCTGTAAAAGAAAAATCAAGTATATCTCTTAAAGTTATTTGAATCTGAGTATATATTTACAAAGACCAGTACCCATTTCTACGAAGAAAATTGATTTTTCTGTACAAACAAAATATTAAAAGTTAAAAAGTAAATAAATTCATGCTTGTACTACGGATATTTTCAACGAAATTTAAGATACATGAGAGCATCGAACGAACGGTTGAAATTAAAAGTGGTAGAACGAAGTGTTCAATCCCACTTCATTTATATGTACCTGTATCAAGCCAGGCACCTCATTAGTGGTAGCCTTTAGTTGCATCTGATGTATTTTTATATTTTGCTTTTGGTTTTATTCATTGTGTTTGTTTAAATTGTTCATTGCTTATCTAGAATCTGGGTAATTAACGAGGTTAACATACGGCAAAGAAACTGGTCTATCATGGGCAACGTATCTTGACATAGAGATGTCTGTCTGTCTCATTTCTAGACATATACCTCGAATTTGACTACAGCGGTCATCTCAGTACCAGAACCTATGACAAACGAGACAATTTCAATTTTGAAATTATAAATTTTCTTCGCCTCAGCAGCAATATATCAACTTCAACCGCGTATAAAGTAGACATTCTCAACTCATACGATATTCAAGAGCGTACAGCTGCTATTCCGACTTTGCTTTGTGAAACGTCATCGGTGTTCGAGGAAAAAAACAGGGTTTTGTTGATCTTATAGATACTCAACATATAATACAAGATGGTCTTCAGTTATAGATTATAGCTGTTGAAATTGTATATCTTTTTATTTTCTTCACATTTTCCTTTTATTTGTATTTGAGCAATTATGTTTCTTTTGGTCGTATGACATTTGACATGACTCGTTATTTATACATCTGCCCATCGGGTTTTTGGCTTTAGGTGTTCTTGATGCAGGTGGGTCCAGCGGTGCAATTCCAATGCAAAAGGTTTTTACAGTGTTTTTTCTTTTTGTTTGCCCTTGTATTTATATTTTGACTGGATTTTTACTTTATTGGGAAAGTGCAACTAGTACGTCATTATGTTTTAATGATATAATAAACTGAATGTACTATCAACTACAAAAACCTTTTTTTTTCAAAGTCTTTGTCAGAGTTTCAATCAACTGCATTAACTTTCTTTGTTGGCGTCTTTGTCAGATTTATTTGTATGTTTGTTTAAATGTTTTAGTCAGTTGTGGTGTATGTATGTGATATAATTGAGAATTGAAACGGGGAATGTGTCAAAGAGACAACAACCCGACCAACGAGCAAAGAAAAACAAAAAACAACCTAAGGCTGTGATGCATGTTTATACAGTTTTAGCTGCTGGATCCCAATTATTGTCACATTAACCAATTATGTCTATTTGGTTTGCTCGCACAATTTTTTCAGCAAACCGGCACTATAAATAGCCGTCATACAATTGGGAGGTTAACTAGCTATACAACCCGGTTTGACCCACTATTTTCTTCATAAAATGCCTGTATCAAGTTAGGAGTATGACATTCGTTTTCATTATTTCCGTCGGTTGATGTAGTCTAACGATTGATTTTGGCAGTTTTAATGGGCTCCTTGGAGTTCGATATTTTTATTAATACGGTTTTCTTGTTTGCATAGTGTGATTAGTGACGATATAAAGATTGACGTATTGTATAGATACCAGTCTGTTTTTGAAGACGGTATGTTGCTTTTTTGGTTACTTTTGTCGTTGGGTTGATATGTCAGTGAATTGTATCCCACATCTCCTTAAACCACCCACTAGCACATATGATTAAAAAAAATCATTATGAAGATTCGGAAACAAGTTAGAAATAGTTTTGAAATTGCAGTCTTTACTTTAACAGCATTTTTTACAGAATACATATAGATGTGTAAAATGCTCATTTTAAGATAAACTCACAGGCATAGAGGAATCATGACTGAGATATCACCAGTCTCTAGTGTGTTATTGAACAATTCTTCCAACTGATGTTTACAGTTATCTAAATGCGAACAAGTTTCAATTCCAGCAAGTAAATCTGAAAGTGGTAACAAAATAATGTATAGGGAAAAATAGACATACACTTCGATAGGGCACATACACTTTACAAAAGTTTTCACATCCTTGTCATTGGTGGTCTAAATTTTATAATGTTATGTGGTTTTTTATTGATAGCCTTTCCTAAATTTATTCAAAAGTATATATTCATTATACCTGAGTAACATATCCAGGCTAATCAGGGAATTTGATTAGTTACCTTGACAGGGGATATCCCCTATGAACAATAACGAAAATCAATCATTAAAAGAATTAATGTTAAATCAGGGTACTCCATTGTTATTTTGGACTTCACGTGGAGTATATCCTCATTTAATCTGTCTGTGCTGTATATCCCCTTCTCCTGACTACTCAGGGGATTTAAAACACTGATAGGAAATATGAGCTCATATTCCATGTGAAGAACATATATACTTTTGGCGAATTAATTAGATGTATGCATACATATGGAAAAGATACTTGTATTTTTTGTTTTTGAAGTAACACATGGTCCAAATCCCCAGAATTCACTATAAGCTATTTAGGTTAACGATTATTAAATACCAAAATCAAACGAAATATTTTACATCATCCATTCTATAGACAAATTAAACCTGAATTCAACGGAAAGCGGCAAGGGGATATGGAATAAATAGTGACATTTCCTAGATATACAAAAAAAAAAGACATTATGATATTCCAGATTTATTACAAGGAAATATAAACAAATCTAGATTGAACTAGTTTTTTTATCCATTTAACCTCTCCTTTTTTTATTGTTATCAGTAGACAAAAAAATAATACATTTGAAAAAAAAACAAAATTTTTCAAGTCACTTCCAAAAACAAATATTTACAAGAACAGAACAAGGCCATAAACGCATTTGTGTATATAGTGCATATATTTGACTATATGGTAGAAACTGTGATATACTACAGTCGTAGGTTATAATAGCATATGCAAATCCTTACTGTAGGGTTTAGTCAAATTGCTATAAAACCAGTTTAACCAACCCTTTTCTTCGGAAAATTCCTGTACCAAGTCAGGACTATAACAGTTGTTTTCCTCTCATTCCGTTTGTTGATTATGTTTGATTTTGTCAGTTTTTATCGACTTCCCCTCTTTCAATTTACTTTGGAGTTCGTTGTTTTTTTGTTATACTTTTCTTTCTGTGCATTAATTTTTATTCTTCTTTTGCTGTTGTTGTACACATAAATAGTTTCTTTGCTCCTCTGTTTGTTTTACATACTCAGACTGATCTGTCGTTATATAGTTAAATATACCGATTAATCCTGCAATTTGATTGGTTACCTAAACAGCGGATATGAGACCATATCCTCTGTGAATGAAAACATAGATAAAAATTGCTATTTGTGTTGAAATCAGGACACTCTAGTATAATATAATTGTTTTTGGTGCTTTACAAGGGTATATGTTCTCATATTCCCTATCAGTGCCCTTTATTCTCTTCACCTGGCGGGTCCGGAGATATAAACCACTGACAGAGAATATCACCCCATATTCCTTGTGAAGATCCCGAATAACATGTAATTTCTGAAGATTTCTTGTATATGCATTTAATCTTACCAATTGTAATTATTACAAAAGAGCCGTGATAGCCAATGGCAATATTCTATTTTTGGGTAGAGCTATAGTTTATAATTATATAACATTAAATGGCCTTCAAAAATTATATTATACAATAAACTATACAAATATAGGAAACATCAATTTCCTAGTTACTTCCGTAGTTTTCAGTCTAATTGTAGTTGTCCGAACGTTTTACATCTTTTATAAAATATCTTTAATGATAATAAGAACAAATTAAATAAAAAGTATAAAATACTTACACAATAGTACAGAACATATAATTACAATTGAAGCCATCTTTCACATTTGAATATAATTTCATTAAGTAATTAGCTGGAAAATCACATGTATACCTCGTTTCCGTCCTCCTATGCTGTTATTTGAATTGACGGAAACTGATCACTTTAGGAGATAAAAAAACTGTACAATCGTGTGAAAGGGTCATTACGGTTGAACCCATCATACACTTGAAGAAGATACAAGTAGTCTGTAGTTGTCTGTTGGTTTAAAATTAATTAATATAGCTCGCTGTATGTAGTATAAATGAAATATATTGTTTTTGATGCCTGCCTATACTGGTATTGAGATCCGAGTCTTAAAATGTATGCAACTAGACGTACGTAATACACCTCATTTCTATGAAGTAAGTATATATAATTGACATTAAAATAAAGTTTGACATTGAATACATTACGTCCAATTTTTTTTTTATAATTATGAACTCTTAATATTATAATGTTCGTGCGTCCGAAGCGATTTTCTGAATTTACCTTCAACAAGAAGTCTCAAACCCAAACTTTTGAAACGTCATATGTACTGTAACTTATATCATGAATAAAAATAAACACCATAATAGTTGTAACTGTTGTCCATAAAAGTAATCAGACCTTTACACAGCATGCTATATTTGGTCATTAAATAGACAGCACAAGTGTAATTTTGCTAATGGACTGGAGTACACATGAACCATTTAAATGATAATTTTCTAGAAATCATATTTTCTCTCTTAATTATTATTTTTATATTATTTTAATAAAATCTTGTATCTCAATTCTTCAAGTATATAAGATATAAGAGCAATGTAAGAAAGTATCAACTATTTTAATAAGGTTTAGCCAATAGGCGAAGGGCGAGGTTTAGAGAGGGTACAAGTTCGTGCCAAATTACCCTTAAAAAATTATATCCAAAAGTCTTTACAAAACAAAATTCTATTTCCGTCCATGATTTTCACGGACAAATGACATTGTACATAATATCACTTTATATGAAAGTCCCTCTGGTATCTTTCGTCCCTCTTTTATACTAAATACAGGAAAAAGGAAATAAAATGGTAATAGTTTTCCTTATTGTTTAATCATATGGTTTAGTTTCCTGTGACAAGATCTTGTACATGTACACACTTAACTTTAAAAAGTGGTCTGAGATAACTGTTCGAGCATAACTGGTGATACTTTGCTCATGTACACAGAAAGTTCGGATGATACTTTGCTCATGTACACAGAAAGTTCGTGCCGTCAAAATGATCAGAGGTAGTTTCAAATTCCAGTGAGTTTATTTCAAATTAGGGCCATGTCAATAAAATTCCTCTATCTGTACTAAAACTCATTACACAACAACTTGATAAGTAAGTGTACTTTACAGTTGTGATAAGATTATCTTGTAGTTCTAAACTTGTAGTCGAATTGTGAACGTCAGTAGGAGGCTTAAAACAGCCATTTTGAAAGATTTTGTTGAATTTGAGTATCTAACAAATAAACGAACGAGAAGGACATTCCTTACCAAAACAAACACAATATTAGAAGTAAAGATATATATATTGTCTTTCAGAAACAAAGTATTTGATGTAGGTTAAAGATGTCCTTCTCTGCAACAATTTATTATGAATTTTCTACTGAAGACATATGTTGCCTTGTACAGTCATTCAGCATACCACAAAGGATAAGGGATACTTAAGCAAAAGTCTCTCTTAACCATTCAATTTGATATGCATTTGATGTGGGATTCTCTAACTACATTGTGAAAAGTTTACTCATAAAAGTTGTAAACACTGTCTATGAACGAATAAATTCGATCTGTGATACCTGAAAGTAAATACATAGTTAATAAAATATTAGGGACAAACATTCAAGGCCAAAAGCAAACAAACAAGTCCAAATAAAGCCATGGCAATATACCACCGCGAAATATTTAACCCTTAGAAAATAATCACTTTTGAAAAACCGGTTTTCATAATATATACAGGTAAATGAAAATAACTTTGTCGTTTTAGGTATACTTTTCTGTCTATATAAAATCTTCCAATAATTAGGCTGTTGTCCATAAAAGTAATCAGACCTTTACACAGCATGCTATATTTGGTCATTAAATAGACAGCACAAGTGTAATTTTGCTAATGGACTGGCGCACACATGAACCATTTAAATGATAACTTTTCTAGAAATCATATTTTCTCTCTCTTAATTATTATTATTTTTTTTATTTTTTTAATAAAAGCTTATATCTCAGTTCTTCAAGTATATAAGATATAAGGGCAATGTAAGAACGTATCAACTATTTTAATGAGGTTTAGCCAATAGGCGAAGGGCGAGGTTAAGAGAGGGTACAAGTTCGTGCCAAATTACCCCTTAAAAATAATATTTTCAGACAATTATACCCACAACAAAATTCTATTTCCGTCCATGATTTTGACGGATAAATGACATTGTACATAATATCACTTTATACTAAATACAGGAAATAAAGGGGAAATAAAATGGTAATAGTTTTCCTTATTGTTTAATCATATGGATTAGTTTCCTGTGACAAGATCTTGTACATGTACACACTTAACTTTAAAAAAAGTGGTCTGAGATAACTGTTTGAGCATAACTGACGAGACTTTGCTCATGTACACAGAAAGTTCATGTCGCAAAAATGATCAGAGGTAGTTTCAAATTCAAGGGAGTTTATTTCACATTAGGGCCATTGTCAGCAAAATTCCTCTATCTGTACTAAAACTCAATACACAACAACTTTATAAGTTAGTGTACTTTATTGTTGTAATAAGATTATCTTGTAGTTCTGAACTTGTAGTCGAATTGTGAACGTCAATTGGAGGCTCAAAACAGCAGTTTTGAAAGATTTTGTTGAATTTTGAGTATCTAACAAATAAACGAACGAGAAAGACATTCCTTACCAGAACAAACACAATATTAGAAGTAAAGATAGATGTATTGTGTTTTAGAAACAAAGTATTTGATGTTGGTAAAAGATATCCTTGTCTGCAACATTTTATTATGAACTTTTTTTTATAACCATTCTACTGAAGACATGTGTTGCCTTGCACAGTCATTCAGCATATAACAAAGGATAAGGATACTAAAAGTCTCTCTTAACCATTCAATTTGATTTGCATTTGCTGTGGGATTCTCTAATTACATTGTGAAAAAGTTTACTCATAAAAGTTGTAAGCACTAGGTATAGGAAGATGTGGTGTGAGTGCCAATGAGACAACTCTCCATCCAAATAACAATTTATAAAAGTAAACCATTATAGGTCAATGTACGGCCTTCAACACGGAGCCTTGGCTCACACCGAACAACAAGCTATAAAGGGCCCCAAAAGTACTAGTGTAAAACCATTCAAACGGTAAAACCAACGGTCTAGTCTATATAAAAAACGAGAAACGAGAAACACGTATAAATTACATAAACAAACGACAACTACTGTACATCAGATTCCTGACTTAGGACAGGTGCAAACATTTGCAGCAGGATTAAACGTTTTAATGGTACCAAACTTCTCCTTTTTCTGAAACAATAGTATAACATCACAACATAGATAAACACACGATAAAACATCAATTGGAAGGCTTAACTCAATCAAAAACGTAAATTAACACACTATGAACGAATAAATTCGATCTGTGATACCTGAAAGTAAATACATAGTTAATAAAATATTAGGGACAAACATTCAAGGCCAAAAGCAAACAAACAAGTCCAAATAAAGCCATGGCAATATACCACCGCGAAATATTTAACCCTTAGAAAATAATCACTTTTGAAAAACCGGTTTTCATAATATATACAGGTAAATGAAAATAACTTTGTCGTTTTAGGTATACTTTTTCTGTCTATATAAAATCTTCCAATAATTAGGAATACCAAGAAAGGTCTGTCATATAAATACCTAATTTAACACTAGATACATAAGGGTAAATATCAACAATAAAACTTCCTGTACAGATTAAAGGAGAATAATCTTGATGTTCATACAAATGTAGTATGAAGAAGTGAAAATTAGTAGATATTCCAAATAATCAAAGCTGGTATACAGACAAGATCCATATTAATATAAAATAACAAAAAGTATTAAAAATAGTATCAACAGGTCGAATTAAAAGAAAGTACGATTTGAGTACTCGCAGTTACTGACAGCTAGTTAAAAGCCAAAACAATTAATGATAAAAATCATGCATCAGAGACTAAAATCAACTAAAACACATCCCAGGGATTTAGTATTTTAACGTCATGAACAGTCAGAGAAGACATGACTTGTGCAATGCCAAAATAAATGTATCGACAGGTAGTAGGATAGTGAGGAGCTACTTCTTAAGAGATAAAAATAACGTGTGTGTGTCTAAACATCCCGCCTCAAAAGAAGATACAACTTAGTTATGTTTTAATTTGCTAATGACAAAATCGATATTAGTGCCAATGTAAACTATATTCAGAGATCTAATTACAATATTGGTACGATAACCCTTACTTATAAGTTTGTTTAAAGGTTCGATGAGTTTACACTGATCACATAGTGATTTCCTCGCTTTAAGTACAATATTACCGTAAAATTTAGGATGAAATAATTATTTTTCCTTTAAAGAAGTTGATGTTCCAAACTTGGAAACTTTCTTTTAGTTCAATTATTTATGTGAGAAATGTACAAAATATATACTTATCTAGTATATTTTAATATTACGAATTAATCTGTTGATGAGAGAAACAGAAGATCGTAATAATCAATTTTTATTAAATAGTCGTCGTGACAACAAATAACATAACAAGAAAAGGTCAACAACACGAGAAGATAAAATCATAACTATATGAATTTTCTAAATTTTCAATTTGAAGGTGTTTATTACGAAAAATAAAGTCAAAAACTTTTTTTTGATTAAGACTCTGCTTAATGTATTCGATATTTAACAGATAATCTAAAATAATACATGCTCGAGGCAAATGAATGTAGAGTATACGTTAATGAGACTCCAACCAAACAACAAAGTAAAACAAGACCACCCGTAATTACCGGAGTATAAATTAATTGTAAATAGAGACCACCAAAGATATACCTTTAACACAAAATTATGAAATTATGTGTAATCACAATACCGCGACCACATATTGGGCATGGTGCAAACAAAAGGCAAAATTAAGTAAACTTTTTTATACTTAACCATCTTCTCCGTTTAGCTTGATCAGATATATTGTCATGTAATATTTTTGTTATTTGTTCCGTTTTTTTTTTTTTTTTTGTGTAAATCTATCATTGTGACTTGATTGTATAAAATTTGCCCTGCATGCGTTTGCCACAAGTATGACAGTATTAACAGCAGTGTTAAACTAAACGGCTCTATTAGTACAAAATCTTAGTAAATAGATATGGGAGAGCTGCAATCAATTCACCAATGTTCTTCGGGCAGTAATAGAATAAAAATATGTATTTAGTACGTAAAAAGTAAATTATAAACAGTTGAATCTAACCAAGAAGATCGAATAGCTGCTGATGTGTTAAGTTAGTCTTTTTAAAAGTAACAAGAATAAGTGTACAGTCTTTTTTAAGAAACAAGAATAAGAGTACAGTCTTATTTAAAGTAAGTAACAAGAACTAGTGTACGTAGGACACGATGTCCCGCTCACACTATAACATTTCCATTTTTAGTGAACTTGGAAATGACGGCCAAAGCCGTAATTTGGCATCCAATTAAAAATGTTCAAACTATAATAAAGATTGCCATTAGGTTTCAAGTTGTTGTAACCACAACTTCATGGTAAACTACCTAACCAACAACTCTAACGTGTGAGTATACTGCTGGTTTCTAACTTTCACATTTTTATTTTCAGCGAACCACAAAATCGGGGTCAATAATGAGATTTGACACATCATATAAAAAAGTTCAAATCATCATTAACCTGTGTACTAAGTTTAACGTTGACGTGATCAAAACTTCATGGTTAACTACCTTAACCAAAAACTTATATCTAATACTGGACGGGATGACGCACAGACCAGAATGTCATACCTCAAACCATTGTAGGCGGGGAATTACAATTGAGAAAGCAGATTATTTTTTCAACAATTTTTAAGGAACAATTCAGAATGGTTGTTTTCTATCTTTTGTCTGGCAATACATTTTTTTTTAAAGCTGAGAATAAGGATTAAATATTATACCCTATCCCACCCCATTATATAGTACGTGGCTGTTATTCTATATAAAATAGGAATATTTGGTCATTTGATCATTTCATAAAGTAAAGGTATATATAGATTTAAAATTTTAAGAACAGGCACGAAGTGAGCACAAAATCTTGAACGAATATACATAGGTCAAAGTACGATTTCAAAATTTGAAATCTTAGGCCCGCAATAAAATTATGAAAAGTTTTGCATTATTAAATTCATCTCACATAATGTCCCTTTATTGTAGCGAGAAGTTAGCGAAACTTCACATTATTTGTTTCGAATGATTTAAAAATGTGCGTCAACGACGATGTTTTATCTTGGTAATTCAGTCTAATAAACGGAGGAAAGGATAGATTCTGTCTTAAAAGAGAGGCGAAAGATACCAGAGGGACATTCAAACTCATAAGTCGAAAACAAACTGACAACGCCATGGCTAAAAAAGAAAAAGACCAACAGACAAACAATAGTACACATTACACAACATAGAAAACTAAAGACTGAGCAACACAAACCCCACAAAAAAACTGGGGGGTAATCCCAGGTGCTCCGGAAGGGTAAACAGATCATGGGATTGTAGTTACGACATTAGGAACATATTCGCTAACATCTATGAAACGGATATTCCATAACGGTCAACCAACTCGTGATGGCGTCTGTAAAACTTACAATGGGATGATCTCAACTTCACCACTTGAAACTCTTGGTTTAATAGCTTCCTTGTGAGCAGAAACCCTCTATCAAGGAAATCATGATAGGAAATACAAGCCCTGGAATATCGTATCAACTGGGAGATATATACTCCGTATGCAGGCGCTGCTGGAACGTTGCTACATAGAAATGGAAAGTTCACAATTGGGAAGCAGAAATCATCTCTTTTGTCGTAAAGTTTTGTTTTCAACCGACCCTCATTGTCAAGATAAGAGGCAGACTTAACTGTATCTCAGGTTTGATGGGATACATGCGTTCAATATAATCATCAAATTCTGAATTATTTTGTGAGAGAACATTATCTATATACCAGAAAGTAAAGTTAAAGGATACTGCTAACTTCTTTTCTTTCTTCCTAAAAAGTTCATGTATGAGGTCAGCCTCATATGAATAAAGGAACAAGTCGGCAAGAAGAGGGGCACATTTTGTTCCCATGTGAATGCCGATTGTTTGTTGAAAAACACGTCCTCCAAACGTAATAAATATGTTGTCAATCAAGAAATCAAGCATCTTGATAATGTCAGTTTCAGAGAATTTTTGTTTGAATCAGAGTGATTTTTACAAAGTAGGATTTATCCCTCCCTAAGACAAGATACTTGTATCTACGTTGGCCATTCTTTTTTTATGAAACAAAGCAGGACCAACTCTTTCAATTTGTCTTTTAGTTTGGAATGGGAATACTTGTGTAAAGTGTAGAAAAGTCAAATGTTTTAATACTATTACAAGATGAAAGAGTCTTAGATTGTATGTACTCTAAAAGATCTTCGGAATTTTTTAGTATCCACATCTGATTCACGCCACCTCTAGAATAGGTCGTTTTACAATAACTTTGAAACCCAGTTTTGATTGCTGATAAAATTGATGTAACTAATTTAGAAAGAAGTTTCGTGGAGCACTTGGAAGACACAGCAATATACGGTTGTTTGTAAGGACACTTATGTAGTTTAGGTACCCAATACAGTGATGGAAGATCCAGTTCTTCATCTTTGGTTGAAATTCCAAAGGAACATAGAACAGACCTATGATTATCCAGGATTTCCTCTTTAGTAAGTGTCGTGGGGGTATATGTTGAGTTTCCAAGTGAATTGTCAATACCTAATTCATTTATCAAACAGTTTATGTAATGTGATTCACACACAAAAACGATGTTGTTTGGGGCTTTATCTGCGGGGACAACAACATATTTGTCATGGAGGTAGGACAAGTGTTTTGCAACATTTGGGTCTTTAAAGATTGATGTAGCATGGGTATTAATATACCCATTCAGTTTCTTAATTCTGATTTGTATCAACGACCTCACAGCCTTAATCCATTCGAAAAGAGTATATACGTCTTCTTTCTCTCGTTTAACCCATTGCCTGGCATAATCCTCGTCTGAATGCATCAGTATTTTGAAATTGGGTTTCCAATTGATGGATTTAGGCTCACTTTATTTCGGGCTATTGGATAACACATTTCGCAGAGAAGTGTTATTGACAATGTTTAGGTCACCGGTAATGACGTGGCCAGTCGGATTATATATGAATGGGGAACTATCACAGGTGCAATCAGGAGGTTTAGACTTGAAGTCGTTAATATTGAGATCCTGCAAAACGTGTTTGTAATTGAAAATTTTAGTTAACCCTATCAAAGATGTAATATTAAAAAATAAAACCCCAAATTGGCAACAACACACGATAACTATTAAACGAATTAGATGTTTAAGTACTAAGTAAATTATAGTTTGCATTTAAATGACGGCTTATGCAGGTCATTATTTTATGTCTTGAAGCAAATTTCATTTAAACTTGGTATCGTCCGGGTTGATTCTTCAAAAGAAAGGCCTATTGTTCTGAAAGAAAATAACTCCATATAGGTATATAATATAGTGTCATTACTTCATATCAACGAATGCAGGTAGACACAACGATCTGCGGGAAGCTAAATAATGACCGAACGTCTCGAGACGGTGAAATTTAGGTTTCAATCCAATACCTGGCATTCAGGGTTATCGGTCGTCATCGGACCCACAACTACGGTATGTAATGCATGCAGATGCGGATAGAGGGCAAGTAGGTACGTAGTCTGTACATTCAGTGTTTAAAGGATTTAACACAGTCACTCTCATAGCTATCAAGTTACACAACCAGATAAATTATAGATGATATGGTCCGTCCTACCAACTAAATAACCGAGACGTGTCTGGTAACAACATACATTATTCCTTTTCACTTCGAAAAGGTTAGTCATCAACAGTTCTTTTACTCACTAAAAGGAATGAAAGTGCTTAAAGTAGAACCAGTCGAAGAGCGACCGACAAAATCATGACAAAAAGAAAAACAAACAACGGTCTACAAAACGGTACACACATTTGTAAGAGAGTTGAATAAAGTTAATGATACGTCAAACAGAAGAAATGTAAAGTGTGTATTAAATGAAAATGTAACGTCCAAAAAACAAATCTGGTCGAAATCATATTTTTAAGATAATTTCTTGCTCCACTGGACTTGTTAAAAAGTTATTAAATGTTATTGGCCTTGTGCAAATAAAAGCACAATAATTAAGTATATTGTCGACATTCTTATTTTAGTTTTTGTCATTTTTAAAATTTATTTATTAAATTCAACCGACTGTTTCGATAATTACGCGATAAAACGATGTGAAATTATTTTACAAAGACATTCAAACTGAGCAAAACCAATAGTACAAATTTATGATGTTTAACTGCATATTTGTTTTTCAATAAAGTTGCATCATATAAAATCTCACGATACTGTATGTCTAGTTAAAGACAGAAATGGATGTTAAAACATGGTTTCGAAATGGTTGCTTTTAAAGTCAAAAAGTAAATCAAGAATCCTTAGAATCCTATTTTACCAGCATGTGATTATATTGTGTGTAGGTAATAACTTTTTTCTGTAAACCAAGTCATAGTTTGGGTTTTACCACTATACAATAATATCAGCGCCTTTTAAATATTCCAGCCACATTTTGCATGTCACAAAGTGAAATATGTAGTGAATATACTAGTAGTTGTATGCATTTTTACAAAGAAAAGACACTGATATATGGCTTAATTTAACATAAAATTTGATCCTAGACTATTTTGACTAATTTTTTTGGCCGTTTAAGTTTTTGTGCTTTCCTATCCTTTACAAGATTGGCATTTTCGTTAAACAGCCATCCATCATCATCTTTCCAAACTTTACGTCTCTATCAAGTGGTAATGCAAAAACACGTGTTACGTGCAAGAATATAATAATATAATTTCGAAATTTTACCATTACTTTGCAAAAGTACAGAACAATGTACTACACAATCATCGTAATTTGGCATTTCCATAAAAAGACTGCACGGGTTTGTTTGTATACGAAAAGCAATTGATAATTCTAGTTGAAGATATATCACAAAACTTGAATAATATATTGAAACTGGACGGTCACAAGGACATGAAAATTGACATTAAATGACATGATTTTTATTAGGTAGGCTCTGTGGTGTAAAAAGGGGGGATTTTAAATGAACTTAAATTGCAAGATATTTTATATCTTTATAGATTAAAAAATCAATATCATCATTTTCTTTGGTATTGATATAAGTTATCGATCGAGTTGTTTATTCAAATCATCCAATTTTATCCCTCCTTTACTTGTTTCAATATCTAAAATGGCCAGAAACAAAACAGACGTTAAATGTAACATATTCTATTGAACAAAGACCATCTCATTTAATTTGACGAACAAATAATTAGCTTATTTTAAAAGATAATATTTCATTGCGCATGTATTTTTGCTCAAAAGAAATATCGTGTGAACTCAATCCTCAAATGGTGAAACTTAAGTTGTACTTAGAGTGTCCAAAATGTTTGTTATAGTTGTTGTACCAGAAGATACTGTGGGCTCAGTCTGGTCAGTGGCTGTAATTAAACTTGTGTTCCAAATTTCCATAGTTGTCATTTCATCAGTTTTACATAATTCATTTGTGGCTGTGAAATTGAATACTTTTGTCATTTCTGTTGCAACAAATAGCGTTGTGTCGTTGGATGTCAACGATGTATCGTTCACTAACGAAAACAGACTAAAAGTCGTTGTCCCATCAGACCGCACTATTGTTTGTAAAATTCCAGAAGAATTTATGCTTATGAAGTTCGTTTTAACGCATTTTCCACCACAACCATTTCTGTTCTTCACGACATTTTGTATATGTAAGTCATTTCCCACTGAACAAAAAAGATGCTTATGGTTGACATAGAGTGCAATCAAAAGTGAATACGTTGTCAAACCTAATAGAATACCAATTAGCAGGTATGTCAAAGAACTTTTGAAATTCTCTTTTGCCTTTTTGTAATTTTGTTTTCTCCATTCATTTTTTGATGAAACTGAAAAGAAACAAATCATCAGATACATTTTGGGGTTTGTTGTGTTGATGATATCCGGTCTAACCGACAAACAATAGGGTACAGTCATAAACATAACTTTGAGCAAACAATTTGTTTTAAAGTTAGATTGATATCATAAAGGAAAGACAGCGAAATTTAACTTGCTCGGTAGCTAACCAGACACATTTGTATCATATTAAGGTCGACCTTTGAATTAAAAATTATAGCTTTCTTAAATTTTTAATTTCTAATTTTAACAAGTATACTTCAGAACTTAAGAGGAAATATACAAATATATTATTTAAATCGTGAATATATCGAGGCACTGACTTCTGGGCAGACTTAATCTACCAGCCCACCTAACATTATTTAAAAAGAATCGTATACTTGGGATTCATTTATTTTTTCTTGAGTAGTAATGATTGAGGGAGAAATGTATTTCCATGGATTCTTAATTCCGTAGTTGTGACCAATTTTGTTGACTAGCCTTTAAGAAAATTGCATTTTGTTGAACACTTAATTCTTGGTTCACACTTACCTACGAAATCCACGAAAATGTGTACCCTTAACCCATAGAACAATAACACTTTATGTGCATATAACTGTCACGTAATTAGCAGAAGTTTAATGGGGCCGCTAGTTATCGTAGCGTCGCTTATCTTTTCGTAGCACTGCAGTTCTAACATCATAATATCGGTAATCTATAATGACATCGATGTTTTCCGTGGCAAATCTTAGTAAATTAATGTACGTTTATTTTATTATGTGGCCTCTTCTGTGGATATTGTGAAAAAGTGTCAAATATTTTGTGATAACAAGATAGGCAGTAATCGTACTAGAAATTATTTACAATGCATCAACATATTCTACCAAGGATGTAAAATATGAAGATTAAAGTATTTATTTTCTAAAGGAGAAAATGAAAAGGTTTGGTGTTGGTAATATGGAAATTATACATTTTGTCTGTATTTATTCCGATCTAGTCTATACAACTGTGTTAAAGTTAATATGGCCCATCTTGCTGTTAAAAGGCTTCGAATGATTTATAACCGTACCGAACAGATGTATTTAAGATCATTTAATAAGCTACAAAGTTAGATAACTGTATAAATAAATGAATTTCACATAACAAAATTTCCGTTTTGCATTTAGTCATTTCATTGTGCATTATATTTATTCGCATTAACAATTGACAAAAAGAGATTAATATTTTGAAGGAAAACTTCTGACCATGTATATGCTTATCCCATTTGTAAACCCCATCTCTCTTTACAAGCTACACACAACTAACCTGATAGTTCCAAAAAGGCGTTTCGGACGAATGCAATGAATTAATATTGTTTTCATTTACCTGAAAAATGGTACGCTAAAAATCCAAATATATTGTTAAAGATGAAAAGAACAATAATAGACGGCACTCTCAGGTCTTGCAGTTTTTCTGGTTGTTTGTTTAGTTTCCGAGGAGAATTGGAATTTTCTGTTAGTGATGGATTAACTTTTGTATGAATAATTTTTAGTTCTTTAGAATAGTCATCCTTAATATATGACATTTTTGATAACCTGAAAAAAAAATATGTAATTTATTTTCAAATTATTTTCAATTTATACTCTTTCTTTTTCATTGCTTAGTTCGTTCAATATACCCCCGTTAAAGTAAGTAACAAAACTGTTTTGGCAACCTATCAAAATGTTTAACTATCATTTTCATATACATATGAATGTTAAATGCCAGTGATTTGCATATGTAGTAGTTATTGAACATAACACGAACATTATCATCATCGTCATCATAATCCTCATCGTCATCATTATTACCAGCAGCAGCATCTTCTTAACAAAGTTTAAAAGTAAAATCATTTAAAGCATAATATTTCATGACTAAAATGACTTTTTTACATTTTATGTTAATATTTTCTCAATTATCAACAAAGCTTTAAAAAAAAATCAATAAAACTTTTCAAACTCTACGAATATAATACCTTTTTGTTCAATATTGAACTTGTTGAAAAGAATTTGCATTCAAGACGCAGATAAGAATTCCTTCTGCTGTCATCGAATAAATGTTTGCCATAAAGTAGATGTCAAAATTGTAAAATCACCGAACGATGTCAACCAAAAGCATCGACGAAGTAAATAAACTAATGTGATTATAAAATACCTAAATTTTATGAAAAATTATTTAAATTACATTAAATTTAAATATAAAATTGTTTCTTTTAAATATCAAAGTATGTGAAAATATACAATTTATGATTGAAAATGATTTTGATGTTGATAACATGTATTCTTAACAATAAAAGGAAATGTTTACTTCCATAAACCATATATCGTTACTTTATTTTATGATTTATGAACTATTTTATGTGTCTGTTTTTCAATTTTATGCTTAATCTTATAACACTGATTACGTAAAACGTAGACTACTGGGTCATTTTCATTTCAAAACTGCTCATTTAATTGTATTGCTTTTAAAACATATTTGAACAAACTGGAAACAAAACAAAATATTAAAAAAAGTAGGGAGATATAAACACCTGTCATATTAAGTTCGTTAAAATCTGCCAAAGAGTCATGTGACTGTTCACCCTTTATCAAACATTAGACTCAGATTTTAATGATATAATAATTTTATTTGTTATAAATAACTATAATATTTTAACAAGTTTCAATCTAGAGATTGAGATATTTAGAGGTAGGCTGTGAGAGAGAAGAGACAGAAATACTTTTCACTAAACCCGATTATATATTTATTCAGCCAAGCTGTATGCAAAGTCTTTCATTACTGAAATTGATTTTCTATTTCAAAAGTTGCATTGAAATTCATTAAAACTGCTATTCCACCAGCACAGAAACCAGTCGAACAACTTTAAAACGTTTTGAAAAAAGTAAAATAACGATACTCCAAGGAAAATTCAAAACGGAAAGTCCCTTATCAAATGGCAAAATCAAAAGCTCAAACACATCAAACGAATGGAAAACAACTGAAAACAACTTGGTACAGACATTTTCATATGTAGAAAATGAAGGATTAAGCCTAGTTTTATAGCTAGCTAAACCTCTCACTTGTATGACAGTCGCATACAATTCCATTATATTAACAACAATGTGTGAACAAAACAAACAGACATGATAGATAAAATGCCAAAAAATGGGTAAAGCATTGTGTTATATTCTTAATCACTATAAAACAAACAAATATGTCAATAAAGAAAAACAAAATAGCATATAGACAAAGATTATAAGCAAAATGAAAGACTTGAATACAAAAATGACCATAGCACAATAACACAATGGCGGGATGTATAGAATCTATACTTCAAGACCATCGTGTATTACTATTGAAGACCCCCACATCCCCCAAAAAAATAAACAACAAACAAACAAATTTTAAAATGCAAAACTATTACGCAAGCAACACAGCAATAAAACCCTACAAATACTAAAAACAAATGAACAATGTAACGATAAGCAGGATAGATAAGAAAAAAGAAGAAATAAAAGAAGACATGTATATCTGTTATGGAACCTTTACAATACAACGTTTAAATGTGTAAATAGAAAAGATGCAAATATTCCGATATTTGGAATGAAAACTGGAAAATCTAGAAAAGGCACTTCAATTATAAGGTGTTATGTTCGTCACTAGTACTGGCATCTAAACCGCTGCAGGTGGACCGTAGTCATCGAGGGTATCATCAGCTCAGTCAGTCCTTCCATACTACCGATGATAACAATTGATAAAAGAAATTATTGAGAGACCAAGATTCCAACTCCCTCAGGCCATCTGATCTTAAAGAATTCTGCTATTTTTTAGGTCCCATTTAGTCCTCACGTATTCAAATACTTCTACATCCTTGGTTGTAAACTTTTTGGGGTTTGAACGATTCTGATGAAGGTAAATCTAAAAAGCTCTTCGAACGCAAAACATTCATAAAGGATTATTTTCAGTTTTACATGATATGTTCAATCAACAACGCTCTATTGTGTTACATCTTGATGTTGCATCTTAAAAGACTTTATTATATCGTTTTTCTGTATATTGTCGAGGGCGTCCGCAATGTCTTATGATCATTCACCATTGTTGCATTCGGAATGATAAATAGGCCTATATCTCAACAGTTTGTAAATGATTTAAAATTTATGTGGTTTTAAAATATGTAATGTATCTTATATAGGAACTAGAAATGGATCCTTGAAGGATAAGATAATTCTGTTTACGTTTGATCTGAATTTCAGTGGTAAGTGATCTTTCATTTAGATTCTATGATAATTGGCTGTAGGAAAATCATTAGAACCTTTTAATCTTAGAAATAAATGATATTTTAATTGTTTTCCAGTGGAGACGAAAGGGGGATAAGCCTGGGCTCATAACTTATTCTACACAAAACCTCGTGTAAAATGGCTATTTCGAGCCAACATCTACATGTTATGACATCATAACTGTCTTGTATTACCTTAGGTATTCAAATTATGTCACCCTGTTCATGTATCAATAAAACTAACATAATTTGGTCAAGATTGAAGAATCCTACCATTTTGCAAATAAAATCATCATAGATACCAGGATCTCGTTGGCAAAAGAATAGCTTTTATCAGAATTCCTCCTTTATTTTGAAATTATAGGATTTTTTTTTAGTCCAAATACCCTGTCGAAACTCCTGTAACTAAATGTTATCATTCGTAAAAAAAAAATAAATCAACGTGCAGGCATCTTGTACGTTCAGGAACTAGTATTTCACAGCTCATCTTTTTATGATAATATTCTATACGAAGCACAAAAAAATGTCATCATTCACCTCAAAAGCTAACCAAACCTTTAAACAGACTTCTTTAAAAGACACATAGTTACAATACTGTTGTCAAGTCTGACATTAAAGATAGTATTTTTTTGGAATTAGTATTGATTCACTAATAGGGTCTTTGCAACGGAAATGAAAACATTTATTCTAAAACAAGTTGTTAGCATAATACGGGTTATGTCCTTCTCGTATAATTTATGATTTACGTTTCTATGTATGTATGCGTTTGTTTTTGTTGCAGTTCAGTTTTTCTGTTGTTTCCGTTGTTTTCCTCTTATAGTTGATGTGTTTCCTCGGTCTTGGTTTGTGACCCGGATTTGTTTTCGCATAATCGATTTATGACTATTGAACAGCGGTCGGTATACTACTATTGCCTTTATTTATGATGGCAGAATAATAAACCCCTAAAGGGAGGATTGTGGTTGAATTTCATACGACGAAGACATAATCTTTCAATCAGTTTAATTGAGGTCAGGAACTGGCATGTCAGTAACTGCTAGAAGTCCTTTGTAACTTTATGTTGATCATTGTCATTTTGCTTAGTTACCTCTTTTACATATTCTAACACTGGACTCGGAGTTCTTTAAAACTGAGTTTTACTGTGCGTATTGTTGTGTGTTTGTTTATTCCACATTGGCTAGAGGTATAGGGGAGGGTTGAGATCTCACAAAACATTTAACCCCTCCCCGCTTTTCTGCGTCTGTCCCAAGTCAGGAACCTGTAGCCTTTGTCAGTCTTGTCTTGTGTTGTTTTTTTTCAATTTTGGTTCATTTGTATGTTTCGGGGTTTAGTGTGGTGTCCATTTTCTGAACTAGTAAACCTTATTTTTATTGGCCAGCTGAAGTTCGCCTTCGGGTGCGGGTTTTATCGTTGCGTTGAAGACCCATTGGTGGCCTTGGGCTGTTCTGCTCTTGAGTCGGTTTGTTGTCTCTTTGACACATTCCCCGTTTCCATTCTATATTCTATTTGCTGTTGTCTGTGTACTTTATCAACTTTTGACGACAAAGATGAAAGTATACACATGATTTCAGTGTTTCTTGTTTTTATTTTAAGCTACCTTCCAGTACCAATCGTCTGTAATTTGGTCATTAATGTAAGATGTATCATGTCAGAATGATCAAAGAGACTCGTTTGTTCTGAATAGTTATATCCATAATAACAGAACATCAGATGATGACTTAGTCAAAATTAAATAATCTTGGAAGATATTAATGCAAAAAATAAACCCAAAATATTCTAGATATGTGTGATTCTTCAAGGAAAATACAACAATCGATAAATATCACTTAATTGATATCACCATAATTTCCTTTTAAAGATCAAATCTAACATCTTTTATGACTGCATTAATTGTTTGAGTAAAAAATAACATTACATAAAACAAAAGCGTAATACTTGAATTCACTTTCATCTTTTGTGTTTAAACAAAACTTCTTAATCCTTCTTGACTTTTATGATTTAGATCTGAAGATATAAATGAAGATCAGCATTTCGCTACCATACGTAATATTGTGAAACTGAAACTTTGTTACTAGACGATAAACCAAGTAAGAAATACATGATTTCTTTTATTCTATTATCTTTTGAAGGCTTAAATCAATCCTTCAATTATTTCATAGGTCTGCAAATCTAAATGAGAAAGAAGATATGATTTTAACTTTACTTGTCTTGGGTAATTTTTTGTGTCAACAGTTATACAAAGTCAGTAAACTACAAGGGTATAACATTAACGGTACCATTTTACTGCACCATGTGTGCATTTCGACAATCAATGTCTTTTGGGTGATGATCGAGGCCATAATATTTGTAAGTTTAAAAGTCAATAAAACCATAAAAAATAAAGCCAATAAAACCAACAGGAACGAAAGTAAAGCCAACCCGAACTATGTTAGTGATACACAGAAAGATGCACAGTGACGTTATTTAAGAATGAATGCGGAAAAGCTTCATTCAAATCCAGTACGTGGTTAAAGAATGTTTGTACAGACGATGGAACGTATAAAACAAACAAACAGAAGACCGAACTATGAAAATAAATCATAAAAAGCACAGCCTTCAACACGGAGTACCCTAGCACCGGTTTGAGCGGAATTCTTTGCAACATGAATCGAGGTATCACCACCAAATTGGGCAAATCTATGCATCTATGCATATTCCATTTCAAACGTTTCTGTTTCTGTATTTGTGAATGGTGAGACTTGGTCCCTTTTATAACTAAACTAAATTTTTCTTCTCTCCAATTCGATGTACCAGCGGTCTTTTCAGCTAAACAATTTCAGAATATTCATAGATTTCATTCCAAAACAAGAATTTAAAATTAAAATATGGTTTGCAAGGGTAAATGGTACTCACGAATTTCCGGGAATTCAAGACTAAAAGGCTTTCTAGAAGTATTATTAAGTTTGAACATAGAAGAAACTGTTCGATCGCCACCATGCCGAAAAAGAAATGGAAGAAAATCAAGAAGGCTGTAAAGAAGACAAATACTTATCAATTTACGTCGACAAAAGTAGTACTCAGGTAAACCTTTATACTCTCTCTCTCTCTCTCTCTCTCTCTCTCTCTCTCTCTCTCCCAGCCAAAGATTGCTCTGGCCACATTTTACACAGATGTGTTGGAATTTTCGATTTATAATGCTCTTCATCTTTGTATTTTATTTGGCTTTCTGAAATGTTTTCATTCGAGAGCCATATAATTATGTCTTATGAAGGAATCCCAATTTTAAAACCCAATATCTTTGATGAGCTTTTCTCAAAGAGCATATTATTTACGATACCATACGTGGTGAAAGTTGCGTTGCATTCCTTCAAGTATTTCTTCATTTTATAAGAAACTATTTTCTTACGAATGCAAACAACATTTAAGGATGAAAGTGTAATTGACTGATATGTAAACATTCGATAAAACAAATAAATATAAGGTTTACTACACTGAAAGGGCATTGCAACAACTAACACAATATTGCCAATGTTACTAATGATATAAAATATAATTATTGCCACTGAAAATGTTTTGTTTATCTATATATCGAACTGTCAATGATGTTAATAAACATTTTGTTTGTCGTTGGGTTTCTGTCTTTTAAACTCATTTATCGCATCTATGTTGTGATATTCATTTAAAGAATGGGTAAATAACCTCCAGTTTTAACTCACCAACTAGGCAATAATGGAATCATTTTAACTCATCAACTAGGCAATAATGGAATCATTGCCTAACTCTTCAAAGGTCGAGTTATTTTGATTACTTCAAAGATAAAACTACCAATGATATCTCATAAACCCACAGCAAACCATTGATTAAAAATTTCCAACAACAAGAGGGTTTTAGGGTATTAGAGGGCTTTACCCTCATGTATATTAAATACACACCTCCCAATGGCTCTTGCTTATCGTCCCGCTGGTCATGTTATAACTGAAGACATTGTAATCCAAATGTAAGAAGAGAGGCGATAGACACAGAGGATTTTGAAATATATGGAACTAATAATGCCATGGAAATATCGAATTTCCAGCCCATCAATAAAAACTATTCTTTCAACAGTAAAAGATGGCATTAAGAAATATTGTGATGAGGTATATTTAATTAGCGGTGTCCATCAGAAGTGGATTTTAATTTCTTTTAGATCTACTTCAAAATCTTCAATCATATTTTTACAATTTCGCAGTAATATCAAATCCTTTTGTTTTCTTTGCTTTACACTACTATTTTCCACGCTCAATATAATGGAATTCAATTCGACTGTCATGCAAGTGAGGGTTCCACCTTGGCTAGAGGTATAGGGAGGTTGAGATCTCACAAAACATTTAACCCCCCCCCCCCCGCTATTCTGCGCCTGTCTCAAGTCAGGAACCTGTAGCCTTTGTTAGTCTTGTCTTGTGTTGTTTTTTTTTTTTTTTTAATTTTGGTTCTTTTGTATGTTTCGGGGTTTAGTGTGGTGTCCATTTTCCTGAACTAGTAAACATTATTTTTATGGGCCAGCTGAAGTTCGCCTTCGGGTGCTGGTTTTATCGTTGCGTTGAAGACCCATTGGTGGCCTTGGGCTTTTCTGCTCTTTGTTGTCTCTTTGACACATTCCCCGTTTCCATTCTATATTCTATTTGCTGTTGTCTGTGTACTTTATCAACTTTTGACGACAAAGATGAAAGTATACACATGATTTCAGTGTTTCTTGTTTTTATTTTAAGCTACCTTCCAGTACCAATCGTCTGTAATTTGGTCATTAATATAAGATGTATCATGTCAGAATGATCAAAGAGACTCTTTTGTTTTGAATAGTTATATCCATGATAATAGATTATCAGATGATGACGTAGTCAAAATCAAATAATCTTAGAAGATATTAATGCAAAAGAATAAACCCAAAATATTCTAGATATGTGTGATTCTAGGGAAAATACAATAATCGATAAATATCACTTAATTGATATCACCATAATTTCCTTTTGAAGATCAAATCTAACATCTTTTATGACTGCATTAATAATATCACATAACTCTCTTGCAGAATTGTTTGAGTTAAAAAAAATAACATTACATAAAACAAAAGCGTAATACTTGAATTCACTTTCATCTTTTGTGTTTAAACAAAACTTCTTAATCCTTCTTGACTTTTATGATTCAAATCTGAAGATATAAATGAAGATCAGCATTTCGCTACCATACGTAATATTGTGAAACTGAAACTTTGTTAGTAGACGATAAACCAAGTAAGAAGTACATGATTTCTTTTATTCTATTATCCTTTGAAATCTTAAATCAATCCTTCAATTATTTCATAGGTCTGCAAATCTAAATGAGAAAGAAGATATGATTTTAACTTTAACTGTCTTGAGTAATTTTTTTGTGTCCACAGTTATACAAAGTCAGTAAACTAAAATGGTATAACATTAACGGTACCATTTTGATCCATTTTCACTGCACCATGTGTGCATTTCGACAATCAATGTCTTTTGGGTGATGATCGAGGCCATAATATTTGTAAGTTTAAAAGTCAATAAAACCATAAAAAATAAAGCCAATAAAACCAACAGGAACGAAAGTAAAGCCAACCCGAACTATGTTAGTGATACACAGAAAGATGCACAGTGACGTTATTTAAGAATGAATGCGGAAAAGCTTCATTCAAATCCAGTACGTGGTTGAAGAGTGTTTGTACAGACGATGGAACGTATAAAACAAACAAACAGAGACCGAACCGAAACAATTATCACAATTGTCCGAAAATGCCAGAATATCTATCATAGAAAAACAAAGGATAATCCATTCATGCACAGCCTTCAACAAAGGTAAAGGAACAGGATTGCTGGTTTTATTTCAAAGTCACAGCCTTAGTACCCACAGGTTTGAGCGGAATTCTTTGCAACATGAATCGAGGTATCACCACCAAATTGGGCAAATCTATGCATCTATGCATATTCCATTTCAAACGTTTCTGTTTCTGTATTTGTGAATGGTGAGACTTGGCCCCTTTTTATAACTAAACTCAATTTGGCTTCTCTCCAATTCGATGTACCAGCAGTCTTTTTCAGCTAAACAATTTCAGAATATTCATAGATTTCATTCCAAAAGCAAGAATTAAAATTAAAACATGGTTTGCAAGGGTAAATGGTACTCACGAATTTCCGGGAATTCAAGACTAAAAGGCTTTCTAGAAGTATTATTAAGTTTGAACATAGAAGAAACTGTTCGATCACCAGCATGCCGAAAAAGAAATGGAAGAAAATCAAGAAGGCTGTGAAGAAGACAAATACTTATCAATTTACGTCGACAAAAGTAGTCCTCAGGTAAACCATTATACTCTCTCTCTCTCTCTCTCTCTCTCTCTCTCTCTCTCTCTCTCTCTCTCTCTCAGGCATAGATTGCCCTGGCCACATTTTACACAGATGTGTTGGAATTTTTGGTTTATAATGCTCTTCATCTATGTATTTTATTTGGCTTTCTTAAATGTTTTCATTCGAGAGCCATATTTAAGTCTTATGAAGGCATCCCAATTTTAAAACCCAGTATCTTTGATGAGCTTTTCTCAAAGAGCATATTATTTCCGATACCATACGTGGTGAAAGTTGCGTTGCATTCCTTCAAGTATTTCTTCATTTTTATAAGTTAAGAAACTATTTTCTTACGAATGCAAACAACATTTAAGGATTAAAGTGTAATTGACTGATATGTAAACATTCGATTATACAAATGATATAAGATGTACTACAATGAAAGGGCATTGCAACAACTTACACAATATTGCCAATGTTACTAATGATATAAAAATATAATTATTACCACTGAAAATGTTTTGTTTATCTATATATCGAACTGTCAATCACGTTAATAAACATTTTGTTTGTCGTTGGGTTTCTGTCTTTTAAACTCATATATCGCATATATGTTGTGATATTCATTTAAAGAATGGGTACATAACCTCCAGTTTTAACTCACCAAATAAGCAATAATGGAATCATTTTAACTCATCAACTAGGCAATAATGGAATCATTGCCTAACTCTTCAAAGGTCGAGTTATTTTGATTACTTCAAAGATAAAACTACCAATGATATCTCATAAACCCACAGCAAACCATTGATTTAAAAATTTCCAACAACAAGAGGATTTTAGGGTATTAGAGGGCTTTACCCTCATGTATATTAAATACACACCTCCCAATGGCTCTTGCTTATCGTCCCGCTGGTCATGTTATAACTGAAGACATTGTAATCCAAATGTAGACACAGAGGAGATGGAACTAATAATGCCATGGAAATATCAATTTCCAGCCCATCAATAAAACTATTCTTTCAACAGATGGGAAATATTTTGAGGTATATTTAATTAGCGGTGTTCATCAGATGTTGATTTTTAATTTCTTTTAGATCTACTTCAAAATCTTCAATCATATCTTTTACAATTTCGCAGTAATATCAAATCCTATTGTTTTTCTTTGCTTTACACTACTATTTTCCAAGCTCAATATAATGGAATTCAATTCGACTGTCATGCAAGTGAGGGGTTCAGCTAGCTATAAAACCAGGTTCAATCCACCATTTTCTACATAATGTACTAAGTCAGAAATATGACAGTTTTTTTTCCATTCGTTTGATGTGTTGGATCATTTGATTTTGCCATTTGATAAGGGACTTTCCGTTTTGAATTTTCCTTGGAATTCGGTATTTTTGTTATTTTAGTTTTGGTAAAAGATCGACTACATCGTCTTATTTAATAGTGATTTATCTATTTATCAAACATTTGAAACGTAGATATAAATTCCATGTTTTATACACAGTTTATAATTCGTTTGTGGTATCCTGGTGTGCTGTCATGGATTCATAGGAGGTTTCCGTTGTTATTCTGTGGTTTGCATGTTGTAATATACTATTATATTATTTATTTATGTGTTTCTCTGTCCTGAGTGTTCTTCCGTTTATTTGTATCGTATTCCTGTCACGTAATGTTGTCATTTTAGCGGTATTCTTTACATTGTCATATAAGCGGGAGGTTTAGCTAGCCTTAAAACCAGGTTCAACCCACTATTTTTTCTTAAAATGTTCTGTACCAAGTCAGGAATATGGCAGTTGTTATCAAATAGTCCGTTTCTATGTATGTTGGTGTTTGTTTTTGTTGCAGTTCAGTGTTTCTGTTGTTCCGTTGTTTTCCTCTTATAGTTGATGTGTTTCCCTCGGTTTGGTTTGTGACCCGCATTTGTTTTCGCTTAATCGATTTATGACTATTGAACAGCGGTATACTACTATTGCCTTTATTTGTGTCATATTAAATCTTATTTTGTGAAGAACCGTACTGATTACCACGACAAATACACCGAAGATATCATCAAAATGCTTTTTATCGACAACGTATTTTTTTTTTCAGTTTGTTGGATCGATATTACAGCAGACGGTCGGTATTCCGATGGGTACTTATTGTGTACCACTACTAGTTTTTGTCCTCATATCAAGCAGATTTCATACACAACCTTCTCAAAGACAAAAAAAAAACATCTTCCAAAGTTCTTTAATTTAACTTTCAGATATATTGATGCTGTTCTGTTGCTCAATAGATATAGGAAGATTTCAATGAGACAACTTCCATCAAATAACAATTTATAAAAGTAAACCATTATAGGTTAATGTATTCAACACGGAGCCTTGGCTACGAACAATCCACATTTCAATGAGTGTCTGCATATATCCTTATTATATACGCGTATTAGGTTTCCTCGATATCGTTATCATTTCCTCGATATCGACACAGATGCACGACTTGAAACTCGAATCTATGACAAACGTGATGATTTCAACTTTCTAATTGTCAACTTCCCATTTCTCAACAGTATATAACACACTCTTCTCCATCGTATAGAGTTAACATATCTCAATTTTATACATTACGCTCTTGCATGTTCACACTATTTGGACTTCATTAATTGGAATGTGCTCCTTACGATAAAACTGCTCAAATAGAGCTAAGAAGAACGACTGAAATCTACATTACATAAGGTTTACGATTACCATTATGAATGATTTTTCGATACGATGTGTAGGTGTCTCGAATCACCAGCAACATGTTTTCGAGGTCTTAGATATTTAAATACCAGTATAGGTATCTGATCTGTAATTTTACCGATTGTGTTCTATTCCTGATTATGACCTTTTGACTGAGAGTGAATCTGTATGGTTGGTGATGCATGCATAGCAAGAGACGTTTATCCTGTCGATGCACCAGGTCTCACTCCTTTAGTAGTTCATGCGATTCCCTCAGTTTTCATTTGTTATCTTGATTTCTCTCTTCCTAATCGATTTACGAGATTTGAACATCGGTTAACTATTTTTGGCTATTTTTATTCCAAATATAAAAGAATCATCCACTCTTTCATTAAATAAACAAATGTGTATGCTGTGGTAATTTATGATTGCATGTTAAAACTGTTCGCAAATTCAAGATTGTCAACAGATTGAAGACCAAATTTTCATTGTCTAGAATCAAAATTTTCAAAAAACAAAGTATATCCCATTTATCAAAAAGATTAAACGATACTAATTTACAAACTGGTGATATATTACCAGTAAAACAATATTTATCTAAAGGAAATATAAATTTTGCTTTGACTGTTCAACAAAACTGCATTTTATATTGATAGGTAAAATGTGAAAGCTTTCTTCAAGAATGCACCTTATGGATGTTCGGTGATCTTGTTTTGGGCAGATATTCGGAATTTTCTTGTTTTATCCATGTTGTAATATTAAAAAATCAATTTATAACAGTCTTTTAAAAAGCTTGTTATTTTGAAACATTGAAGCGAAAATCCTTAAATCAACAAAGGATCATTTATGTTTTATCAACAGCCCAGTAGGCAACACTTTTGTCTTGACTTTTGTCCCCCAAAGCAAAGATTGCCTTAGCCGTATTTGGCAAAACCTTTCGGAATGTTTGGTTTTAATGCTTTTTAACTTCGTTTTTGATTTGGCCTTTCCAATAATGTAGACGAAACGCGCGTCTGACGTCTTGGTATCTTTGATAAATTTTGATACTGTTGACTATTATTGATAACAGAGAGAAGAATTCAAATTGTCTCCCTTATCAAAAGGCAACAACATACAATATAATTCGGTCTTCTCATTTCTTGATCCAATGGAAAACATTTTTGTCCTGTCTAAATTCTATATGCCTTTAATTTATATTTCTTCTTCGCAGATAATTATTATACATCATCCAAATGAATGCATACTTAAAAGAATCTATTAAGAAAACAATCGTTGTACGCATTACAATCGGTACAAGCGAATTATATCTTATCCCATTCGATTTGTGTTGGAGTTTTTGCCACTACAATATTTAGATAAGATGAAATTGTATTATTTTCGCCGAACGCTATCATATTACAATACAGGAGTCATTGTTCTTTGAATGTCATTTTAATGCATCTGTTTATCTTATCTGAACATTTCAAAAACATGTTCATATAGTCATGGGATCTCTACTAATCTATACCATGGTTTTAAGAGTTTAAGGTCAGGACCTTAATTTGATGAAAATCAATATAACCCAACATTTAGATTTTTTCAAATGCCTACGTCATTGCAAAGAACACAAGTTTTCAACATTTAGAACATGAATCATAAAATGAAATCTTCTGCATTATTTAGATTGCTTTCAATTTCCTTGAAATGATTTATTTTTTAATTGGATTTTTTCCCTGGAGCAAATACATTATTTACACTTTGCTAACTTTTCTAATTGACAACCTATACATTGTTAATATACATAGCATCTATCCATATACCAAACCAAATTAGTAAATAGTTTTAAAACAAATATGGATATATCGACTTATAGGCATTCGTCACGCTTTCAGTCAAACATACCAATTCTTAAAACATATTGCGAATCTGGCAATGAGATGAGAAATTCTACCTGGCTTTTTAATTGAGTATCTAAACTAAAACAGAAATAAAAAATTGTCAACTGACAAACCAGAATCATGATTCGTAATTATACAGAATAGTACGTAATAATTTTGTCATACATTCAATTTTTCATGTAATAGTATTCAATGTAAAATATTTATTAAATAATTGTAGCACTTTTCTGGATTAAACTTCATCAGAAACGGTTGCAGCCAAAAATAAAACCAAGGCCAAAGATGCAACAGTATCGAAACACGTGAAGATGAACGCAATATGTAGGTCTACTACAAAGCAGGGTATGTTCATATCAGATGAATATTAATTATATATTTTGAGACTATGAAAGTAATGTTGACTCTTCCACAAGTTTGAAGGTAAATTTACAACGAAAAGTAAAATAACAAAAAATACTGAACTCCAAGGATAATTCAAACCGGAAAAACTCTTATAACCAAATGGCAAAATTAAAAGCTCAAACACATCAAACGAATGGAAAACAACTGTCATATTCCTGAATTGGTACAGGCATTTCCTTATGTAGAAAATGGTTGATTAAACCTCGCGTCTGTTGCTACGTAACTTGGTATCTTAGATAGGCTTATTCTTGATTATGGGTCTGGTATCTTAGATAAGTTTTAATATGTATAGTATACTGTAAACCAACTAATTTTTGCGAGAGATTTAATTTCCCAACTTTTGGGAGAAGGAAAATAACGCGAATACGAATCGTCGCGAATACGAATCGTCGCGAAAACGAATCGTCGCGAATACATAAAATGCATGTCCTCCGTTATATAAATAGATGACGAAAATTAGAAAACCGCGAAAATAAATCGACGCGAAGTCTACTGGGGAGGGTTACACGCAAAATAAAGTATCCGCGAAAATAAGTTGATTTACAGTATTCATTTGTTTTAAATCTGATATAGCTACAGTTATCTAGCGTGCGCCAAGTTATCCAAGGAAAATAATGAATTTACTTTATATGAATTACTTCAATCAATATGACTCACGAATGAAAATTAAAGTAGTTTCTCATTGGTTAACTGGTTAAAAACTATAAAATTATGTCAGAGGTTGTTTGTTTTCAAGAGCATCTGGAATAAACGTTTTCAGATGACATGTGTTATTCTGTCTTATTTTCTGTGTTGTGTTTTGTGAACTCTTGGCTGTCTTTTCCCTTTAAGTCGTTGTGTCAATCCTTTTGGTATCACTGTAACTACTAACTGAGCTTATGTCGCTACTGGTGAACATTCAGCCCTCGGAATTACTATCCGTTTATGTACCAGTGCTTCAGTTGAGTCATGATTTAAGTAATCATTTATGGTACTGAATTTGTAATCAAACTTATGTTTCCACTCCCTCGGGATAAGTTAATTAATTCGACTATGACTGTTATCTTTAGGCAGCTCTTTTGAATTTGATGCTTATAAATGTAAAATGATGATGAATTAGTTTTTAAGTCAGGCTGCAATTGTACAATGCATATCAGGACTACACCATTCTAATGTGACGTGAATATTAACCATGCTTTGTACTAGTTTGACAGGCTTATATTGTCAGATTTTTAACGCTAGTTCACAAGGGAACAGTTCGTATGAAGATATGTCACAAAACCTAATGTAGTTTTCGCTCTTAGTCCTGTATGTCGCGTGTTAAGTGGAGAAGCATCAAATGCCAATTTTCAAGTCTTTGGTTTGACACAGTCGGGGATCGAACCAACAACTTCCTAAAGTCGATACAATCATCCCACCACGAGACCTTCCCGGTAGGTAATGATTTTAATGAAGCCCCCCCCCCCCTCCCCCCAAATGTATTGTTTTGTTTATACTCTATAAAGGTATGTTTCGTACTACATGTCGTATGACTTGAAGTCATAACCATATCTTTATATTCGAAATATGATTTTGCATGTTTTTGTTGTCCCTTTTATTTCTTTTATATCTTATAGTATGTGAAAGGCTCATAGCATCTAAGGCAAGTGAATTTTCTACTCTTTGATAGTATGTTGCTTTTAAATCTATGCTCGCAATATTCAATATGCATTTGGGCTTTCACAACTGTCACGTCTTTGGTGGCTGGACCAAATATAATGTGTAAAAGGTTAGAAATTACCAAGGGAGGAAAATTAAATGTCAAGGAAGGCCAGATCCAAAATATATAAAAGTCGAAAAGAAATGCAGCAGTCCACAAACTACTGTAAATAATGATTTGAATAAAAAAAGTACCAATAAAAAAACACAACATTGCATTAAATATTTTTCAGTGAAAGTCATCGTTTGTGAATGCTATTTTAAATTTGTTGCATAGTGATAGGTTGATTTCATTCTGATTATATTGGAATGATAATTATACAATTCTTAGATTTTTCACTCGTCTCGTCATCGATCAAAGTATTAATTTCTTGCAGTATTGTTTGAAGTAACTGACATGAATCCGAAAATAAAATCTTTTGCATAATTTAGATTGTTTGCAATTGCTTTATGATTTATTTTTGAATTGGTTTCAATTACCACAAACTATCAGGATATTTACCATGATGCTTTAGATATTGACATACTTAAAGCATCTATATGCTAAGCATCTTTACATATGACTTAATTAGAGAAAATAATTAATACAGAAATAATTTACGAATCAAATATGAATATATCGACTTTCAATGATTCCGTTATGTTTTCAATAAAACATGCCAACGCTCTTATAGCTTATTGCAATATTTGGTGATGCGAGAAATTCTACATGGCTTAGTTATTAAATATTCTAAAATAGAACTAAAAACTACATAGTGACATTAGGTGGAATTTGACAAACAAGAGTAATAATTGAGAAATGGTAGGTAATTTTTTTTTATCTATTATTTATTTTTTTGTTGTATTCCGACATGTGCCATTTTTTTTTTCTTACTTTCTGTTAATTTGTATTAGGCGTAATATTGGTATTTGTTGTGATAAAATTTTATCAAAAAGTAAGTTCGATTCACATAATATACATATGGTAATTTGGTGTTATAATACAATTTTTAAGTTTCTTGAGAACAAAAAATGGAATAAGAAAAACGTCAACAACTTCTAAACACAGCCCTATATAGATTTTGGCGAGAAAATCAGCCACAAGTAAAAACAAATAGAGTTTAAAAATGAATGCATTCGATATATTTGAAAAATATGAGAGAAGATAATATATATTTTGTAATTCAATTCATTGCCATTTTATTTATTGTTTTAGATTTTTTGCGATGCATCGATGAGGTGCAAGCAGTATTTTGTTACTTAGTGCAAACATATTAACAGGTTTTCGGTACATTTCTTTTAAAACTGCATTTTAATATCTGACATTATACATGAGTGTTTGTATTTTGAATGCATTTGGATTTATTTCCAATTTGATCAGGTGTGTATGTCAGGTCACGAATCATTTCACTATTGAAAATGTCATCCCGTCAATTATTTTATTAATATATTTATATTTGTAGAGCTATGTGCTTTAGCGTATGAAATTAAATATCAACGAATAAGGTATGATATGACATTAAACGTAACAAATGGTTTGACTAAGGCCATACTAAATAAATCTGTTTAGGCCAATCTACATATAGCAGCCACATAAAAAAAAACTAATACCATGTTAAAAGAAATTATATGAAAACAAAACATTAGAATAAACAAAGGAGAAGGTATGATAAGGTTTGAATAAGTTTACTGTAATTTTTGCAATTTCAGGGACAAATAATGCCTCATATCATACCTTCTGCTTTGTTAATTCTCGTGATTTTTTATTTTCATATATTTTTTTTCACGTAAGTAACATAGAATATTGTATTTAAAAAAGCAATATTGGGTGGTGTGAGCCAATGCTCCGTGTTGAAGACCGTACTTTGACCTGTAATGGTTTACTTTTATAAATTTTGACTTGGATGTAGAGTTATCTTATTGGCATTCATACCACATCTTCTTATATCTATTAACACCAATGAGTCAGCAAAACGACGACACAAACACGCAGGAGACATCTAGATATCAACATGCAGAAGTCAACAATGAATAAGTGTCAGAACAATTAGTCAAGTATGTGAATAAATCAAAAAGAAAGTATCAAAGATTTGCATTAACATCAATTCCCCCCCTTTTCTCTTCCCTAAAAACCCATAAAGATATGAATTAAGACAACCACTGATGAAGTTATTTACTGTGGACAGGCACATATATAAATATATGGCGACGTTAAACAAGTTTATTTTCAGATATCAGCCCTCCTTCATTTAATCTCAGAATGTGTACTGACAAAAGCTACATAAAACATACAATGAAAATCAATGCATAAAAAAATACCGAACTTAAGAATAATGGTGAAATAGAAAACGAAACAAGACAACACAAAATCATACCATATCAAAGAATGCTGTCAATTATTGAAAGCAAGTTTAAAAGACTTCAATAACATTAACGGTACCAATTTTCTGCACCAGATGCGCATTTCGACCATCAAATGTCTCTTCAGTGATTCTTGAGGCTAAAATATTTGAAAAATTCCAAAACTTATTAGAAAATGAAGTTCTTATAATCCTTTGCTATGAAATCATGCCTTCCTACACTCTAACATGGTATTTCTAACTGAAAGTTGTTGTCACAGGTACCTAAGATGAATGTCATATTTGCTTTGGAATGGTATAATTTGAATACTATTTAAGATGACAAAAATTAATCAATCCATCCTATTCGCTCGGAGGAGACAGGTGTTGGTTGTTGGTATAATCCATCGTATATTAATTCCTGTTCATCATTTTAATGTATTATGATATAATTTCAATTTTACTGGTACTAATAACATAAACAACTAATTTTAATGTACCAGATGCACACTTAAATATTGTTAAAGAAACTAATACGATATTCCAGGCCTTGCGGTCATAAAACTTTCGAGCATGATTTTTGTACTCAGACTCAGGAATCAACCAATCAAAATACTGGATTTGATGTTTCGAGCACAAATTTTGTACTCCGAGTACTGAGTAAAGTTTTATGACCGAGAGCCCAGAGCTTGGGTTTCCTATCTTGATTTACTTGATAGAAGTTTGCTGCTTATAAGGAAGCTCTTACATCATGGGTTGCAAGTGGCAAAGTTGAAGTCGTCCCTTCAAAAATTTTATAGACGTCATAACGAGTTTGTTGACCGTTAAGGAATACCTGTTTCGCAGATGACGATGGATATGTTCCAATTGTCGTATGACTTATGAGTTTGAATATCCTTTTGGTATCTACGCCCTCTCTACTTTTCTAATAGTCGAATCATTCCGAAAAGTAGAACATATTAAAGGTCATAATTTCTATTTTCAAAATTACAGAAGTCAAAGCACGATTAAGTTCAGATTATGTAAGATTAAACAAAATATCTTGGCAACTTAATGTGATGGTAAATAGCAAGTAAAGAAAATCCATTATCTTAAGAGATTTACAAACGCTTAGGAAATGCATATTTTATGGTACTTAAGTCGAGTAGTATAACGTTTCAGATAACGTCAGTCATATGTGTAAACCTTTTGGTATCTACGCCTCTCTACTTTTCTAATAGTCGAATCATTCCGAAAAGTAGAACATATTAAAGGTCATAATTTCTATTTTCAAAATTACAGAAGTCAAAGCACGATTAAGTTCAGATTATGTAAGATTAAACAAAAATATCTTGGCAACTTAATGTGATGGTAAATAGCAAGTAAAAGAAAATCCATTATCATAAGAGATTTACAAACGCTTAGGGAAATGCATATTTTATGGTACTTAAGTCGAGTAGTATAACGTTTCAGATAACGTCAGTCATATGTGTAAACTTAAAATGTATGAACTACATCACTTACTATATTCTGAATCATTGTTGAACTAGCATTCGTCAACAAAACTAATAGCACAGATTACTAAATTTCTTTTTAACTGCAAAAGTGTACATTGAAATTTCATGTTATTACAGGGAGGTGAATTCGACCTCCTTTGTAAGTATTATATCGAGTTTTACGCAAACGATACGTGTTTTTAAGACCCTCATTAGTAATTTACTGTAGCGCAAGATAAAGGAATTTTGATAACCAAAAAAACGAGTTTAACAACATAAAGATCAAAAGAGGATACTAGTACCAACCAAAAACGTCATGACTTAAATTTGTTTATGCAGTTGTAACCTACGTTTTGGTCTGATTAAACGATTTTGGTTTGTCAAAATGTACCATCGGAAAATCATATACCCTAACCGATGCACTGACTATGAACGAATGACACGATTTGGGATTAGTTCAGCAGCAACGACATCTTCCTAGTTCTCGCCTACTAAACTATATAAAACCTTTCTTTGTATGATTGTACGTATTGACTTTAACTATTTTGTTTTTTTACAATAATATAATATTTGAACATATAGTAAATGCGTATTTCCCAATATAGTACCGCATTCAAGTACACAATATTTCTATTTGCTTTTAGAAAAAAAATTAAAGTTCGAACTCTTCAACACTTGACATTTGAACATCATTCAGAAAAACCTTTTAGTGACAAGTAATATGAAATTGGAAAATTGTCAAGACATTAGAAACAAGACAACTATTCGGCTATAAATTCGAATATCAGGATATAGTTTATACAAATTGTTCTGAGATATATTTATTTCATCAGAAGGTAAGGCAAATGTGTTTCCTCGCTGTTTTTCTTAACTGCACATTAATTCTTCCCTATAGATTTGTATAAAGTAAATGAAATTGGAACTGTCTCAAAATCTTAACCATAATTGTTCACATTTACATTTTGTTTTTTTGTTTTGTTTTGTTTTTTTTTTTTCGGATCAATTTTGAGGTTTTCAAAACAAATCATTGCAAACTCCGAAATAGTGGTAACTTCGACTTTGCTCCGCTACGTGAAAGTTTAGCAAAGCAACGTCAGTGCAGTTTCGGAGATTGAAATCATGGACGTTATCATTACATGTACTATATTTGGGAGCGAAGCGTCATTTTGTAAGCTTTGGTCCCAGTACCACTACTTTATGCAAGTATAATGGTGTATTACAGATCGAATTTACGTTTCATTTCATATGCCTAACTTTACACAGTATTATGGCGTTTGAGAAATATACTTTCTCAGGTCTTTTTTTCATTTGCAAGAAGATAGTGAGTTATTTTTAAATTCATTTATGTATAATGATAATGGTAATTTTATAACCACATTTCATCTGAAGCGTGTAATGTTCATCAACATTTGCTTTTTTAAACGTCTATTTTTGCGAGGAGTCGGCTGTTTATGGTTGATGTAGTCAACAGTCATACATGTTTGCGAGGAGTCGGCTGTTTATGGTTGATGTAGTCAACAGTCATACATGTTTGCGAGGAGTCGGCTGTTTATGGTTGATGTAGTCAACAGTCATACATGTTTGCGAGGAGTCGGCTGTTTATGGTTGATATAGTCAACAGTCATACATGTTTGCGAGGAGTCGGCTGTTTATGGTTGATATAGTCAACAGTCATACATGTTTGCGAGGAGTCGGCTGTTTATGGTTGATATAGTCAACAGTCATACATGTTTGCGAGGAGTCGGCTGTTTATGGTTGATGTAGTCAACAGTCATACATGTTTGCGAGGAGTCGGCTGTTTATGGTTGATGTAGTCAACAGTCATACATGTTTGCGAGGAGTCGGCTGTTTATGGTTGATGTAGTCAACAGTCATACATGTTTGCGAGGAGTCGGCTGTTTTTGGTTGATGTAGTCAACAGTCATACATGTTTGCGAGGAGTCGGCTGTTTATGGTTGATCTAGTCAACAGTCATACATGTTTGCGAGGAGTCGGCTGTTTATGGTTGATATAGTCAACAGTCATACATGTTTGCGAGGAGTCGGCTGTTTATGGTTGATGTAGTCAACAGTCATACATCTTTGTGAGGAGTCGGCTGTTTATGGTTGATGTAGTCAACAGTCATACATGTTTGCGAGGAGTCGGCTGTTTATGGTTGATATAGTCAACAGTCATGCATGTTTGTGAGGAGTCGGCTGTTTATGGTTGATATAGTCAACAGTCATACATGTTTGGATATTCCTGTTATCATTTTGTTGTAATACATAGGTTTTGTATGTTTCGTTTCTGATTTCCAACTTTTATGGAATCCGGAAGTCTTTTCTGTCTTTCTGCAAACGGTTGCATTCATTTTGTCTCGACGCATCTACAGATTTTATTTATTTATTTTTTTTTTTTCATTCTTTAATCATAATAGTCGGTAATGTGATATATGCAAGTTCTGTTAGTCTGTGATTATATAAAAACATGATTCAAAACGTTCCTCTATAGAAACTAACAATAATTACAAAATAAATGAAACATTTTTGCTGTATGTTTAATGATGATCAATAATAAGTAATATTTGATCAAGGGAATATTGACAATGTTAACAAAAGTTTAAAAGTTCTGCAAATATGTTTGTTACAAGGTACATAAACTTAATAACAAATTTATCGCTTATGAAAATGACTGGTTATTACTAAAATTTGCATTTAGGTTTTTGGACAATTAAACATGTAATTAAAGCAGCAAAATCAATTATTTTAAACGCATGTAATGTGTCCAATGATAGTAACTAATTATATGTTTTTCAAAAGAATAGTTGTTATTTGAAACGATACATTTTTAATTATTATTTACTTATTTCAAATACATTTAGAGAAAAAAAAAAATATATCATTCATTAGTTAACATCACTTTGAAAATCCATGACCACCATTTTAAATAGTTTATCAAAGAGAGGCGACAGATACCAAAGGGACATCCAAACTGACAAGTTGAAAACAAACTGACAACGCCATGGCAAAAAAACAGAACAAAACGAAAAGACAAACAACACAAAACACAACACAGAAAACCAAATATTGAGAAACACGAACTCCACTAAAAATAGGCACTCCGGAAGGGCAAGCAGATCCTGCTCCACATGTGGGATCAGTCTAGCAATACTCAGGCTTTTAGAATAGGGAATAACGATTGTACTATAAACTTCAAGGTACCTGTAAAGTAAACCTGGAAGCATTAGTAGTCGCATTCCTGTTTAGCACGAAAGACTATTGTATGAATCCATTCAACAATTGGTTTGGAGTACAAAAATGACAATACGAGGAAGGATATTAGGAAAATATACATAAAAACAATACTAAGTACGTGTCAAAGAATATTCCCTAGTACAAAACAGTTTTAATTGCAAAGTAAGCGTAAAAATAACACATCATATATACCTGGATTAACATTTTGTACGTCAGACGTCTACAAAAGAATCATCAGTGTCGCTCGAATCAAAAATGTTAAAAATGCCAGATATAGTGCGAAGTTGAAAAGCATTCAGGGGTCAAATTCCGAAAGGTTATAGGTAATAGTTAAAACAAAAAACGCCTTGTACATCAGGCATTTATTTAGACAGAAAATGCACAATACAGTATAAATGGTAGAGACATCTTTATAGGTGGCACGGTAGTATTTACATTCCGAAATTTAGGTTGCTCTTTTGTGCAGTCAATGTATCTGAACACTGTGTTTTGACAAAAAATACAGTATCTACTGAACATACTTTTCCAAGCGGAGAGATGAATAAGGTGTAGAAAAATAAGGAATAATTTTAAAGACAGGTAAAATTGAATTTTTGAGATTTTTTTTATATCTTTTATTCACTGCATGATAAAAGACATAAAAGCACTAGTGGCCTTAGGTTTCTAAAGATAGCAGAAAAGTAAACGGTCATCATATATATTCAAATTAATTTCTGAATATTATAATGAAAGTACTTCAGTTAAGTGTGTTTCTTGGTATTCCTAATTATTGGAAGATTTTATATAGACAGAAAAGTATACCTAAAACGACAAAGTTATTTTCATTTACCTGTATATATTATGAAAACCGGTTTTTCAAAAGTGATTTTTCTAAGGGTTAAATATTTTGCGGTGGTGTATTGCCATGGCTTTATTTGGACTTGTTTGTTTGCTTTTGGCCTTGAATGTTTGTCCCTAATATTTTATTAACTATGTATTTACTTTCAGGTATCACAGATCGAATTTATTCGTTCATAGTGTGTTAATTTACGTTTTGATTGAGTTAAGCCTTCCAATTGATGTTTTATCGTGTGTTTTCTATGTTGTGATGTTATACTATTGTTTCAGAAAAAGGAGAAGGTTTGGTACCATTAAAACGTTTAATCCCGCTGCAAATGTTTGCACCTGTCCTAATTCAGGAATCTGATGTACAGTAGTTGTCGTTTGTTTATGTAATTTATACGTGTTTCTCGTTTGTCGTTTTTATATAGACTAGACCGTTGGTTTTACCGTTTGAATGGTTTTACACTAGTACTTTTGGGGCCCTATATAGCTTGTTGTTCGGTGTGAGCCAAGGCTCCGTGTTGAAGGCCGTACATTGACCTATAATGGTTTACTTTAATTTATAAATTGTTATTTGGATGGAGAGTTGTCTCATTGGCACTCACACCACATCTTCCTATATCTATATATGTAGGTTTTGGGCAGTGTTAGAAAGTGGTGAAAATTCTAAAAAGGCTATCATTATCCATATGGGCCAGGAAATACTACCGTGCCACCTATACAGATAACCAAGGCAGAATACATTTAAAAAAGTAAAATAAAATCCATTACAGAATATCAAGAGTAAATGAATACGTATTTCAATGCAATCTGCGTTAACTCTTACGGCATCTGTTGTTATTCTATAACAGTGTCAGCTAGTGTCTGCTTGAGGTGTTTTTTCTCTCTCAAAAAGTATTCTTCGCGCAGGTAGAATATGAAGGACAAGTGCTCATTCAGCGCATTTATCATATATTTTGGTTTAAAGAAGGCAAAAATACATCAGTTTATCAATGAAAGCTGAATTACTTGATAATTGAGTAAAAGAAGTTAGAAATTCCTAAAGGGAGAGGGATCAAACACCATTAATTAAAGTTGATTAGACACAACCAAAAGAAGAAGACGAATGATACATAAACCACGAACCACTTTTTGTGAGAAACAGCAGTTAACCCTTCTGTCGATTAACACATTACAAACAGTTAAAGCAATCAATGAAATATGATGGTTATCTACATTTGCAGTTTAATGGAATATCATCTCTGACTTTGTAATTTTCATCGATTGTTTACTGTCTCTAATTATAATGTTTTATGTAATTGTAGTTTTTAACTACATAGTTTAAGTGCAAATATCCACAATTAGAAGGATAGAATGCTAGTAAATTGATTTGCTTCTGTTTGTGTTCAACTGCAGTAAATGTATTTTTCATCTTCAAATGGTATAATATGATGAATTACAAGATTCTGTCTTTCGTGTTTACAGAAAAATGTTGAACTCTACCTGTCATCAAAAGGTTTCATTCAAACGCATTGATTTCCCATTTCTGTTGTAATTACTTTTCATTTCTTCGGTTGCTGTTCTGTTTCTCGTTATAAAACTGTTTCCTAAGCAGTATTACCTTGTTAGTGAGGGGATGGACTCTCTTTATTAAAGTTTTATTAATTTCGTAATGTTCATTTCATATGATAGTATCCGAAAAAGAATATTTATTGTCAAAGAACAAAATGGCTTTCATATATGGTATTTCACCTGTGTATGAAAGAGTGGTACATTTGCGTTTGAGCATATATGCACACCACAGCTATTGTTTAAGGTGTCTGGTAGGTGATTCTACAAAAAAACACAAACCAAACGGTGGAAACAAAAACAAGCAAACCAATAGGAAAAAATGTGGCGTACATATCTATATTAAGCTTCCTTTAGAGGTTAACATATTGTATGAACATTTGTCTTGTACAATCACGCGTATTTTGACGTTTTTATGTCTTTTTCTGTTTCATTATTTTGTTGGGTTTTGGTATCATTGACTATAACCATGTATCTACCTTTTTCATATTTTCCACCGCCGCGTGGTCTCGTGGTAGCGTGCTCACCTGGAGTGTGGGGGTCATGGGTTCGGTCCCTGGTCGTATCAAATTGACGACTTGAATATTAAAGTTTGCTTCTTCTCCGCCAAGCACGTGGTATTTAGGAGTAAGAGAAAAGACTGGTCGACTCGGAATCAGAATAATGTGTCCTGGTGGACTGTCACCTTGTGAACTAGCACGGTAATAATCTGGCTAAGCGTGTCGGTCTAGTTCAAAGCAAGTTTCATATATTCGTGCTGTCGTCCTGAATATGCATTTAATTTGCCACTGGACGTTTAACAGTCAGCCACTCATTCATCTATCATATTTACCATTGCCACTGGACGTTTAACAGTCAGCCACTTATTCATCTATCATATTTACCATTGCCACTGGACGTTTAACAGTCAGCCACTCATTCATCTATCATATTTACCATTGCCACTGGACGTTTAACAGTCAGCCACTCATTCATCTATCATATTTACCATTGCCACTGGACGTTTAACAGTCAGCCACTCATTCATCTATCATATTTACCATTGCCACTGGACGTTTAACAGTCAGCCACTTATTCATCTATCATATTTACCATTGCCACTGGACGTTAAGCATGCACCAATCCATATCAATATAAAAATAAGAAGATGAGGTATGATTGCCAAGGAGACAACTCTCCACAAGGGACCAAATGACACAGAAATTAACAACTATAGGTCACCGTACGGCCTTCAACAATGAGCAAAGCCCATACCGCATAGTCAGATAAAAGGCCCCGAAATGACAAATGTAAAACAATTCAAACGAGAAAACTAACGCCCTAACTTATGTACAAAATAATGAACGTAAAAAAAATGTTACACAGCAACAAACTACAACCAATGAATTACAGGCTCCTGACTTGTGACAGGCACATGCAGAATGGGGTTAAACTAATTTGAAGGCGCAAACCCTCCCCCTAACCTGGGACAGTGGTGTAACAGTACAACATAAGAACAAAATATAAAAATCAATTGAAAAAGGCTTAACTCATCAGATGGATACAAATAGAAATACAAAAACACAGAGTGGACGTAGCAGGGTACTTATACATCCCCACAACAAAAAGACAGTACAGATCTGAGAGTACTCGAAGTTACTGACAGCTAGTTCAAAGCCAATAACAACTAATAAAAAAAAAATCATGCATCTAAGACTTAAATACCAATCAGTACACATCCAAAATCCAACGGATTTAGTGTAAAGACGTCATTAACAGTCAGAGAAAAACATGACCTTGTGCAATGCCAAGATTTTTCAATACAGTTTGGTTGTCATGTTTTGAATTCTATTGTTTTTTTTTTCCTCTCAAATGTTTTTCTTTTTAGGGTATCAAAATTTAAGTCTAGAGTTTAAATTCCGCATTTTTATTTTTATTCGCACAAATGTAAAAAATAAAAATGTACATTTTATTCTGAAATTTTAGCCATTTATATACCTACCAATATAACGGGAATATATTGTTTTGGTCTATAAATCTTTATCTGTTTATACGAGACTTAAAGAAAGTATAAGGTGTGAAAAATTGATTTGTTAAATGGTTCTATAGTCACACATATAGACTGATGCGCAAAACAAAGAATCGCATGTTAAGGGAAATAAAAGATATGCCGTTGGAAAGAAAGAATGAACTCTTACATACGCTTTGTTGGTGCAAACATTTGTAATCGGTATCTTCAAAACTAAATCTATTACATCAACTTGCTTCAATAAAAATTAAAAACGCATTTTACTTTCAGAGTAATATTGTTGGTCAATTGCCCTACAAAATAAATTGAGTTATCAGTTATAACGAAGTATAAGACGTCATACGACAGAATTTAATAGTCTCTCTGACATATTCTCCATATTAAAAACAAATTTAACTTAAAGGTGTTTCGTTTCATAACGGTTTCTTTAATAAGATTTGAAAACGAGTGATATGATAGGTAAATTATCGGATTAAAAGCTAGTGATTGCCCATGACTTTTATTACCACAAAGGAACCGTTATCCGTGTTAATCAAATTTTAGAACGGTAGTCATTTTAGATATTCAGTATTCGATCATGTAGCGAAGGTACTATTATATATATATATATATATAAACAGTTGATAGTACAGTTATAGAAAAGGATTTATCTTCGGACATTTAAGGTAAAAATTTAATTTGAGAAATTTTAATGTGGAATAGTTTGCAAGACTTCCTTTTGAACCCCCCTTTGTGTATGTTTATGCTTATTTTTTTTGTCAAAAGAGGGGTGCAAAAAGAAGAATATTTGTTTATGTATTTATCCGGTATTTTTCCGCTGGAAAAATCCAAATCTATGATCGATAGTTTCGTAGATATGCATAAAAAGCTATATTGCTGCGAAATGCATCTACATGTAACTGAAAAATTGTGTAAATAGCATTTTCTCGCTGGACAATGTTTGTATGCAACTCATCATTAACAATGCTTTCTAGGTAGAAATGTTTAAATTTCTGAAACATTTTACGGATTTATATCAAAACTGGCATTTATTATCATTTCAGGCAGCCGGTTTAAACAAGTACGTTAGATTTTCAAAAACAATGAATTCGTTAACGCAAGTCGAAATTGAATGTGAGTATATTTATAATAGAGACTGGTAGGGCCAATTTAATTTGATGATGTTTCACACAATGGCCATTTTCAACAAATCTCTCAATCTTCATTTACATTCATAGTTACAAAGCTCCATATTTGTTGAAGGTTCTAACAATAGTATGGCTTATTTCTAAACGTATCACCAAATTATACACGCCGGTAGATAGCAAAAAACCGCAGTTTTGTTAGTTGTTTTGTAAATTTTAAGTATTTATCCCGAACATATATTAGAAGGACATGTACAAATTAGCATTTTTTTTATCATAATGCCATCAACAGCGACATATTACGCCGATGAACATTTTAAATGTATGAACCCATGAACATATATGAAGTTGTTGAAGAATGTTAAAAATAGAATGATTATATATGATACAGACTCTTTGATATCAATTTCCTGTAGAATTTGATGTCTTTTAGATTTTGTCCCTAAAAACTTTTTTATTTTGACCCTGTCATGCGGAAACAAATACAGGACAGATTTCTCTAACATCTTTTATTAAGCTGCACCAATCAACCAAATGGCGTTTTGTAGTTACTGTATATATCACATTTTACCCTTTTTTCAAAAATAAAATGCTGTTTTACCGTTACGGATCATCTTGGTAGAAATTATGCGGTAGAGTGATTGTCTTAAAATTTTGTTGTTATGTTGAGTCGGACAATTCATTTACACGAAAGGAGATACTGGGAATGCTTCAGTGAGAATGTAACCAAACTGCACAAATAATCAAAAGAAATATAGTCCTTGTGTTTGTCTTTATGTACTAGTCTTGTTTTCTTTGAAGGGCGACTTGATGGGCACCGCAGACATCTGTAATACTTGTAGTATAATTATGTTAGCACTTCTTGTGCGTGTTTTAACATATTATCGACATTTAAGCCATTCCGATTTTTTCCAATTTTAATACTATCTTTTTATTTTATGTTTTTTATTATATACTTTCACTTTTATATGAATGAAAGACACAGTCTTACTTATCAATACACATTTTCTCAGGTTATAATCTCATTCAACTGTCATACAAGACCCAGTCGCTTATTAAGTAAATCCCATTACAACATCATTTTAACAATCGGGATTTAAAAGATCATGTAATCTTATTTTTAAACGTCTTTTAAACATGGAATAACCATTAATTCTAAGCCAATGGCGATAAAACAAGAAAAATATTGAATTATGTCTCATAACATAATGCCGCTTTACATGTGTGAATATTGTCTCAGTTTTTACAATGTAATTGATCAGCGGGACATGTTATGACTGAGAACTCACGGTTATTTTAATAAATAATAATTAAATAAATATAATAATTCTTTATTTCGTATAAGTAAAACATTATACTTGTGACAAATACAAATAATAACAACAAAAATAAACTGATTTGAATGCATATATATATATATTTTATATAGATAAATTAAATGACTGAATAATAGCCAACGATAAATCTTACGGGGCGATGGATATAAAATTATGATACAGTACACTACAAAATATAATATATAACAAGTCTAGAAGGGTACAACATCAGCAAAAAATAAATAAAATCATGAACAAATTTTAGATATTTCGGATAACTAATACCCTTCATCAGTAAGATGTAAAATGAATCGTATCTTGACATGTGGTAGTCAAACAAATAAAAATCTTGAACGCTATACAAATTATCAATAATCAATACGCTGGTAAATGTTTTCAATATTGATGTTTGGGAGGAGGAATAAATTTCTTAAAATTGTAAGAGTCCAAAACGGAAGCCTGAGTTACTGGAAACAAGTGATGGTAGGGAAAATGAGTGACACATTCTATGTTTTTTTCATTTATGCCTTCTGGGGAAACTGTCCTAAGCTTTCTTATCCAAAACCTTTCCCGAGCAAGTCTGTCGGCCCTAGACCAACACTCGTTGTGGTCTATGATAGTGATGGTAAGGTTTTTGAGATCAGCTTGGGAGTGCTCATGTGATCTCAAATGACGACTTACGGGGAGGTCGGGCTTGCAGGTGTAGTCACTTCGATGACCATTCATGCGTTTGTTGAATGGTTGTTCTGTCTCGCCAACATATTGCATGCCACATTGACACTGAAGAAGGTATACAACATTCTGGGTTTTGCAAGTTACACTGCAAAATATAGTGAACACAGACCCAGTGGAGTGGCAAGTAAATGTTTGAGTATTCAGCATTTGTTGGTAAGTCAGACATCGTCTGTTACCACACGACTTGTACCATCCTGCAGTTGAACAGCTTTTATTAGAGGAGACATCAGCTCTCACAAATAAGTCTTTCAGTCTTGCTGGTCTCCGAAAAGCTAAGACAGGAGATTTGGGAAAGATCTTAGATAATTTAGGGTGCTTGGCAATAGTTTGCCAATTGGCATGGATCAAACGTGAAAGGTTAGTAAAGGCGGGGTTGTATGTTAAAACAAATGGAACTATTTTGCTGCGCCTCTTCTGTTTGTATTGTAATAGGTCATTGCGGCTGTTATTGTTAGCACGTGCAAATCCCTTATCTATGTCCCATTTCTTATAACTAGAGTCACCTGTCCTCAGCTCTACAGGAATTTTTTTTTTTCACTTGGTTTATATTTGAAGGATTTAGCAGGGCCACTAGTTTTTCAGAATCAGACAGATAAGAAAATAGAGGATTATCTATTGCGATGTCATTAAAAAGTTTAATACGTATTATTCCACTATAATTCTTATATGATTTGCATATCTACAAATACTTGAATCGGATTGGACCGTTAGAATATTTTACTTTGGTTTACAATTCGATAAACCATGTTGTCGAAACTACTTTCATATCTATTCATGCACGATACTCATGCATGGGATCGATGGTTCTAATCAAATTGAGATTAAAAAAACAAATACATAACTGTTATTTCTTTTTTAACGCATAACAAAAAGAAATAATGTATTAAAGCTTTGAAAATGTATGAAATTAAAATGAGATAAAATTCCGCGAAATATCATGAATGATCATGGCGTCATACGAATGAAAACTCTCAAGCTGATGATTATTCCGTTACTTGTACGCTTCGAATTCGGATAATATCTCATTAAAATGAAGTTTTCAGTGAGGTAGATGTTATTTCATTTTAGAATCTATAGCATTAATCGAACAGTTATGGATGTCACAAAGTCAATATGGTGGCTAACGCCTTATTTACGACATGGCAATTGTGCATTCGATGGTATATAGAAGCCAATAAACAAAACATTGTTCATTAAATAATGCGAATTTTTGGCTTAAGAATGATAAGGATTAAACACATTGTATGTTAAATTTGATAGCTTAATCAATGTTTGATTGGTTGAGACCATTCCACGTGACACTGAACAAAACTTCATATTCCCCTCTGAGTATCATATTCCACTCTGAACATCGGGACTTGCCTGTGCGACGTTACGTGCGGTTTATGTAAGTAACGTTTTGAACGTTTTTAAATTGCGATAGTAAAGTCACTATCGTGTTCAAAATTATTTCAGACGTAAAATCCAAACATAAATAATACATAATTATCTTTTGATCAGAACTGTTTATCAATGTTTTAAATTATGTCGTGTTTATTTATGAAAACAAGCGGTTAATAAAAATGTATGTAAAGCAATGTTTTATGTTCATTTACTTGGAGTAAACAAAGTAATGGCAGTGGAATAAAACATTCATTTCCTTGGCTTAGGAGATATGAGATTTGTTCACCCTCGAAAAGTCATATTTCCCTCGGGCGAGGCCCTCGGGAAATATGAATTTTCTTGGGTGAATAAATCTTCATATCTCCCTCAGGCACGGGATATGTATAAAATTTTAGTATTAACTACATACTCGTGCCAAACATAAAGAACGCAAACATAATCTTAGTTTGCCGACAGCCTATCATGCTCGATGGACGCCAGATTGTATTATAAATATTCACAATGTTATTATTGCAATGCATACATAATTCAAAATCATATAATTCCTATGTATATATTATCCTAAATACAACCAAACCAAACCAACTTTGACTAAATACAACCCTTCATAGACGGTCAGGGCTGGACAGGAACAACTAGAGATAAAAAACGATATAATCGATCAAAAAGCTCTAGAAACCTGTGTCAGTCGATGCCAAGTGCGCAATCCCGTCTCCAGGGTCAGGCGCTCTGACCTAAACCTTAAAATGTGTGTATATTGGCAAACCAAAATGCAATCATAAAAACTATCATCGTATATACATCAAAAATGTAAATTGAGTGTTCACTCGTTGCACAACAGCTAGAAAGTGACCCTATGCTTTATTACCAAAAAGTACACCATTGGTCACTATAAGTGACCCTATTATATATTCATACGACCCGTACCGTCAATACAATATTTTCCCGCTATACTTAAACGAAACGCGGGAAAATACAATTATTTTGACATAAGAGGAGAAAGTGGTTTTCATCTTCTTTGGTTTTACTAGTTATTGCGACGTTGTAGAATATACCGAAAAACAACCCGATGTTCTTAGGTCATACGAGAGGCTTTTTTACATAAGTATGACTATCATTTAAAAGTCCTTTTTGGCGAAACTATTAAGATGGGTGTGTTTTCTTATTTTTCGTTTTGTGTAATGATAATACATTAAAAGAAAACAGGGATTACCAAATATATCTAACCGTACAATAGATCAGTTTGTTTGAGAAGTATAAATATATCAATCTCTGGAAAATGTTTCAATAAACTTTTATAAAAATATACTTTGAATAAAGTACATATATTCAAACAAAATTAATAAATATCAATTAAAAATCGTAGCTTTTAAGAAAATCATGTCTTTACATTTATATTAAGCTTATACTAACACCTATTAATCTATAAGTAAAGCACACCGAGACCCAGGTGTGAACAAAATTTCCTACTGCCCAGCTCTAAATTAGTGAAAATTCTTTACAACCTTAATACCCCTCTCTTGTTGAGTTAAATAAGTACCCGGCACTCGCCCATTGTATACTAAATGCAATTAATCTCTTTTCATCTAAAATATCGATATTGATTAAACCTGGGTATACAGTCTGTCGACACAACATGATATTAGTAATCGTAGGTGAAGGCACACAAGATAAATGATTTTTAAAAAGAATATTAGAAAATAAACAAACTTTTAACAATACACATTTCATAACCATGTCTATAATAATCTTAATCGAGCACGAGCTAAAAGTTTTGTTGATAGTTACTTTAAAACGGAACCTTTACACAAAAATACTGAATCACTGATGATAACATCAACAATTCGTTAAAATTGCTCGTTTCAATTTTTGGATTTTCCAATATCTCGATGGTGCGCTATTATTGTCTTAATAATTATTTTATCAATGTTAAAATGATACTTTGTTGTCTTATCTGGTAATGTTCTGTATTACACAATTTCACAGTTTCTACGTTCATTTACCGGGGAACCAGTGCAATAGTGAAACACACAAAAGATACCATCCGTGTACATTCTAAGGGTTATCATGCTTTGTTATCCTTCAAATGTTCAAAAGCAAATTATCTCGGGGATACGCCTATCATATTTTGCTGATTTATGAAGTAAAAATAAAATATAAGAGAATGCTAAAAAAGAAGGCAAAAGAAGCAAAAAAAAAAAAAAAAATTTATACAAACAGAGGTAAATTCTTCATAAATATTTTTTAGATTATAGAGACGCTTTTAAGTTCTTTGACAGAGACAAGAAAGGATACATTACCGCAGATGACTTTGATAAAGCTCTCAGACGTATGGGTAACAGCATTCCAACTGAAGAGGAAGTTCAAAACTTGTTGAAGGAATACGATATAAATGGTAGGTTGAGCTACAATTTGAATAAAATTGAGAATGGAAACTGGAAATGTGTCAAAGAGACAACAATTCGACCAAAGAGCTGAAAACAGCCCAAGGCCCCGAATGGTTCTTCAACACAGCTAGAAAATCTCGCACCCGGAGGCGGGCACCAGCTGGCCCCTAAACGATAGTGTATATACATGAATATTACTATATACTAGAAAGATAATAAGAAAGTGTCTAATTCGTTCATTTATCCCCTATAATAAAATAAATTGCGTTAGAAAAAGAAACAGGGGAAAATATTATGCAAGATTGCACCCTACTCAGTCCCCCAAAATACATTTTTTTTTACAAAAGTTAAAAAAAAACTAACTACAATATTGTTCTCACAAAACCTCCTTCCAGTGTTGAACACTTTAATCGTCAATTCTTTATTGTATTTAAATAATCTGTCGTGGTGGTATTGGTTTTTTTTTTATTTTCTTGGAGTAAACAATTCAAGTGTTTCATCTTTAATAAAAAAAAAAGTATTTTTCAATAAAATACCTGGACAACCTTTTTATGTTTAATTTATTTTTTTTAAACTAATTTTCGATACAGGTAACCTACCTTTTTCCCGTCCTGTAACGAATGATTTTATCCTGAAATTTAGAATAAAGCAGTTTGTTTCTTTAAAAAACAACATGCATTCCTCCGCACTAAATATGAATTTAGAATTAATAATTATTATTTGTTAAAATCCATTTAATATTAGATGTGTCGGTCAATTACTTCTTTCCTTCAACAATATTGTCTGATTTTAATTAAAAAAAAGTTAGCTGGTGATTATCTGGAAAGTGTTATTAGAAAACTTTCCTATTTTTTTATTTCATACTTTTGAATTTTAAAGGTGATGGGAAGGTCACATTCGAGGAAATGGTTGTTATGACTGTCAAACGAAAACAAAATGAAGATGAAGATCCAGAAAACAGGAAATTGTTCGATAAATTTGATAGCAATAAAGATGGTTATTTAAACAGAGAAGAACTGGTTGAAGTTTTAGCTCAGTTAGGGCCGAGATTATCATCTACAGATGTTGAAGAGATTTTACGAGATTATGACGAGAACCATGACGGTCTAATACAATTTTCAGGTAGTACTTGAATTTCTAAACAAATTAAATATCTGAAATGTTTGAATTGTAAGGATTTTTTCTAATTCACCACTATAATTAGGATAGTCCTGGCTGTATAAGATGACCAATAAAGGCTTTTTGTTGTAAATGTGTTTGCAGTGTTCTATTTTTTTTAACTTTTGAATCAAGTGAGCGTGTCCTAGTGGTAATGTATAAAGTCATCTCTTCGAATATTTTTCGGACGTCATTATGATTTAGTTGACCGTTATGGAATATCTGTATCACAAATAACCACTGATATGTTACAATTGTCGTAGCCACAAACTCGTCCTCTTTTCTTCGATTGGGGCATCACCAAACGAGACTTTGCACCGACTGTTTTCTTAACAGGAGCAACACGACATGTGCAATATCTGGAACAGGATCTGCGGGAACTTCTAGAACACCTGAGATCATTCCATGTGCTAATGGGATACGTATTGCTCAGTCTTTAGTTTTCTGTGTAGTGTTCGTCAACCGTACTTTGTCTTTTCGTCGTTTTTTTGTTTATTGTTTCGGTATAGTCGTTTTTCCCCACTTACGATTATTGATTTTCCCTTTAAGTTCTTCTGACTTTCGCACCAACAGAATATAAAAAAAAATGTACTGCTGTCGACTGGACGCTAACAGATTGCAATATCGAACGTATTACTTGCTGCAAAAAATGTAAACAACATTAAGCAAAAATGATAATTTATTTGAAAGAGATCAATGTCTTACTCCTTCATGTATTATAAAATAATTGTTCTATTGCTTTTACAGAATTTGAGAAGATGCTGATTCAATGATGTCTCTTGAAACCGGCAGTATCTGACCGAAAACCAGTTTATATTTGATTGTGTTAACTACAAGTGTAAAAACAAATGACCTTGAGATGAGGATTATAAAATAGTACAATTGTGTAGACACTAATGTGATATTCTCTCATATATTGTAGCTTGCATTTCATACATGTATCCTATGTCTCAATATTTATGCTTCATTTGTTGCAAAATATCAACTCATTACAGATTAGTTCCGTTTTTGTATAAGTTAGTAGAAAGCTTGTCGTAATCAGTGACTGGTGTAAGTGCACACCAGCTATTTACTGGTTTTATACTCATTGTTCAACATGTTCAGTTTAATAAAGTAAGATCACATCATTGCACACGTCACACTTTACCACATACCGATATTACTCATTTATGCTGGAGTCTTATCGCTTGTTTTTTTTTTCAGAATATTTTCTGTGTAGTAAATATGATACAAGAAACTGGGTATACTAATCATTTTTGCATTAGAAAAAAACGTCCGGGTGTTGTCCTGAAAAGGGAAATACGAGGTTTACAAATTGTAATAAAATCCCAGATGAAATAAAAGCAGACAGTACCATTCTCACCTTAGATAGTTGCTTCGACAGGGTAAAACAATTTTAAGGAAGCACAGCTGATTAACATAAAAATGTCAATTAAGGTAAATGTAATCTGTCAAAAACTCGAGCATTTAAATAGTGTCAGTTTCAGAGAACTTAGGTATGAAAGATATATTTTTTTATCTTTAACAAAATATTTTACCCACATCGACCATTTTGTAGAATTCATTTTGTAATATGTCCATTAAGTCCAGCGTAAAGAATATGTGTTTGAAGAAAAAAGAGGTGAATTATTTGTATACCGTTACATGAGAAGATGAATGTTGAGTGTGCATTACTGAAGTAGATCATTTAAATTTCCGAATCTATATCACTCCACCACAAAAGTAGCTAGTTTCACAGTTACTTTGATTCTCAGTTTTAATAGTTGACAGAAAATTTTGCTTTCAATTTCAATTTAAAAAACGGGGAGAGAATGAGAGATCAATTTGTTATGAGACGCGTGTCAGGGTTTAGGTATCCGTGAAACGAAGGAAGATTTATTAAACAGACCAGTGAAGTGTCAACACAGTATCATTTTATTAAGCAGAAATTAGGCACTGTAACGTCACTGGTATAAGCTTTTGATATACTATACTTTCATATTGTTCATGTTTAATATTGATACGTTATATTGTATATTTCAGTATACAAATTATTACTTTAATGCAAATAGATTTTGTCGAATTTATATTCCATTTATATATTTCAGATGTTCTCTGATTTTCAAATAAATGAATATATGTGTGTTCGACCATCTGTCTTTCTGTAATTCCCTCCTGTTGAAATCAGTGTCTACATTTCAGTGAAACTCTCCGAGGTTTCCAACAAAGTGTCGGTATTTGATGATACATAACGATTACTAACTGTGTATAACTTTTGGTCGACTCGTTTTGGTATTGTATAGCCCAGACACAAAGTGGTAGTTTAACACTTGTCCGTCATTCCGTAACGAACAGTTATACAGACTTTTTTTTCTAAACGCCTTCACATATTGAGCTTATTTTTAGTATGTGTGTCAACTATGATGAGTTCCAGATCGAGTTAACGTTTGGTTCCGCTCCGCTGATCTTTGTCGAAATTACGGGCTTTAGACTTTGAAAATATCGTGAAAATAACAGTTATACGAACTTTTTTCTAAACGACTTCACATATTGAGTTGATTTTTAGTATGTGAGTCTAATATGGTGAGTTCGGACGATTTTACGTTTGGTTCCGCTCCGCTGATTTGTGCCGAAATTACGGGCTTTAGACTTTGAAAGTATCGTGAAAATAACAGTTATACTGACTTTTTTCTAAACGACTTCACATATTGAGCTGATTTTTAGTATGTGAGTCTACTGTAATGAGTTTCGGATCGACTTTACGTTTGGTTTCGCTCCGCTGATTTGTGCCGAAATTACGGGCTTTGGACTTTGAAATTTCGTGAAAATAACAGTTATACGGACTTTCATTCTCAAATTTCCACTCCTAAAAATTTCTTCAAGTTTGTTTTTTTTTTGCGAGCGGGGCTATTCGTGTCGTTCCGACACATCTAGTTTTAACGCTGAATTCAAGCCTAACCTCATGAAAGACATACATGCAGATTAGGAATGTTGACATTTTCTGTATTTTTTTTTCCATTCAGATTTATTGATGATGTCCTGTCAGTCAATGGCCCACATTTAAAATCATTACTTGCTTATAATTAGTTAATTTGACATTAATGATACAACCAAAGGAGATGGTTTTTCATATCTTAATCTCTTTTTTTGAAATTGACACAGATGGACTACAAACGACAAACGTGAAGATTGAAGATTTTCCGTTGTCAACGTTCCATTTCTCTGCAGTAACATGTACCCTTCATCCCACCATATAGATATAGGAAGATGTGGTGTGAGTGCCAATGAGACAACTCTCCATCCAAATAACAATTTATAAAAGTAAACCATTATAGGTCAATGTACGGCCTTCAACACGGAGCCTTGGCTCACACCGAACAACAAGCTATAAAGGGCCCCAAAAGTACTAGTGTAAAACCATTCAAACGGTAAAACCAACTGTCTAGTCTATATAAAAAACGAGAAACGAGAAACACGTATAAATTACATAAACAAACGACAACTACTGTACATCAGATTCCTGACTTAGGACAGGTGCAAACATTTGCAGCGGGATTAAACGTTTTAATGGTACCAAACCTTCTCCCTTTTTCTGAAACAATAGTATAACATCACATGTCGTTTACATATCTTATTTGTTATGTCATACCCGTATATATTCAGATTGCATTGAGAACATTAACACGGGCGTGCTCCAAACACAGATAATTCCTCCGCCTTTACTAGGAAGAACGACTGAGGTGTGGTGGTAAATCAAGGCGACAATATTTACCAATGTTCAAATATCGTTAATCGATTAGGAAAAGACAAATCAAGGTGGCAAACTGTCGGGATTTCAATGCGGGTGATGGATACATAGCAGTAGACGCTCATCTTATCGAAGCACCCAATCACGCTACGTTAGGATGTGATCAATGTTTTTAAGACGTTGCGCACGGTATTGGTGCCTCTTTGGAAAAATGCGATAGATAGCGAGTTATTCCAATTCAAGCTCTTTTCCTACACAATAAATATCCATGTCCTAAATATCATTCGAAAGGAAAATAACAAAATAAATCAATAGAATAGATGATTTTGTGCTTTGTATATTATTTAAAGAAAAACTTTGCTCATTTCGAGGCCTATAACGTCATTTTAGGGGTATCCCGCTGTTACAATTTTGTTTTGTGCGCGTCTTTGAAATCACCGTGCGGATTAATTAGTATGTTAAATGTGACAAAATTTTGCAACAGTATTCTATATTATCAACAACAAATGGCACCTTAGACGTTTTTAAATGTGAGTGAAAGAAGATTGTCAAAATCGTTGAGATTAGAAAGAGAAAAATGTCCCATTCAGCTGCTCAGTTCCTAAAAAACTTTCTGCCTTCACTCTCATAAGATATTATAGATGTAAGGGCTTCTTATAATATCAGAAAATTTATACATGTCCTAAAGAAGATATCTGAAGTCATCACTATATAACTGCAGTCCTATTTTTAAAACATCGTCAGTTTTCCCGTGTCCAATAAAATGTCCCAGTTGACAAAATGACACATAGAATAATTCGGATGCTGTTTATTTAACAAAATTTCACTTGGTCCCTAATTTTAACACCTTTTAATTCACATGAAGGGAAAATACATTTAATTTCCTCTAAAATGATATGATATATATTTTTGTTTAAGCTGCAGGTAGAAAATACGAAACGATCTGAGATGTCCAATGAAATGTCCCCATAACTGTAATTTCACGTTCACGTCATGATAACGTTAAACTGTACATGACTTTTCTTGCATATTTGGCAAACAATTAATTTCATGAAATGGTCTGATCTATATTAAATAAATTTCATGTTTAATATGCATCAAAGTAGATCAGCATTGTATAAATGATTTAAGATACCGAAATATTTAACACAGATACTTGATAGGGACTAGGCTCTTGGGCCATAAAAGTGAGAAAAGTTACATATGATCACAGTATCACTTTTAAAAGGGAACATATAGTGAAAATGAAAATGTGATCAACAGTGAGCTCATCTTATCTATTTCCCCTTAGCCAGATTATAAACGATTCCAAATAAACCCCTGACCTTCTTTCCTAGCGTTACTATAAAACGAATCGAAACTATATATATGATTCATTTTTTCAGCCAACTTGCAGAACCGGTATTTTGTTTTCATATTTGTATTCTAAGCTCCATGTAATAGTGAAAATATATAAATGTCTGTGCTTTTTCACAAAAATCTTACGCCAAAAATTTGTGTTTACCGCGAGTAGTTCAATCTCTATAGTCATTTGCATAGCAAGTGTATATGAAGGTTATTACTTCTAGAAGTAATGTGTAGCAGAATGGAGTTTGTTGTCTCGAATCTCCAACAGAACAGAATTGCCTGCTATATAGGCATGCGATGAAACGAGGTTTTATATCTTAATTGAAACTTGTCATTTACATTAATTTAAGAGAGAAAGAGAGAGAAAAAGCAAATATGAGCTCACTGTTAGGGTAATTTTGTCCAACAAATATGATGGATTGCACGTAAACATGTAGCAGGCTCCATTGTTTTAATTTACAGACAATCCTATGTATATTTTACTGAACCTAGTTTAAGCACCCTTTCGAAAAACAAAGTCACCATGCACTCTACGCCACATTTCCGAAGTTCCTTCCTTCCTATATTTCTAGAAAGCGTATATTTTTAGGAAGTTAAATATTCTTTGCATGCATAACCAATTTATAGAAAAAGAATATTAAATACTAATAAACAAGGTCATATTTTCTCTGACTGTTAATGACGTCTTTACACTAAATCCATTAGATGTTGGATGTGTACTGATTGATATATAGTCTTAGATACATGATTTTTATTAGTTCTTATTGGCTTTGAACTAGCTGTCAGTAACTGCGAGTACTCTCAGATCTGTACTTTGTGTCTTTTGTTGTAATGGAAGTATAAATACCCTGCCACGTCCGGTCTGTGTTTTTGTTAAATGTTTTTCTGCTTTGTATCGATTTGATGAGTTAAGCCATTTTCAACTGATTTTTATAGTTTGTTCTTATGTTGTGCTGTAACACCACTGTCCAAGGTTAAGGGAGGGTTGAGCGCTCACAAACATGTTTAACCCCGCCACATTCTTTATGTGTCTGTCCCAAGTCAGGAGCCTGTAGTTGAGTGTTGTCGTTGATTCATGTTTGTCATATTTGTTTTGTAAATTGTTTTGTTATAAATTAGGCCATTAGTTTTCTCAGTTGAATTGTTTCATATTTTTCATGTCGGGGCCTATTTTAGCCGACTATACGGTATGGGATTTTCTCATTGTTGAAGGCCGTACGGTTGCCTATAAATGCTTACATCCACTTTATTTAAACTTGGGTGGATAGTTGTCTCATTGGCAGTCATACCACATCTCCTTATTTTTATATACTACATTTAAAATTGAATGCTTCTTTTGTAAATTCATTGGGGTGTAAAGCGTTGACCGAAGTACATTTTGTATGAAGCGCGGAAGCGTTTCATTCTAAAATGTACGCACGGTCAACGCTTTACAACCCTATGAAATTACTAAAAGAAGCATTCAATACTTATAATTACATTTTTCGCTATGATCATGAAAACACGATTCCTATCAAGTTTTTTTTTTTTACCTGTGCACTTTATTGTGGAAACGGATGTCATCATGTATGTTTCAATTCATGCAATTCATTTTGAAATGAAGAATGACGCGAGATTGCTGTTAGCCAATCAAAATAACGTATAATAATGAAACATACATCTAATGTAATTATTGAAGATTGAATACGCTGAATGTATAAAAATTGACATCCTATTTTCCTGGTTTATTTTAACAAATAAATCAACCACAAAATGTTTGCTAGTGAATCTGTGGTTCTCTCCGAGCACTATGGCTTCCTTCAACAATAAAACTGACCACCACGATATAGCCAATAGTGCTGAATGTGGCGTTACTACACCCAAACAATCAATCAACCAATCTGTGAAAATATTAATTTTTTTGTTTATAGTAGATCTATTTTTATCTTCACAGAACGTCACAAAACATGACTGGACTAAATTGCGTTTTATACTGAGTCTTGTAAAACAAAATCAACAACTGAAACCGCCGAAACCTAAAAATAACCCGTTTGAAAACGGTCTGAAAATGTCAAAGAAAATTGAGTGTTAACCGATACCCAGTTATATGTTGAAATTGGAATAGCTAAAAACAATTTATGGTATAAAAGTACATTAATTGTGTTCCTGGTCCATATTACTTCCTATCAGAAAACATTAATCCATGTATATTTACGAGAGCATATATTAAAAAAAATATATGAATTTTGTCACATGAAAATTAGAATATTTTTATAAATCGGATTTCGGCCTGCAAATATTGGTTAAATTTTGGTCTATATAAAAAGGGATATAGTTTCCATACTTGGACAAATTTCAAAATAATAATATACAGTATGGATCGCCGACCTTTTTTAAAGCTTAAGTTTGTGAAAATTATCATATTTTGTAAGGATTATACATGGAAAAGGTACATTCATGTGAATAAAAAGAAAACTAAACGTCAGAGTTTAAAATAATATATACATATGAGACGATAGCTCTTATAATGTGTTTTCGGATGAGGATTTAACCCTATAAAATATGAAATATGAATTATAAACACTAGTATAAGCCACACTTTATGAAAAAATAATATAACGGACCTCTTATGAATCAAGTGTTGATAAAATGAGATTATGAAAAGAATATCAACTACTTTGAAAAAAAAATTAAGAAGCATTTGAATATTAATGTAAACTAAAAAAGACACATTCAGGGAGAGAAATTATTAAATAACATCGAACAAAAGAAACGTATAATAGGAGAAAGACACAAAATAAACCACCAAAATATTAAACATTTCACTCGCCAAGATTGAAGAAGTCTTGCGACAAAGAGAATATTGCTAAATTTTAAGAAAAGAAGAAACTGATAATACACAAACGGTAAAGGAAAATTAAGAAAATAAGACATCGAAGTTTATAGACGACGACATTCATTGTGATATTTTGGAAGCACGCCCGTCCTAAGAGTACAGAGGAAGTGTCAATTTTCCCCTGCATTTGTTTCACTCATAGTATCCAATTAGTTTTAAAGTTTCAAAACATTCAGTATTTTGAAAATGAAAGACGCTAAATAATATACAAAAATATTTTAAATCATGTTACATACATTCAAGAAACCAACTTGTTATCATGGTTATTCAGTGCTAATCATTGCTGTTGAGTATAATTTTGACACAAACATACAAGTGTTGCACGAGTTTTAAATATATGATTTTAATGCTATGAAAATTTGGATATCAGCAATGTTTGCATTTATAAATGCCAACACCGGCTTGAAAAAGCAAAATATATAATGAAGCAACTTTGGAAATCTCTGCAAAGAATACTTATTAAAGAATGTAATTCTACGGTCACTTTAAGTGGCATTTTCACATATAATATCTTTATTGTCATATATATAAGACATCTGCCCTCAGTTCTAATGACTGTTTTATAAAGGAGCCAATATTTTAACATGTTCCATGATAGTGGGTTTAGCATTCCTTTTACTTTTTGTTTTGGGTAAGAGACATAAAATCATGAGAAGGTGAACAAATTTCAAATAGATTATCCCTTAGTTTTTTGTTAATTTTACATTCAAGGAGGAAGTTAAAACGTTTACGCTTGAATCGTTCTTTGGAACAACGTCAACATCCTCGATTTATTGAGAACGTCGTGTAACGCTCAGTGGTACCAATACCGTGCGTAACGTCTAAGTGTTCTTATAATGTAAAAACTACTCATGTAGTTTCAAGAAAACAAACGATCATGATAGCGAATTTGTTGATCGATAAGATGTGTGGCTGATGATGCATGCTGTATGCATAACAGGAGACGATTACTGGTCTCATTCCTTGTGGAGTTCATGCGTTTCCCCCTGTTGTTTTCACTTGATTTGTATACTAGTATTCAGATTAGATTTGCGAATCTTGAACATCGGTAAACTACTGTTGCAACTTAATTTGTACATTTCAAATAGATTTACGAGTTTTAGAGTTTTCCAATTCGATGTTTGCAGAATTAATAGTAAGATCACAAACAGTTCTAGTGTATTCTATGAATTTTAATAAACCTTCCAATAAAACAACCCTTTGATGGACTTCGATGGCTCTTAATGTTCATATGTTTTAAGGTCATGGAGCAATTTGACTACATTACACTATAACATAGGTGTTGTTCTTATATTGTTTTGAAAGTCTCGGCTAAAACGTTCGAGTCAATAATTTATCTGGTAATTCGACTTTCACACCTACGTTCCTTACTAAGTACGATATTTTAGAAAAATTGTAAATCTATAGTGTGTTCCTTCGCTGTAAAAACCAAAGAAGAGGATATAAAAAAAACTAAGTGTTTCGGATAAATTTTACAATTTTAATGAACAGTAAATAACAGAATACTACCACACGAATCATACTTCATGTTAGTATACATGAGCGTTACATTCATACGTATAACATTTGATATAAGATATGCTAGATCTTGTTTTCAAAATTGCCGTATACTTTTAACTCAAAATACCAACTCAAACATAACATTGTTGTAAAGAAAAAACGGCTGAAATAACAATAAACAATTAAGTTCTACAGTCGCCACCATGAGTTGGTTATCGTTACAGCGTCTCTTTTTCTCAACTGTCTCCTTTCTTGACATGTCTCTCATATATCATACTTATTCACTAATGACAATCATCCATTATTATCGGTATTTTCATGTTTCTGGCGTTAGCACTTACTATTGTATGTGACTTTTGAATCTCGTAAGGATTGATAACATCTAGTATGAAATGCTTACTCTGTCGACACACATTGTATCGCTCCAGTTGATGATCATGCAATTCCATTGAATTATGACTGTGTTTACAACATCCTTATATTTATGTTTAACACTAAGATTTGTGAAATCTTAACTGAACATTTGTATTCTAATTTGAAATCTTACAGATAAAAGTTTTGTGGATAGTAATATCCAATTATTTCGCGGTTTCCAACCTCCTCGATAACGTCTTTATGAATGTAGTATGTTGGCTAGTTATGTTTCTTCTTTATTGCATGCTTCCTTAAGATTTTTGTACTTAGAATTCAATTAATTCCATATGTCAACCGATTTCCCCCTAGCAATCCATTCAAGTCATTCTCAAAGGTTTTGTATATTGACATATAAGGAGATGATGATGATGATTATCTAATATCACCTTATGATATACCGATATTTGTACGCACGTCACGTGTCACTGTTTTACCCTTTATTGTGTATCCTCAAGACCAAATTTTGAGATGCCAAATACAATTAGCATTATTTAAAGAGCATTAAAATGAAAACAAAAATGAAAGACATGGGGGTGTACTAGTATTACAGACAAGTGTCTATACAACATGTCAAACTATAAATCGCTCGGAGTCTAGTAAAGCTTGATAAATATTTAAGAGATACTATTAAAGACCAGCATCAACGAAAAATACCTCCAAAACACAAAACATAAGAATATGACTAAACTCTTTTTCACATGCCACGAATAACACGGCGATTGCGACTAGTGGAGCATGAACTGTTTACCCCGATTTGCCACAGGTGATTTCAATACTAGTTTAATTTTAAAGTGGTCCGTATTGTTATTATTTTGGTTTTGTGATTGTGCTTTTATTGTTTTCCCGGTCTGTATTTTTTTCTACAGATAAAAGAGAGGCAGTTTTATATATCCTTTTTCATGGAAAACTGTTTTCATTTCAAGCTTTCACATTGCATGATCAAGTTTAAGGGATAGATAACTTATAGTAACTAGTGGTGGTGTACGTCTAAGGATTTGATAGGAAACATTTATTTATCAGTCCGCTACTTGTGATGCTTAATCACCAGCTATGACTCTCCAACTTATTGTAACAACAGTTATAAACAGCTATGGTCATTGGTGGTGTAGGAACTTGGCTGGTGATCGGTCAAGAACATCTCAGTGACTGGTTCAGTCGGTATCTTGGTGGGGTTCGTGTTGTCAATTTTTTTTCTGTTTATTACTAAGTATATTGTGTACTGTTGTTTGTCTTATCGTCTTTTTTATTTTGATTATGATGTTGTCTTTTTCCCCTGGACAAATGGTAGTTGATCGCTTCTTTGTATATTCTTCCGTTCCAGGGCCAGGATTTTGAAAGGGGGCGTAAATCCACGAAATGAATATATACCACCAAGCGGAGAGACGCGATTTTTTTTTTTTTTAGATTTTATTCTAAAAATCTTATTAACCGGGAGGATTTTTTATATGTGTTGGGATCAAAGGGAGCATATGCCCTCCACGACCACCCTTCTCAGTCACGGCTGGTTCCGCTACTGTCTTAAAGTTTATTCTATTTTCAACAACAACAACTGAAATTATTCAACACTTGAATTTTTTTTTACTATCACAGCAGTTCTTTTTGATAACGGACTCTTTTTCTAATGCCTTGATACGCACAATCATGTTCGCTTATAAAACACAAAAATATCGGTAAGTTGTTGATGAAGTAATTATTAATTTCATGTCGGTACTTAGGATATATTCGTAGATATCGCTTATCGTTCCTGATGAAAAAAAAAAAGAACTTCCGGGAGAGAATAATTGAACCAGGAAATAAAATTTAGGAAAACAATGTTTTCCTTGATGAGTATGTCAAAAAGACATTATTAAGACATGTATTTATGATCTTGAATTTAAAGCAGAAAGGCTAATTTCACATGAACAATTCTACGTAAAAATGTATTCATGATATTCGGCCCGGTAAAATTTTCTTCATCACTCAAATATATAATTTGGCATACAAAACTAATCGTGAATGTAAAACACAGTGATATCTGATTTTCAGACTGACTGCTTGGACCATACTGTTGATTTGAATTGTGCTGTTAATATTCAGTTTATATTAGGTTGGTGTTTTTATGCACAGAGTCTAATTTCCTCCTGCACCGAAAATTACATTTTCTTTTTCTGCCAGAAGCTTAATTTGCATTATTAACACATGTTTCCTATATGACCACTATCCAGATATCCATGTAAGAGATGTTTTATGGATACAAGTGTGGTTAAGGTCCCACTCATACAAAAATAGGATCATTATCACAGTTGTCAATCTTTTTAATTTTATTGTGTTTTAGAAAATCATTTTCAGTCAACATTGTAAAGTATATAGAGTAATGTCATTTTTGCCTTTCTGTGGATTTTGTAGTCAATTTGTAAATCTGGAGAGAAGTTTTAAAGAATAGGATTACATTCAAGGCTAAGCAGTTAAAAAATACAGATACATAAAAATATATCATGTTATTTAGAATCATTGTTCTCCCAAGAAAGTTTTTAATGCACAGAAATTTGTAGCGTGTTACCATTTTATTCCTGTGAACTATTGTAACACTAACAAACAAAATATTAACATGTGTTCAATGTGTATAGACATGCTAGAACAGTCAGGCACATAACTCTATAGGGTTATTACAGAAAATATCTTACATGTGTTATTACAGATATTTTTATGAGTTGTCTACTCTTTAATCCTTAAATTTTCTAAATCTGTAATAACATATGTTTGTTATTTGTAAAATAAATCATCAACATTTTAATTTTTAGTGGACTCTAGGGAACTCTTGAAACTTGCGCTGAAACTAAATGCATAGCCTTGATAACTAATTTTTGAATTAAATTAATACATTTATCATTAACAATGGTAAATCAATGAGACAAGGTTTTTAAGTGATAATCTTAGCTGTAATAACAAGGCTTAGTTATAAAAGGCATGTAACTTATTATATGAGGCACTTGGGAATTACTGGGAAGCTTGCGCAGAACCTCATTACATGTACATGCTCTGATCATTATTTCTTACAATAAATTAAAATATATTGTAATTAAACATAATGTATGTCTGAGCAAATGCTTTGGAGTGATAAAGAGAAGCTGTAATAACACCCTTTAGTTTTTACAGGCATATTTTTTCTGTAATAACATAGGTGTACTATGCATGATTGGCAAAATATGAACTGCTACATGTACATGTATATCGTTCTATAGTTCAGTATACACAAAGACAACAGTAATATCAATAAAACTTGTATACATTTTAACAAGACTGATGATATATATTGTCCCTTTGAAACATGTAACATACATATGTTATCACAGGTCTTTGATTTTTTAGTCCACAATAACAAATGTATGTTATTTTCTCTGATAACTCTATAGAGTTATATCCTTGACTGTAGAAGGTGCTCATAGAATAGAGACTATAAAGGGCCCAAAAAATTAATATAATAGAGAAAATAGCCAATAATATTAAGAGAAAATGGGTTGTAAAATATAAAGATAAGAGAGTAATGGAAAAAATAGAAATAGAGATATTGCCTTAAAAATAAGAAATAGAGATATTGGCTTAAAATTAAGAATATATTGGCCTGGGAGAACACTGATCTGAATGATAATCAGATATCACTTTTGATATAAGACTTATAAAACATACTTCAGTGTATAGAATACAGAGAGATATGTACATCACTACATGTATGTCTTGATAAAGGGAGACATAATTTTTAAGTAGTATTTCTTCTCCTGGTTCTTGTTCCCATACAACCTTCTTCAGGCCAAAACTTTTTTATCATTTGACAGTATTTGCCAGATTGACATTGACAGTAACATGTATTTACAGTCATTGAAATTCTAATTTCTGTCAAGAGTGGTAGACCAGTGATGTCAATTTTCTTGTTCAATGTAAAATTCACAGTTTGGAATGTTAATGTTTCATTAAGTAGGCCATGAGATCAATATTATTTTAATTTCTACCTGGTCCTGTTGAAAAAGAAGACAATAAAACAAAGTAACGGGTACATAACAAAATTGTGACCAAAATAGTTGCAGACCATTTTGTTTATCTATTCATAAAAAAATCATGGCTCTCTTACATACAAAAAAAATTATATTTTATGCACTAAGAACACATGGAAATTACGGTCTGACACTTTGGGCATGCTATCACCTTGTACAAATGTATGTTTCAGCTTATTTCCCATTTAAAATTAGTTAACATATTCTTTCTCATACCAAAACCAACTTACAATTGCAAGAAGTTTACATGTGCCACCCCAGTCTAGGGTATTTTCCCAAGAAAATGCATGCATACAACATGTACAATGTATATTAAATCACAATGCACTATTTTACCCAGTCATTTCAAAGTGCAATTCATTTTTTTCATTTTGCCATCTATTGAGAATTTTGAGAGTTTTCCATCTGCATACATGTGTATATATATTTTTTAATATAATTATTGCATTGTAAAATATGCTTTTTATAATCAATTTTTCCTCTAAAATAAGTCATTTGTAAGTTGCACTTGTAATTCTGTTTCTGCATTTTTTACTTTGATCTTAAATCGTTAAATTAACCTTTTTATAAAACTACAAACCTATATTTATATGTACATAATTTCCACACAGAGGACATGGAATGTATTTCATATTTATAAAAGAATAAAAAAATTAATGTGGAATATGTCATGTATGTAGAAAATAAATACTCAGCTGTGAATTAACTTTGGATGTCAACTAGAGGGCAAAAATATTTGAGAATGTGACTTTACATTGGACGTCGATTTGAGGAATGGACATCGATCTGAGTGTAACACGTTTACCATGGCAGCAAGTAGTGTTGAAAACTGCACCTTTTCAACATTTCCCTAATTTTCATCAACGTTTGATATGTTTACATAGATTTTAAAAAGGCAAACCCTAGAAACAAATTCAAATTCAATGAACATGTTAAATAAGGGATTGTACTTCTTCTCATAAAAGATTTTGTTCTTTCTCAAATGTGCTCTATGTTTCCTTAAACGAGTTTAAGCATATACATGTATGCAGTCAAAAATTAACTCTTTTGTTATTTTGCAAAGGAATGTTTATTATAATGTCAATAATTTGTATTTCGATAAAAATATAAGGTATTGTCACATGTTTGTAATCTACAAAATGTAATACCTTTGAAATGTATACATCTGTACATATCTTTTTGTCATTTATTTTCTGAATCCCTACAAAGCTTTCATATTTTAGGGGTAACAATGGGTTGTAATGCCCCTACTTCTTAACATAAATTGATCAACATTAGGGCTCATGTAATCCTGTTTACATTAGTTTAATTAAGATGTACATTGTAAAATATAATGTACAGATAAAGTAAAATTCTAAATACTGTAAATGTCAAAACAGAAATTTTAAAAGTTCCTTCTTCTGGATGTGTATGCACATTTGAAAGACGCCTTTATTTAGAGTTGTTTTTTAAAACTACCTTGGGTGTTGTCTTTAGCAGGAGTAAATATATAAGTGGACCTCCTCAGTACTTTAATATATGAAAAAACTTTAAAATATGCCCAATCAATTATTTCAAATACTGTTTTAATATTTGTTTGGTGAGCTCAAATATTTAATAAATAGTTTTCAAACAAAGGAACTAGAATCATTTCAATAATTAATTGTAACTTCATACTGTTAGCATACAATAACCATTTGCAAAATGTATTTAATATATCTCAGTCATTGGCATGATTTGTTTTAAAATCTAAGATAGAAAATTTTATCAGCATAAATTTCTTATAGAATGCATGATGCATATTGGTGTTTATATACAATCTGGTAGGCACATGCAATTATTACATGTATTATTAATAAATGGAGTTTTATTATTAAAGTTAGTAACAATTACTCATGATCACTGACTGTCCTTTTCATTAAAACTTGTTTATTATTGTTGTCACTTTTCAGTATAAATCTGTCTTGTCCACATGAGTGAAAGTGAAACAGAACAAAACACTGAGAGGACTCCTCTTATGGACACTTCTGCCTCCATTGACTCCTCAACCAGGAGAAGTTTTGCTAGGGAGGAGTATCAAGACTTAGAAGGACAGCAACCAAGGGTAAGTCATAGACTCTCCATTGACTACACAACCAGGAGAAGTTTTACTAGGGAGGAGTATCAAGACTTAGAAGGACAGCAACCAAGGGTAAGTTATAGACTGTCTCCATTGACTACACAATCAGGAGAAGTTTTACTTGGAAGGAGTATGAAGACTTAGAGGGACAGCAACCAAGGTTAAGTGATAGACTGTCTCCATTGACTACACAAACAGGAGAAGTTTTCGTAGGGAGAAGTATCAAGACTTAGAGGGACAGCAACCAACATGACCAAGGGTAAGTGATAGACTGTCTCCATTGATTACACAATCTGGAGAAGTTTTACTAGGGGTATGAAGACTTAGAGGGACAGCAACCAAGGTTATGTGATAGACTGTCTCCATTGACTCCACACGGCACAACTGGTCAGGGAAGAGAATGAAGACTCTCAACCAGGAGATATATATTATTAGTCTTAAAAATAAAAGGTATTGTGTTACAAAAGAAGATTAAAACTTAGACAGTAACAGTTTGTACTAGCAGAATCATTGTAACTGTCACTTTTTCACACCTCCAGAGTGAACTCAAAATTTGGCCTTACTTTAAAGCTTTTAACATATTTAAAAAATAATGAGAAATGTTTTACATGTCAATTGAGCAATACAAGTACATCTTTAGTTGAAAGCTAAGTTCGATAATATATAACCACTAAATTGTGGTAAATTTCTTTCATTGATTGTACAAGGCAAATGTAGAACTGTACATGTCTTCAGGATTTCTCCACCAATCCAATTTTTCTAATGCTTCAAAATGCCTATCCTAAAGTTTAGTTTTCTGTGCAGTTTTGATAGCTAAACCTGACAAAAAAGGTTCTACCTTCTCACCCTATTTTTTCAAGGTGGAAACCCTGAATACATGCTTTTATTTTGGTCTTTAAAAATATATTATAGCAATAGCAGAACATTTTGATTTTGGTGATGTCTTTGTTTCTGTTTTTTTTAGCCCAGAGAGGAAGATGAAGGCAAAGAACCAGAGAGAGGCCAAGGTCACAGAGAAGAAGTGGTACCAGTGGGGAGGAGGAACAAGAAGAACAAGAGTTTTACTATGGAGCAAAACATGTTATCATGTTATTTGGGTAAGAGACATAAAATCATGAGAAAGTGAATTTCAAATAGATTATCCCTTAGTTTTTTGTTAATTTTACATTCAAGGAGGAAGTTAAAACGTTTACGCTTGAATTTCTTTGGAACAACGTCAACATCCTCGATTTATTGAGAACGTCGTAACGCTCAGTGGTACCAATACCGTGCGTAACGTCTAAGTGTTCTTATAATGTAAAACCTACTCATGTAGTTTCATGAAAACAAACGATCATGATAGCGAATCTGTTGATCGATAAGATGCGTGGCTGATGATGCATGTTGCATGCATAACAGGAGACGATTACTGGTCTCATTCCTTGTGGAGTTCATGCGTTTCCCCTGTTGTTTTCACTTGATTTGTATACTAGTATTCAGATTAGATTTATGAATCTTGAACATCGGTAAACTACTGTTGCAACTTAATTTGTACATTTCAAATAGATTTACGAGTTTTAGAGTTTTCCAATTCGATGTTTTCAGAATTAATAGTAAGATCACAAACAGTTCTAGCGTTTTCTATGAATTTTAATAAACCTTCCAATAAAACAAACCTTTGATGGACTTCGATGGCTCTTAATGTTCATATGTTTTAAGGTCATGGAGCAATTTGACTACATTACACTATAACATAGGTGTTGTTCTTATATTGTTTTGAAAGTCTCGGCTAAAACGTTGGAGTCAATAATTTATCTGGTAATTCGACTTTCACGCCTACGTTCCTTACTAAGTACGATATTTTAGAAAAATTGTAAATCTGTAATGTGTTCCTTCGCGGTAAAAACCAAAGAAGAGGATGTAAAAAAACTAAGTGTTTCGGATAAGTTTTACAATTTTAATGAACAGTAAATTACAGAATACTACCACATGAATCATACTTCATGTTAGTATACATGAGCGTTACATTCATACGTATAACATTTGATATAAGATATGCTAGATCTTGTTTTCAAAATTGCCGTATACTTTTAACTCAAAATACCAACTCAAACATAACATTGTTGTAAAGAAAAAACGGCTGAAATAACAATAAACAATTAAGTTCTACAGTCGCCACCATGAGTTGGTTATCGTTACAGCGTCTCTTTTTCTCAACTGTCTCCTTTCTTGACATGTCTCTCATATATCATACTTATTCACTAATGACAATCATCCATTATTATCGGTATTTTCATGTTTCTGGCGTTAGCACTTACTATTGTATGTGACTTTTGAATCTCGTAAGGATTGATAACATCTAGTATGAAATGCTTACTCTGTTGACACACATTGTATCGCTCCGGTTGATGCTCATGCAATTCCACTGAATTATGACTGTGTTTACAACATCCTTATATTTATGTTTAACACTAAGATTTATGAAATCTTAACTGAACATTGGTATTCTAATTTGATATCTGACAGATTAAAATTTTGTGGATAGTAATATCCAATTATTTCGCGGTTTCCAACCTCCTCGAGAAACGTCTCTATGAATGTAGTATGTTGGCTAGTTATGTTTTGCTTTATTGCATGCTGCTTTTAAGATTTTTGTACTTACAATTCAATTAATTCCATATGTCAACCGATTTCCCTAGCAATCCATTCAAGTCATTCTCAAAGGTTTTGTATACTGACATATAAGGAGATGATGATGATAATCTAATATCACCTTATGATATACCGATATTTGTACGCACGTCACGTGTCTCTGTTTTACCCTTTATTGTGTATCCTCAAGACCAAATTTTGAGATGCCAAATACATTTAGCATTATTTAAAGAGCATTAAAATAAAAACAAAAATGAAATACATGGGATTGAACTAGTATTACAGACAAGTGTGTATACAACATGTCAAACTATAAATAGCTCGGAGTCTAGTAAAGCTTGATAAATATTTAAGAGATACTATTAAAGACCAGCATCAACGAAAAATACCTCCAAAACACAAAACATAAGAATATGACTAAACTCTTTTTCACATGCCACGAATAACACGGCGATTGCGACTAGTGGAGCATGAACTGTTTACCCCGATTTGCCACAGGTGATTTCAATACTAGTTTAATTTTAAAGTGGTCCGTATTGTTATTATTTTGGTTTTGTGATTGTGCTTTTATTGTTTTCCCGGTCTGTATTTTTTTCTACAGATAAAAGAGAGGCAGTTTTATATATCCTTTTTCATGGAAAACTGTTTTCATTTCAAGCTTTCACATTGCATGATCAAGTTTAAGGGATAGATAACTTATAGTAACTAGTGGTGCTGTACGTCTAAGGATTTGATAGGAAACATTTATTTACCAGTACGCTACTTGTGATTCTTAATCACCGGCTATGACTCTCCAACTTATTGTAACAGCAGTTATAAACAGCAATGGTCATTTGTGGTGTAGGAACTGGTGATCGGTCAAGAACATCTCAGTGACTGGTTCAGTCGGTATCTTGGTGGGGTTCGTGTTGTCAATTTTTTTTCTGTTTATTACTAAGTATATTGTGTACTGTTGTTTGTCTTATCGTCTTTTTTATTTTGATTATGATGTTGTCTTTTTCCCCTGGACAAATGGTAGTTGATCGCTTCTTTGTATATTCTTCCGTTCCAGGGCCAGGATTTTGAAAGGGGGCGTAAATCCACGAAATGAATATATACCACCAAGCGGAGAGACGCGATTTTTTTTTTTTTTTTTTTTTTTTAGATTTTATTCTAAAAATCTTATTAACCGGGAGGATTTTTTATATGTGTTGGGATCAAAGGAGCATTATGCACTTTACGACCACCCTTTCAGTCACGGCTGGTTCCGCTACTGTCTTAAAGTTTATTCTATTTTCAACAACAACAACTGAAATTATTCAACACTTGAATTTTTTTTTACTATCACAGCAGTTCTTTTTGATAACGGACTCTTTTTCTAATGCCTTGATACGCACAATCATGTTCGCTTATAAAACACAAAAATATCGGTAAGTTGTTGATGAAGTAATTATTAATTTCATGTCGGTACTTAGGATATATTCGTAGATATCGCTTATCGTTCCTGATGAAAAAAAAAAAGAACTTCCGGGAGAGAATAATTGAACCAGGAAATAAAATTTAGGAAAACAATGTTTTCCTTGATGAGTATGTCAAAAAGACATTATTAAGACATGTATTTATGATCTTGAATTTAAAGCAGAAAGGCTAATTTCACATGAACAATTCTACGTAAAATGTATTCATGATATTCGCCCGGTAAAATTTTCTTCATCACTCAAATATATAATTTGGCATACAAAACTAATCGTGAATGTAAAACACAGTGATATCTGATTTTCAGACTGACTGCTTGGACCATACTGTTGATTTGAATTGTGCTGTTAATATTCAGTTTATATTAGGTTGGTGTTTTTTTATGCACAGAGTCTAATTTCCTCCTGCACCGAAAATTACATTTTCTTTTTCTACCAGAAGCTTAATTCGCATTATTAACACATTTTTCCTATATGACCACTATCCAGATATCCATGTAAGAGATGTTTTAAGGATACAAGTGTGGTTAAGGTCCCACTCATACAAAAATAGGATCATTATCACAGTTGTCAATCTTTTTAATTTTATTGTGTTTTAGAAAATCATTTTCAGTCAACATTGTAAAGTATATAGAGTAATGTCATTTTTGCCTTTCTGTGGATTTTGTAGTCAATTTGTAAATCTGGAGAGAAGTTTTAAAGAATAGGATTACATTCAAGGCTAAGCAGTTAAAAAATACAGATACATAAAAATATATCATGTTATTTAGAATCATTGTTCTCCCAAGAAAGTTTTTAATGCACAGAAATTTGTAGCGTGTTACCATTTTATTCCTGTGAACTATTGTAACACTAACAAACAAAATTCTAAATGCAATATTAACATGTGTTCAATGTGTCTAGACATGCTAGGACAGTCAGGCATATAACTCTATAGGGTTATTACAGAAAATATCTTACTTGTGTTATTACAGATATTTTATGAGTTGTCTATTCTTTAATCCTTAAATTTTCTAAATCTGTAATAACATATGTTTGTTATTTGTAAAATAAATCATCAACATTTTAAATTTTAGTGGACTCTAGGGAACTCTTGAAACTTTGCTGAAACTAAATGCATAGTCTTGATAACTAATTTTGAATTAAATTAATACATTTATCATTAACAATGGTAAATCAATGAGACGAGGCTTTTAAGTGATAATCTTAGCTGTAATAACAAGGCTTTGTTATAAAAGGCATGTAACTTATTATATGAGGCAGTTGGGAATTACTGGGAAGCTATGCAGAACCTCATTACATGTACATGCCCTGATCATTATTTCTTACAACATGTTACAATGAATTAAAATATATTGTAATTAAACATGATGTATGTCTGAGCAAATGCTTTGGAGTGATAAAGAGAAGCTGTAATAACACCCTTTAGTTTTTACAGGCATATTTTTTCTGTAATAACATAGGTGTACTATGCATGATTGGCAAAATATGAACTGCTACATGTACATGTATATCGTTCTATAGTTCAGTATACACAAAGACAACAGTAATATCAATAAAACTTGTATACATTTTAACAAGACTGATGATATATATTGTCCCTTTGAAACATGTAACATACATATGTTATCACAGGTCTTTGATTTTTTAGTCCACAATAACAAATGTATGTAATTTTTCTCTGATAACCCTATAGAGTTATATCCTTGACTGTAGAAGGTGCTCATAGAATAGAGACTATAAAGGGCCCAAAAAATTAATATAATAGAGAAAATAGCCAATAATATTAAGAGAAAATGGGTTGTAAAATATAAAGATAAGAGAGTAATGGAAAAAATAGAAATAGAGAGACATTGCCTTAAAAATTAGAAATAGAGAGATATTGGCTTAAAGATTAAGAATATATTGGCCTGGGAGAACACTGATCTGAATGATAATATCACTTTTGATATAAGACTGTTATAAAACATACTTCAGTGTATAGAATACAGAGAGATATGTACATCACTACATGTATGTCTTGATAAAGGGAGACATAATTTTTAAGTAGTATTTCTTCTCCTGGTTCTTGTTCCCATACAACCTTCTTAATGCCAAAACTTTTTATCATTTGACAGTATTTGCCAGATTGACATTGACAGTTACATGTATTTACAGTCATTGAAATTCTGATTTCTGTCAAGAGTGGTAGACCAGTGATGTCAATTTTCATGTTTAATGTAAAATTCACAGTTTGGAATGTTCATGTTTCATTAAGTAGGCCATGAGATCAATGTTATTTTAATTTCTACTTGGTCCTATTGAAAAGAAGTTAAATAAACAAAGTAACAGGTACGTAACAAAATTGTGACCAGAATGGTTTCGGACCATTTTGTTTATCTATTCATAAAAAATCATGGCTCTCTTACATACAAAAAAATTATATTTTATGCACTAAGAACACATTGAAATTACAGTCTGACACTTTGGGCATGCTATCCCTTGTACAAATGTATATTTCAGCTTATTTCCCATTTAAAATTAGTTAACATATTCTTTCTCATACCAAAACCAACTTACAATTGCAAGAAGTTTACATTGCCACCCCAGTCTAGGATATTTTCCCAAGAAAATGCATGCATACAATGTATATTAAATCACAATGCACTATTTTACCCAGTCATTTCAAAGTGCAATTCATTTTTAATTTTGCCATCTATTGAGAATTTTGAGAGTTTTCCATCTGCATACATGTGTATATATATTTTTAATATAATTATTGCATTGTAAAATATGCTTTTTTTATAATCAATTTTTCCTCTAAAATAAGTCATTTGTAAGTTGCACTTGTAATTCTATTTCTGCATTTTTTTACTTTGATCTTAAATCGTTAAATTAACCTTTTTTATAAAAACTACAAACCTATATTTATATGTACATAATTTCCACACAGAGGACATGGAATGTATTTCATATCTATAAAAGAATAAAAAAAATTAATGTGGAATATGTCATGTATGTAGAAAAATAAATACTCAGCTGTGAATTAACTTTGGATGTCAATTAGAGGGCAAAAATATTGGACACTAATTTGAGAATGTGACTTTACATTGGACATCGATTTGAGGAATGGACATCGATCTGAGTGTAACACGTTTACCATGGCAGCAAGTAGTGTTGAAAACTGCACCTTTTCAACATTTCCCTAATTTTCATCAACGTTTGATATGTTTACATAGATTTTAAAAAGGCAAACCCTAGAAACAAATTCAAATTCAATGAACATGTTAAATAAGGGATTGTACTTCTTCTCATAAAAGATTTTGTTCTTTCTCAAATGTGCTCTATGTTTCCTTAAACGAGTTTAAGCATATACATGTATGCAGTCAAAAATTAACTCTTTTTGTTATTTTTGCAAAGGAATGTTTATTATAATGTCAATAATTTGTATTTGCGATAAAAATATAAGGTATTGTCACATGTTTGTAATCTACAAAATGTAATACCTTTGAAATGTATACATCTGTACATATCTTTGTCATTTATTTTTCTGAATCCCTACAAAGCCTTCATATTTTAGGGGTAACAATGGGTTGTAATGCCCCTACTTCTTAACATAAATTGATCAACATTAGGGCTCATGTAATCCTGTTTACATTAGTTTAATTAAGATGTACATTGTAAAATATAATGTACAGATAAAGTAAAAATTCTAAATACTGTAGATGTCAAAAACAGAAATTTTAAAAGTTCCCTTCTTCTGGATGTGTATGCACATTTGAAAGACGTCTTTTATTTAGAGTTGTTTTTTTAAACACTACCTTGGGTGTTGTCTTTAGCAGGGAGTAAATATATAAGTGGACCTCCTCAGTACTTTAATATATGAAAAAAACTTTAAAATATGCCCAATCAATTATTTCAAATACTGTTTTAATATTTGTTTGGTGAGCTCAAATATTTAATAAATAGTTTTCAAACAAAGGAACTAGAATCATTTCAATAATTAATTGTAACTTCATACTGTTAGCATACAATAACCATTTGCAAAATGTATTTAATATATCTCAGTCATTGGTTTGAAATCTAATATAGAATATTTTATCAGCATAAATTTCTTATAGAATGCATGATGCATATTGGTGTTTATATACAATCTGGTAGACACATGCAATTATTACATGTATTATTAATAAATGGAGTTTTATTATTAAAGTAAGTAACAATTACTCATGATCTCAGGCTGTCCTTTTACATAAAAACTTGTTTATTATTGTTGTCACTTTTCAGTATAAATCTGTCTTGTCCACATGAGTGAAAGTGAAACAGAACAAAACACTGAGAGGACTCCTCTTATGGACACTTCTGCCTCCATTGACTCCTCAACCAGGAGAAGTTTTGCTAGGGAGGAGTATCAAGACTTAGAAGGACAGCAACCAAGGGTAAGTCATAGACTCTCCATTGACTACACAACCAGGAGAAGTTTTACTAGGGAGGAGTATCAAGACTTAGAAGGACAGCAACCAAGGGTAAGTTATAGACTGTCTCCATTGACTACACAATCAGGAGAAGTTTTACTTGGGAGGAGTATGAAGACTTAGAGGACAGCAACCAAGGTTAAGTGATTGACTGTCTCCATTGACTACACAACCAGGAGAAGTTTTCTAGGGAGAAGTATCAAGACTTAGAGGACAGCAACCAACATGACCAAGGGTAAGTGATAGACTGTCTCCATTGATTACACAATCTGGAGAAGTTTTACTAGGGTATGAAGACTTAGAGGACAGCAACCAAGGTTATGTGATAGACTGTCTCCATTGACTCCACACGGCACAACTGGTCAGGGAAGAGAATGAAGACTCTCAACCAGGAGATATATATTATTAGTCTTAAAAATAAAAGGTATTGTGTTACAAAAGAAGATTAAAACTTAGACAGTAACAGTTTGTACTAGCAGAATCATTGTAACTGTCACTTTTTCACACCTCCAGAGTGAACTCAAAATTTGGCCTTACTTTAAAGCTTTTAACATATTTAAAAATAATGAGAAATGTTTTACATGTCAATTGAGCAGTACAAGTACATCTTTAGTTGAAACCTAACCCGATAATATATAACCACTAAATTGTGGTCAATTTCTTTCATTGATTGTACAAGGCAAATGTAGAACTGTACATGTCTTCAGGATTTCTCCACCAATCCAATTTTTCTAATGCTTCAAAATGCCTATCCTAAAGTTTAGTTTTCTGTGCAGTTTTGATAGCTAAACCTGACAAAAAAGGTTCTACCTTCTCACCCTATTTTTTCAAGGTGACCCCCCTTAATACATGCTTTTTATTTTGGTCTTTTAAAAATTATATTATAGCAATAGCAGAACATTTTGATTTTGGTGATGTCTTTGTTTCTGTTTTTTTTTTAGCCCAGAGAGGAAGATGAAGGCGAAAGAACCAGAGAGAGGCCAAGGTCACAGAGAAGAAGTGGTACCAGTGGGGAGGAGGAACAAGAAGAACAAGAGTTTTACTATGGAGCAAAACATGTTATCATGTTATTTGTTCCAGTCACACTTTGCATGTTGGTTGTTGTTGCAACCATTAGCTCAGTCAATTTCTACACAAAGAAAAGTGGCTATTTGTAAGTTTATTTTTAGTGGGGAAAGAAATAGATTTTATGGTTGATTTCATGGTTGAAGTAATAAAAAATTTAATTTCTGGAAAACTACATATGAAAAAGGAAGAATTTGTGAGCACTCATTTTTGATGAAAAAAGCAAATTTAACATTAACTTTGAATGTATGTAAATCAGATATTTCTTAGAGAGAAACCATTCTTGTAAAATTTTGATGGTAAATCCGATTAAGTGTTTATTTCATTTTAACTGTTCGAACTCAAATATGCAATGGGTTGTTTTGATTCAAAATTTTAAATGATTTTATTTCAAATTGACCAGATTATTAGGAATGTTGATGTGATGGGCAGTATAACTTTTGAAATCTTTTTTGTTTGTCATTGCATACCTGCTTAGTTTAGGGCTGTTCCAAAATTTATCGGGTGGGGGATGAGAGGCACTCAAATAATTAGATTTGAGTGGTTGCATTTTCCTTAGAATTTTGTAAGAATTTTAAGTAAACTGAACATTTGTATTTTATGTGTGGTTGGGTCTTAAAAAAGGGCATCCCATGCCCCCATGCAATTAATTCTGGAAAAGTCCTTATCAATTTTGTTTTTATGTAATTTATATTTTTATGCCAAATATACTTTTTCAGGATCTATACACCATTTCATGATGCTGACAAACCAGAGACAAATACTGGGACCAAAATCTGGCAGTCATTAGCTAATGCCTTTATACTACTGGGGGTTATAGTTGTCATGACAATAATATTGTTTCTGCTGTATAAATATAGATGTTATAAGGTAAGTTACTGAAAACATTTTGTATTAGTTAGGCCATACATGGTCTTAGCCTTTTAGAACTGATAGGTGTAAGCCATTTAAAACTGATAGGTGTAAGCCTTTTAAAACTGATATAGAGACAAAGAAAAAAATAAAATGTCTTATGTTCACTTTAATATATTTTTATCGATCTTTGTTTTTGGAAAAAAAAAAGAATTAAATTTTGGAATAGAAACTTTTCAAGTCTACTAAAAGTGATCAACTGAGTCAGTGTTGTTAAAATGTTCCTCATATGCCCAAACATGATCTGTATGTGGTAAAAGCAGTACTCTCAATGCAATAGATAGTAACTACATGTATTCCTGAGGGTGTAGGAGGGGTGTCATCCTGAAATTCCCAGAAAATAAATGCTGAATCCTATATTCCTGCAAAATAAAGCATATTTTTCCAGATCCTGAAAAATTAATCATTAATTCCTGAGACCTGATAAGTGTAAATCCTGAATTCCCTCAAAAATAAAGGCCCAATTCTGAAGTCCCCAAAAAGGTTTTTCAGTCCCTCATTCATTAGTATTTATTACATGTTTTTTTTTTTTCAGTTTATACATGGCTGGCTGATTATGTCATCCCTTATGTTACTGTTCTTATTCTCATATATTTATCTTGGGTAAGTAGTTTTGTTATTAGGAAAGACAAGATGAATAAGAGTCATGTTCTTTAATTACTACAGTGGTAAATATTACAGCTTAACTATCAAAGTGTATTATTTGTGCATAAAAGATAACTTTGCTTGATTATCAGTTCTTCTAACTACCTCCTTACTACTATCAAAGAACTGGTTATTAACTTTTGTAATAAAGCTTATGAAAATAATGGTATTAATTATTTTTGGAGTGTTAAAAATTCTTTAGAGGTTTTAGATAAAATACATGCTTTTGATGGTCCTTATAATTCTGTTGACAGTTATGATTTTTCTACTCTGTACACTACACTTCCACACAATCTTATAAAGAAAAAATCCACTTCTATATTGTTTGGTTGAGTATGTATGTGCTTATATACCCTTTAACTCATTTGAATGACTGTTTTGAGGTGTTCAGTTTGTATTATAAAGAATTTCAAAATTCAGGTCAACACCTCTGATGGGGGATATCCCCCATAAATCCAGAGTTCTCAAAATGTGGTGGTCCTACGGATTTGACCACCACATTTTTGGGAAGGACCAACACAATTTTGGTAATTTGCAATATAAATGATAGTGAGGACCTGCAGATTTTCTTCAAGGACCACCAGGTGAAAAAAAATTTCGAGAACTCTGTAAATCTGGATAGTTGGCAGATCTGAACTGGACCTAAGTACATCCTTAATAAGAAGATTTTATTCAGATTTATTATATGTAATATTTTCATTGTAAGTACATAGTTGTATTACAAACTTAAGTCTGTTGTAAAATTGGTCCCTTAATAATATTTACTTTCAGTGTGGTACTACAAGCTTACAATGTGCCCATGGACTACATAACAGTTTTTTGTATTTGATAAAATGGTCTTCGAAAAATCTCATTGTAATTTTATTTGCTGTAACTCGTTTAAAGCCTTTTCTGTAACGAAAAGGAAAGTATGCTAGATACACTTACTGGAAATGTGAGGATATGATTGAAGCTTTAAATTTTCTGCTAGATAACATGTTCATGTCAGCATTCTGACTTATTAATACATATGTTGATGTATAGTGTATCGTCAGGTAGTATGTTGGTATGAACCTATTTTCCTGCTCTTATTTATTCATGTGAGTATTTGTGTATTATGGCTATTATTTTACTATGGGCACTAACTGTGCCCTTATAATAGACTTCTTACAGATTTATTTCTATATTGCTATGAATCTCAGTTTATGACCAAACTCAGTAAAGACCCATCATTGTTATATTTAGTTGATACATTCAACAATACCTACCGTTACCTGGATGATATTTTTTCGTTAAATAATCCAGAGTTCTCTAAATATACTTCGAAATTTACCCAAAAGAACTTACTTTAACTAAATCTAACATAAACAGCAGCAGTTGCCCTTTTCTAGATTTAGACATTTCAATTTCTAACGGAAACTACATACTAAAATTTACGACAAAGAGACGATTTTCATTTCCTATTGTTAATTTTCCATTTTAGACGGCGATGTGCCTTTGGCTCCATCATACGGTGTTTATATATCCCAACTCGTTCGGTATGCCCGTGTGTGTTCTGATGTCATAGATCTTAACGAGCGTAATCAATGCATCACTGGGAAATTATTGTGTCAGGGATTTCAATACCATAAATTACTTAAAACTTTTACTAAATTCTTTCATAGATACAAAGATTTGATTAGTAAATTTGGCTGTACCTGTAGAAAACTTATTAAAATGGTATTTCACATCCTAAATTTTACGGTAATATTGTACTTAAAGCGAGGAAATCACTATGTGATCCGTTTAAACTCATCGAACCTTTAAACAAACTTATAAGTAAGGGTTATCGTACCAATATTGTAATTAGATCTCTGAATATAGTTTACATTGGCACTAATAACGATTTTGTCATTAGCAAATTAAAACATAACTAAGTTGTATCTTCTTTTGAGGCGGGATGTTAAGAGACACACACGTTATTTTTATCTCTTAAGAAGTAGCTCCTCACTATCCTACTAAATGTCGATACATTTATTTTTGGCATTGCACAAGTCATGTCTTCTCTGACTGTTCATGACGTTAAAATACTAAATCCCTGGGATGTGTTTTAGTTGATTTTAGTCTCTGATGCATGATTTTTATCATTAATTGTTTTGGCTTTTAACTAGCTGTCAGTAACTGCAGTACTCTCAAATCGTACTTTCTTTTAATTCGACCTGTTGATACTATTTTTAATACTTTTTGTTATTTTATATTTTAATCTGGATCTTGTCTGTATACCAGCTTTGATTATTTGGAATATCTACTAATTTTCACTTCTTCATACTACATTTGTATGAACATCAAGATTATTCTCCTTTAATCTGTACAGGAAGTTTTATTGTTGATATTTACCTTATGTATCTAGTGTTAAATTATGTATTTATATGACAGACCTTTCTTGGTATTCCTAATTATTGGAAGATTTTATATAGACAGAAAAAGTATACCTAAAACGACAAAGTTATTTTTCATTTACCTGTATATATTATGAAAACCGGTTTTTCAAAAGTGATTATTTTCTAAGGGTTTAATATTTCGTGGTGGTGTATTGCCATGGCTTTATTTGGACTTGTTTGTTTGCTTTTGGCCTTGAATGTTTGTCCCTAATATTTTATTAACTATGTATTTACTTTCAGGTATCACAGATCAATTTATTCGTTCATAGTGTGTTAATTTACGTTTTGATTGAGTTAAGCCTTCAATTGATGTTTTATCGTGTGTTTTCTATGTTGTGATGTTATACTATTGTTTCAGAAAAAGGGAGAAGGTTTGGTACCATTAAAGCGTTTAATCCGCTGCAAATGTTTGCAACTGTCCTAAGTCAGGAATCTGATGTACAGTAGTTGTCGTTTGTTTATGTAATTTATCGTGTTTCTCGTTTTTATATAGACTAGACCGTTGGTTTTACCGTTTGAATGGTTTTACACTAGTACTTTTGGGCCCTTTATAGCTTGTTGTTCGGTGTGAGCCAAGGCTCCGTGTTGAAGGCCGTACATTGACCTATAATGGTTTACTTTTATAAATTGTTATTTGGATGGAGAGTTGTCTCATTGGCACTCACACCACATCTTCCTATATCTATTGATTGTTGTGTTTATCATGCAAAACCTCAAACATTATTTTCAAATTTCCCCAGGTCAATTTTTTTTCACCTGTTTGTTATTCATATTGTTATCTGATATTTTACTGAAATAACTGTTCACCATTTGACTTGACCATATAGGGAAATAATGCAAACAATTCTTTAAAATTGTCCTTTTAAGGATGTACTTAGGTGAAATTAAAAAGATCTAGAATTTAAAATTGATACTATAAGTCAGAAGAGCGTTAGTTAAGGAACGAAATAAGCTTAAAATATTGATAGGTTATGTAGCTCTATTTCGAGATGTTTAATTTTTTTAAAATGGTGGGGAAAAGCTGACTTGGACTTTTACCTTATATTTGCATTGGTATTATTTGGGTATCAAATCGAAAAGAAAAGAAATTTAGAATCGGCTTAAATTTTGGTAAATTACCTTTTATGAGCTATTGAACTCTTATTTGAAAAGAAAAATGGGTGTAAATATTTTACCCTGTATCGTAGGAAAAAAACAAGGAGTCCGAACATCTGACAAAAATTTCTAAACCTGCATATCTGCCAACTTTTCAAAATCTCCATGGGGGATTTTAAGCACAAGAGGACCTAATGCTCCTCTTATATTGTCATAAGTGCTTTTAATCCACTTCTATATTGTTTGGTTGAGTATGTATGTGCTTATATACCCTTTTAACTCATTTGAATGACTGTTTTGAGGTGTTCAGTTTGTATTATAAAGAATTTCAAAATTCAGGTCAACACCTCTGATGGGGGATATCCCCAAAATTCAGGTCAACACCTCTGATGGGGATATCCCCATAAATCTGGATAGTTGGCAGATCTGAACCGGACCTCAGTACATCCTTAATAAGAAGATTTTATTCAGATTTATTATATGTAATATTTTCATTGTAAGTTGTATTACAAACTTAAGTCTGTTGTAAAATTGGTCCCTTAATAATATTTACTTTCAGTGTGGTACTACAAGCTTACAATGTGCCCATGGACTACATAACAGTGGCTATATTGATGTGGAACTTTGGTGTGGTAGGAATGGTCTGTATACACTGGAAAGGTCCATTATTTCTCCAACAGGCCTATCTCATTGTTATATCAGCACTGATGGCATTGATATTTATTAAATACTTACCTGATTGGACCACTTGGGCTGTCTTAGGTGTTATGGTAGTCTGGGGTAAGTAAAGTTTCTGACTTATGTTTGTATGAGAGATTCATTCATAATCCATAATCATCAGCACTCACTATGAACATTTTTTTTTGTACAGTTGATATAATCAGGTGACAACATCAAATTTTATGACTTTACAACATTACACCACAGTATAATTGAGTGTTGTAACTCTTTGGTAAGGACAAAGCAAAATATCTATAGATACTTAACACTGTTGCAACACAATCTTGATCCTGAAATCCATGGTTGAATATGTGTAGCAAATAAAGTAATGTTTTCTATGTTTAAATTCTGTAAACCTTTAAAACATGTTCATGTCAGCATTCTGACATACAATGACATAGAAAGTTGTTATTTGGATTATTAATAAAACATATGTTGATGTATACTCTTTCATAGATTTAGTAGCAGTATTATGTCCAAAGGGTCCATTGAAAATGTTGGTAGAAACAGCACAAGAAAGAAATGAACCTATTTTCCCTGCTCTTATTTATTCATGTGAGTATTTGTGTATTATGGCTATTATTTTACTTGTATATTGTTAACCGGTGAAAATACACAAATTTTGTTCACCATTAGTTATAGAAACTTCTTTGCATTTTGGAGTAAATATATACTTTGTTTTCTGATGAGATTTATGGAAGACTTCTTACATTTTAAAATATTACTTTATGATTTGGTAGAAGCTTACATATCTTGAATCATGTGACTGCATCCAGAATCAACTGCTATTTTTTTTAAATGAATGTTGAGAGAAACTTATCGTTTAATTCTCCTTTCCCCCAGTATTTAAGGTACCTGATAGTAATAAATCTCCTAATAGAGCATTATGGCATTATTAGAGTATTCTAATGCAATATTTTTTTACCTTTTCAGAAAAACATTATCTTAGTGATAAGTTACAAAAAAATTGGTTTACCCTATCTTTAAAATTTCTGAACCAAGATATTTGAAAATATTTAGTAAGAGCTATTTGAACTTTTTTCAAAAAACGTACACCTTAAATGATAAAGAGTTACATCTTTGCATTGATAGGAAATATAACAAAGAACATGACTGAATAGCTGTTGTATTTGTTGTACATTGTGTACTGTAAAATGTTGAAGGATTTTTTCTAAAATGTAGGCTTAATTTATTGGTATTTTTACAGCTACAATGGTGTGGAATGTAGCAGGAATGGCTTCAGATTCTGAGGGAGAAAAAGACAAGAAATCCAGTAAAAAGAAAAAGAAACCACAAAAAGAAACCAGTAGGTGTAATTAATATTTTAGTTTTTAAACCTTTAAAAACAATTAGTTGAAAGAAAAATGAAAATTAACTGCAATGGATCATTATTTCAAGAATTAATGATCACTCAGAAATGCAGTTTGTTGATTTACTGAAAGGTTATTTAGTTGAAAAGATAAATTCATATTCTTTAGCTTTTTAGATACAAATGGCTGAGTAAAAAAAAAATGTAACTTGAGCTTTTATATCAATTGCCAACCATCATAAGTCTGCTGTTGATATCCTACATAAAGCCTTAACATAGTTCTTAATTTTGTTTGACATTGACTTTGTATTCATCACTGTTCATGGTTTTGTATATACATTTATTTTTTATTTTTCTCTCTTTTTTTGTATTTTCATCCTGTATACAATATTTGCAGTGTTTCTTTGAAAGTTTTATATAAAATTTTATACTTGTAACATGTCATTTATGCACAAACAAGTTGCATTTCAAGTACAGTGTTATGCAATAAGTATTCGTCACCTCAAATTTGTTTGCTATATTTGTTTTATATATTTCATATAAAACAAGTATTTTTTTTTTCCAAAAAATTGTTTTGAAGGCATTTATGGTTGGATTTTAATAAACTTGGTGTTTTTGTTATTGTCTATCAAGGATGTTTAAAAGCAATCATAACGTCTAAGATCTGTATTTCCTAGAGTTCTCAAAATATTTTTTACCTGTCTGGTCCTTGAAGGAAATATGCTGGTCCTCTCTATTATTTCTATTGCAACATACCAAAATTGTGTCTATCCTTTGCAAAATTCTTATGATCAAAACCTTAGGACAACCAATTTTCAAGAACTCTGATATTTTCCTTTAATGGATTAAATTTTTGTAGTAATTTACCATATCTTCTGTGTATATTCATCAAGTTATTTATATTTATTTTTAAGATTTATTTTATGCTAGTTATTGAGATTATGTGGTTTAGGTATGTGTAAACTGTCTTGGATTTTGAAACTTTTTAAAAATTCATAAAATTTTATGCTATTGGAAATCTTTTTTTAATATTTTTGCCAACTTTTTGAAATTACAGAGGTGACCATTTGACATTAATGTTTAGAATGCATATTTGATTAGCCAAAGATAACTTTTGTCTTTGATCGTAAATTCTGTATAAAGTTAATTTCATGTTAATTTCTGTAATGCAGTCTGAACATGGCTTAAACAAGAAATCAATTAAATAAAAAGTATATTTTCTTCAATTCTTTTCAGAGATAAACTTAGGATATATGCCAGGAGGCTCAAGTATATTGTTTTTGACCCATTTGCTTTTCATTTTGTAATTAGATCAAAATTTTGCACTTAAAAATAAAGCAAAAATGCACTTGCAAAGATACCTCACTGCTAGTTACTTCTATGGTACATGAACTTTGATACCTAGCTATTAAGCCTGCATGTTTTATGGTGACCAAGCATTATATAGACTTGAAATTATGAACAGATGATGGGTTTATATCTTTGGAACCTTTCAAGGGGATCTTTATAATATAAATCCTGTGTGCTACTATAAAAATTTGAGTGTGACAAGCAAAATATTATTGAGTTTTTTTAGTTGTTTTTTTTTTTTTTTTTACAATACACAGGCATTTTGCCATATTCACAGTACACAAATTTACAGGATTTCTAAAATCAGATTGGTAGGAAAAGAATGAAAAATCTGTAGTTTATGATCATTTCAAGTTTGAATAAAATCCTGTTTCTGTTTACTGTAACTTAAGTAGAAGTTTTGGAAAGGTTTTATTGAATTATTCTTTTATTCTTTCATATAAAATGTTCTCTACATGAGGTTTGAAATGTATAAAAACTTAGTGAAATTTAATGATTTCATATTATAAAATCTAAAATGGAAAGCAATTAAAAAGGGAAGTCCCAATATTATTCTTATATATCCAATTAAAGATTTGTTATCCTTTCGACCTTAGAAGGTCATGCCAGAAATTAAGGGAGACAATTATTGATCTGTAAAATGTAACCTTTTCAAAAGAGCTTTTTCAAGTTATAAAAATGCTTCAGCACAGGTAATTGTTAAAAATCAAGAGTGAAGAAGTTTCATCAATAGAAAATCAAAAGGGACATTTTACTTATAAAAGATTACATTTTAGCTGTTAGTTTGAATGGTCCATCTGCCATGGAAGATGCAGATGACAATGATGATGGAGGGTTCAGAAGAAGATCAGAGGAAGGGAAAGATGATGTAGATGAACGAGGGTTTAGAAGACGACCAGGAAGAGATACAACTATGTCTACTGCAAGTACAGAATCACAACGAGTAGGATATCTTTAAACTACTCCAACAGTCTTGAGTTATAAAAATAAGAGGATGTGGTATGATTATCAATGAGACAACTCTCTATCAAAGGCTAAATGACAGAAGCTAACTATAGGTCACATACAGCCTTCAACAATGAGCAAAACCTATAGCACATAGCAAACTATAAAAGGCCCCAACTGATAAATGTAAAACAATTGATTTAGCTTAATGTTTTGCATACTGTAATAAAACGACTAATAACGTTGGGTCTGTGTATCCATTTGTTTGTCCATTTCAATCAGGTGTTTTAATTTAAATTGAAGACACCATACCTAATCAATGGCTATGTACAGTTTCATCCTTTGATTATATCATGTGAGGCTTCCTGAAATATGGTTGACAATCGGACAAGTCCAACAATAATGTTGTTGTGCAAACAAATATTGGCCACTCACCAGTCCATATATATGGTAAACAAAAATGTCTGATCACATATTTTGAGCTAAAATCCAAATTAAAAACCTGTTAAAATATCATTTTGGTAGCCACTATCTTTTTACTGGACCTTCAATATTGCATCTGCTAACTTTTTAACTGACCATGAAAATTTACCCCTGTAAAATGGTATGGTGATGCCGTCGTCGTCTTCCCAAGACATTTGGTTTCCAGACATTAACTTGAGTATAAGTGTATGGATCTCAATGAAATTGTACCACATGGTTCCATACCACAAAAGGAAGGTTGGGATTGATTTTAGGGGTTATGGCCATAACTATTTAAGAATTTATGGCCAAAAAAGGGCCAAAAGGAAACATTTTTCTGGTTTCCTGAAAATAATTTCAGTATAAGTGTATGAACATGTATGAAACTGTACACAAGGATTCATACCATAAAAGGAAAGTTGGTTTTGAAATTGGGGGTTATGGCCATATCCGCTTAGGATTAAGGGGCCAAAAAGGGGTAAAAAACAAACAATTTTTTAAACTTTGTTTGAATGGCGTATTTCTGACCAATTTCAATAGTGTTTAAATAATCTTGAAATATTGGGTTCCTTTGATATGCTTAATCTTACCATGTATTTAGAATTTTGGTCCACACAAATTTATGAAATAAATAATTCAAAATAACACTCGAACAATCAAAGTCATACATAAAACCAATAAACAATGAAAAATTACCTCCTCCATAACATCACATCAATTGTCTGCTTAAAAGATGCATCACCAAAATGATCAAATTATCAGCATTCTCATTCAAATAAATCAATCCACTTCAATAATTATTTAAACATTTCCCACATATACTTAAAAACAATTTCCTCCATATTGACATTTCTGTTCAAAGGGAAATAACTCACACCGCAATTTAATGATAAACCACTCTAAAACACACAACATTAATGTTACCTTTTGATATCATTTTTCAGAGCAATTCTAACCATAAATTCACAAATCTAATTAAGATAACATCTCAACCACTTAGAATTGTGATCACATAAACCAAAATTACCAATTCTTGCCCAGTTTCATGCCACCATTTTGTCCTATATTATTATCCTATTTTGCAAAAAAATTTTAAAAATCTTCAGTTCATAATAATATAATTCTATTATCCTTTTAACTTTAATATAATTTTATTCTGCATTTCATTTCCACTTCATCATTCATTCCTAAAATCGCTAAATTATCAATAAAATTATGTTAATTTCTAAATGCTAACAGTTAAAAAAAAATGAATTTTCTCCAATTTCCCATCACTCTAAGTCACAATATGTTTAAAAACTTCAATCATAAACTGATGACAAATGTACCTCAACTACCATACACATCCATCTATACCCCACTTGTAGCAATACTCAAACACCAAAAAATTATTTATTAATTTAACAAAATGTTTCCTACCAATTACAGCTTAAACTAAATTCCTTTATGGAGCCTTTTAAAAAAAAACTGCTTTTGTATTTAGATAAATTTAATCCTTGGTATTCTTGGATATGCTGAATCCAATCGTGTATCGTCCTGAATATGCATGAAATATTTGCCACTGGACGTTAAGCAACCAACAATCAATCAATCAATCCAATCCTGTATTTAGATTTTGGATATTGACCATAATAGGTAAAAGTCCAATATAAATTTTTTAGTTTTTACCACATTCATACTGTGTTAGAAACATATGCTGTGTCAAATATTTACCGTAATCACAATCCAAATTCAGAGAGCTTTATCAAGCTTGAATGTAGTGTCCATACTTGCCACAACTCTTCAGGGTTCAACCTGTGCTGTTATATCAAGCTGAGCCCCACAGAACTTTGTATTATATATAGATTCCAATTTAATCTGTAAAAATTACAAGTTTAAAAACACAACAATTTGTATTTATTTCTGGTGAGCATGGTGTTTATTTATACATATGGACCTTGCCGATCCTTCACATAGGATGAATGAGTCCTGTACATCTGTACCTCCTATTCAGTATTGAACTTAAACCTAATCAAGTACAATGTCCAATGTATATGGATTTCAATGGAATTTTTCACCATATTTTTCAATACATAGAAGTTACATAGCACCTGTAAAGTTCAGAATTGCTATGAACTATCCACTATTTGTATTAGAGCAATAATAAATTATCCAAAAAAGACCAAAAAATATCCAGTACCCTTAAGTTGCACATTGACTACTTCCCTAAAAGTTAAATGATTGTTCACTAACAAGGTTCAAATTGATTGTGTCGTGAACTGATAACCAAACAATCTCTATTGAATACATTATTCCATAAGAAAATTGACCATGGGTACTTTTCAGGGGAAGAGGGGGGTCAAAATACCATATGACAGAAGTCCTAAAAATATACCATCAAATATCCAGCAGGTAGAAATACTCATCTGTTGTCCTTGTCTTGGCAAACATTTTATATCAATATTTCAATGATTACATGTATATAGTCCAACAGTTAATTTCCTAGGAGAAATTTGTTATCCTGTGGTAACAAATGAAAATTAAATTGTTTAAATTTAGTATAATTAAGGGCTTGCAAAAGTCTAAACCTTTTTTCTCGCTAAGTCATCCGTACCACCACAAAACGTTGACATAATGATAAAGGAGATTTCTAATGGAGATGTTCTTTAAAGTTTAGGGGTGGAATCAGACACCCTAAAATCAGAAAAAAATATTGTTCTTTTTATAAATCACGTCTAACATACCACCACAAAACACTAACTTAATAATAAAGGAGATTTCTAATGTAGAGGTTATTTAAAGTTCATGTGCAGATTCAGATGTCTTATAATCAGAAAAATAATATTCTTATTTAAAAAATTCTAAATATTTTTGTTAATATTATTATGGTCATGGACAGCTTACCTTAAATCCTAGATCTGCACCTGAAGTTTGAGCAAAAGGTTTAAACTCTAACTCTACTTGATATTCTTTCATTTTCAAGTCAAATTGTCACTTTCTCATTCAAAAACCTTTTTTCACCTAATCTTGCTGCCAACAATGAATCCGTATTGCCGTTAATGTTAAAATTTTATTCCAGGCACGTAGTGCTGTAGCTGCTTTAGGTGAAACAGAAGAGAGTAGAAATGATGTTGAAGTAAGACAGCCAGAGAGAATAGAAATAGAGCAAGAAGTTCTGATGAGCCTGAGGAAGAAAGTAGGTGTCCACTCTTTCCATTTTATATCATTCATGCATCTAGAATTTAGAAATTGTCAAAAGTGATAGCATCATGTCCATTGTTTCGAGTTTCAGTTACAAGTACTTTTAGGCTTGCAGTTTCTTGTAGAGCCTGTTAAATTTTGACAAAAATGATGGAAAAGGCCTTGATTTTTCTAGAGGAATTCTTCAATAATTTTTGATTTACTGAAAAATTTCAGACAGTGATGTTGCTACCTAATTATTCAAAACATTCAGGTGGAAGACATGATTTTGGGTTTCATACAGGACTTAATCTTAAATTTGAATAAACTTTCTTACAAGCAACAAAACTTGTCTATAAGTAAATACATCATTGGTAGAAAAATACAGAAATTTTAACAGCATTTGTCTCATAGTAATTCAAATATTTACCAGTGTCCAGTTGCAATGGGGACATTAAATTTGATGCATAATGCTTTGAGTGTGTCAAGCACTGATTGCATAAAAAGAACCCTTTCAACAACTTAGAAGTCAAAAGGTAGCCTGTTGAAAGGCAATTATTTTACCTTACCTAACATATGCTATATTCTTTGTGGTATTCCAATCCCTCCCATTTAATCCCATTAATCTACATATTTTTTAAGAATTTGCCTAATCGATTTAATGAATGTGAATAAAAAGAGATAAGGTGTATAATTCAATAAGATGGCAACCTAATAGCAGAATAGTACCAGGGAACACTTCTAATAATCACAATATAGTCCTCTGCATTATTGTCGTGAATATCAATCAAATATTTGCTACTGGATATTTAGCAAATAACAATTGATTAGTCTAACAAAGTAACTGTTTATTTGCAGGAGGTGTTAAATTAGGACTTGGTGACTTTATATTTTATGGTGTATTAGTTGGTAAAGCTTCATCCAATGGAGATTGGAATACAACTTTAGCTTGTTTTGTAGCAATTCTAATTGTAAGTACAAAGTGATATCTGGAGGAACAAAATAGAAGAAATCAAACCCTGAAAAAAATTTTTGCATTTTCGACAGATTTTATCATTTAAACTGGTCGACCCTCTTTTATATATTGGTATGTATGACGTCGTTGTCGTGTTGTCCGAAGACACATTGGTTTTCGCACAATAACTTTAGTTGAAGTGAATGGATCTCTATGAAATTTTACTATAAGGTTCAATACCACAAGAGGGAGGTTGTGATTGATTTTGGGGTTATGGTACCAACAGTTAAGGAATTAGGGGCCAAGAAGGGCCAAAATAAGCATTTCTGTAACTTCCAGACAATAACTTGTGTGTTAGTGTATGGATCTCTCTGACATTGTACCACAAGGTTCCATATCACAAATGGAATGCTGGGATTGATTTTGGGGTAATTGCCTCAAAATTTTAGGAATTAGGGGGGCAAAAACAAGCATTTTTCTAGTTTCATGACAATAACTTGTGTGTAAGTGTATGGATCTTTCTGAAATTGTACTACAAGGTTCCATATCACAAAGGAAAGCTGGAATTGAGATTGGGGTAATTGCCCAAAACGTTTAGGAATAAGGGCCAAAATAAGCATTTTTCTAGTTTCCAGACAATAACTTGTGTTCAAGTGTTTGGATCTATGAAATCCGTACCACCACAAAGCGTTGACATAATGATAAAGGAGATTTCTAATGGAGATGTTCTTTAAAGTTTAGGGTGGAATCAGACACCCTAAAATCAGAAAAAATATTATTCTTTTATAAATCACGTCTAACATACCACCACAAAACACTAACTTAATAATAAAGGAGATTTCTAATGTAGAGGTTATTTAAAGTTCATGTGCAGATTCAGATGTCTTATAATCAGAAAAAAATAATATTCTTATTTAAAAAAATTCTAAATATGTTTTGTTAATATTATTATGGTCATGGACAGCTTACCTTAAATCCTAGATCTGCACCTGAAGTTTGAGCAAAAGGTCTAACTCTACTTGATATTCTTTCATTTTCAAGTCAAATTGTCACTTTCTCATTCAAAAACCTTTTTTACCCTTTTTCACCTAATCTTGCTGCCAACAATGAATCCGTATTGCCGTTAATGTTAAAATTTTATTCCAGGCACGTAGTGCTGTAGCTGCTTTAGGTGAAACAGAAGAGAGTAGAAATGATGTTGAAGTAAGACAGCCAAGAGAGAATAGAAATAGAGCAAGAAGTTCTGATGAGCCTGAGGAAGAAAGTAGGTGTCCACTCTTTCCATTTTATATCATTCATGCATCTAGAATTTAGAAATTGTCAAAAGTGATAGCATCATGTCCATTGTTTCGAGTTTCAGTTACAAGTACTTTTAGGCTTGCAGTTTCTTGTAGAGCCTGTTAAATTTTGACAAAAATGATGGAAAAGGCCTTGATTTTTCTAGAGGAATTCTTCAATAATTTTTGATTTACTGAAAAATTTCAGACAGTGATGTTGCTACCTAATTATTCAAAACATTCAGGTGGAAGACATGATTTTGGGTTTCATACAGGACTTAATCTTAAATTTGAATAAACTTTCTTACAAGCAACAAAACTTGTCTATAAGTAAATACATCATTGGTAGAAAAAAATACAGAAATTTTTAACAGCATTTGTCTCATAGTAATTCAAATATTTACCAGTGTCCAGTTGCAATGGGGACATTAAATTTGATGCATAATGCTTTGAGTGTGTCAAGCACTGATTGCATAAAAAGAACCCTTTCAACAACTTAGAAGTCAAAAGGTAGCCTGTTGAAAGGCAATTATTTTACCTTACCTAACATATGCTATATTCTTTGTGGTATTCCAATCCTCCCATTTAATCCCATTAATCTACATATTTTTAAGAATTTGCCTAATCGATTTAATGAATGTGAATAAAAAGAGATAAGGTGTATAATTCAATAAGATGGCAACCTAATAGCAGAATAGTACCAGGGAACACTTCTAATAATCACAATATAGTCCTCTGCATTATTGTCGTGAATATCAATCAAATATTTGCTACTGGATATTTAGCAAATAACAATTGATTAGTCTAACAAAGTAACTGTTTATTTGCAGGAGGTGTTAAATTAGGACTTGGTGACTTTATATTTTATGGTGTATTAGTTGGTAAAGCTTCATCCAATGGAGATTGGAATACAACTTTAGCTTGTTTTGTAGCAATTCTAATTGTAAGTACAAAGTGATATCTGGAGGAACAAAATAGAAGAAATAAAACCCTGAAAAAAATTTTTGCGGTCGTATATTGGTATGACGTCGTTGTCGTCGTCCGAAGACACATTGGTTTTCGCACAATAACTTTAGTTTAAGTGAATGGATCTCTATGAAATTTTACTATAAGGTTCAATACCACAAGAGGGAGGTTGTGATTGATTTTGGGGGTTATGGTACCAACAGTTAAGGAATTAGGGGCCAAGAAGGGGCCAAAAATAAGCATTTCTGTAACTTCCAGACAATAACTTGTGTGTTAGTGTATGGATCTCTCTGACATTGTACCACAAGGTTCCATATCACAAATGGAATGCTGGGATTGATTTTGGGGGTAATTGCCTCAAAATTTTAGGAATTAGGGGACAAAAAAGGGGCAAAAAACAAGCATTTTTCTAGTTTCATGACAATAACTTGTGTGTAAGTGTATGGATCTTTCTGAAATTGTACTACAAGGTTCCATATCACAAAGGGAAAGCTGGAATTGAGATTGGGGGTAATTGCCCAAAACGTTTAGGAATAAGGGGCCAAAAATAAGCATTTTTCTAGTTTCCAGACAATAACTTGTGTTCAAGTGTTTGGATCTCTCTGAAATTGTACTGCAAGGTACCATACCACAAAGGGAAGGCTGGGATTGATTTTGGGGGTAATTGCCCCAAAATTTTAGGAATTAGGGGCAAAAAACAAACATTTTTCTAGTTTCAGGACAATAACTTGTGTGTAAGTGTATGGATCTTTCTGAAATTGTACTACAAGGTTCCATATCACAAAGGGAAAGCTGGAATTGAGATTGGGGGTAATTGCCCAAAACGTTTAGGAATAAGGGGCCAAAAATAAGCATTTTTCTAGTTTCCAGACAATAACTTGTGTTCAAGTGTTTGGATCTCTCTGAAATTGTACTGCAAGGTACCATACCACAAAGGGAAGGCTGGGATTGATTTTGGGGTAATTGCCCCAAAATTTTAGGAATTAGGGGCAAAAAACAAACATTTTTCTAGTTTCAGGACAATAACTTGTGTGTAAGTGTATGGATCTTCATGAAATTGTACTACAAGGTTCCATATCACAAAGGAAAAGCTGGGTTTGAGTTTGGGGGTAATTGCCCTAAACATTTAGGAATTTGGGGCCAAAAAACAAGCATTTTTCTAGTTTCCAGACAATAACTTGTGTTCAAGTGTATGGATCTCTCTGAAATTGTACTGCAAGGTACCATACCACAAAGGGAAGGCTGGGATTGAGTTTGGGGATGACGAATCATAAGGGGTTCAAAAAATTGGGGGATTTTTTTTCCCCTTTTTTCCTTCTTTTTTTCTTTAAAATTTTCCATTTTAAGTTGGTTATTTCTGATTTATATATAAAAGCAAATAATAATGATATGGTTTGATTTCATCAAAATTTGAAATATTGGGGTTATTTGATATGCTAAATCTAACAATGTATTTAGATTCTTAATTTTGGTCCGTTTTCAAATTGGTCTACATTAAGGTTCAAAGGGTCCAAATGATTTTTGGGCCCCATTATCAAATTGGTCCACATTGAGGTCAAAAGGGTCCAAAATGAAACTTTGTTTGATTTCATCCAAAATTGAATTCTTTGGATTCTTTGATATGCTGAATCTAACCATGTATTTAGATTTTGGATATTGGACCATAATAGGTAAATTAAAAATTTTTAAGTTCTTAGACCACATTCATTCTGTGTCAGAAACCTATGCTGTGTCAAATATTTAATCACAATCCAAATTCAGAGCTGTATCAAGCTTGAATGTTGTGTCCATAGTTGCCCCAACTGTTCAGGGTACAACCTCTGCTGTCGTATCGAGCTGCGCCCAGCAGAGCATTTGGTCCGAGGACACAGTTATCGTCCTTAGATTTTCGTTGTCTACAAATATAGTCCCTAGTGTGGACAGTGTATAACTTGCAAATTTTGTTCATACACTTTCCAAATTTATTTCTTTATATTTTATGCATGAAATATTAAGTAAAGGGATGAAATTACATGTTTAAAAAATTTGGGTGCTGAATCTTTATGTTAAGTAGTGATTTGATCCAGTTCAAAAAGGTCAAAAACTAGTATGTCTGAAGCTGTCAAACTGAATTTTAGACCCCTTTAACATAGAATTGTCAATATTTTGAGTTAGAGCTGGTAGACTTTTCTATAATATTGATATTATTTGTCCCAATAGTAGTACACTACACTGTAAAAATCTTTTTGAGATAGAGCAGGTGCGATTTTTTAATTTGAATTTATTGTCTAAAAGAAATGCACTACGAAATAACTGTGTTCTCGGCCATTTTATTTAAGATGACATTAGGTTTGATTACGTATGAATACTATTTGTATTCAAACTCAATAAAAGTAAAGGATTAAATCTTTTTTTGAAAGAAATTCTGTTAAAATGTCCCATTTTGGCATTATGCGGCTAAAATAAGCATTTTATAGCAGTTTCAATTTTTATGCCTAAGAGGCATGCTGACTTTCTATCTGACAGCTTTTTATGCTTTGATATTTGTGTTTCTATGATTAATTCAAATTATATTAACCATTTGTGAACTCTGAATGTAGAGAAAAGTAGATTATCACAGAAAAAAATGTGCAAAATGTGTTGTAATTAGGAACTGGTCGAACGGCCTGTTTGGTGTATGTGAAATGTGAAGAGCTTTGTACATAAAATTTGTAGTCCATCATAAATAGTTCACTAAATCTGTTAAAAAAAGCACTTGACAATGATCTGTGCACCTTTTCCATTTCATATACTACCTTTATTTTCTTCTGTAGTATAGCATGTGGTTCAAATATATGCCAGTTAAGACTAAAACTACATGCAAGTTTTCCATTGAAAAGTGAAAAAAACTGTGCATCAGACCATACTGTCTGCAAAAATAGTTGAATGCAAGAGTCCTTTTGCAATAAGACTTCTTGTATCATGACATCTTAGCATAGAAATGAGCAAAAAGTAACAAATTTCCATTTCTTATAGCTTCTGTATGCATTTTTATATGTAAATATGTGCTACGGCCTAAATTGACTCTAAATAATGTTCAGTCTTGCATGACCTAAGACCATTTTATACTCATGTGGTATTCTTTTTGTAACTTTTCTTTCCATTTAAAGTACATTTAATATATATGAAAGAATAATTTATGGTAAAAAACTTCAAAAACTTCAAATTGGTTGGAAAAAATGCATGCTTATGTAAGGCTCCCCTTAATTCGAAAATCTCAATTTTCAGGCACAGGCTCATATAAATTTGACTTTTGAATAATTGTAATAAATCTGATAAATCAAATGAGTGTTCAGTTGCTTTTAATACCTAATATGTTATATTAAAGAGCATTTGAAAAGCAAATTTTTGCAATATTTAAATTTTTAAAGCCCAAATCTTGATAGTTGAAATTATTTGATTTAAACGTCAAAATTAAACATCCAAATTTCAATATTAAAATAGCCATAGTTGCTATGATATATATCCTATGGCCATGAAACTTGGCCAACTATCTTATAATTCCCTAAGCTTAGGTCATGCAAAGTTTTATTAGAATCGGTCAAGTCTTTCTATACTATTAGGTCCGAGGACACAGTTATCGTCCTTAGATTTTCGTTGTCTACAAATATAGTCCCTAGTGTGGACAGTGTATAACTTGCAAATTTTGTTCATACACTTTCCAAATTTATTTCTTTATATTTTATGCATGAAATATTAAGTAAAGGGATGAAATTACATGTTTAAAAAATTTGGGTGCTGAATCTTTATGTTAAGTAGTGATTTGGTCCAGTTCAAAAAGGTCAAAAACTAGTATGTCTGAAGCTGTCAAACTGAATTTAAGACCCCCTTAACATAGAATTGTCAATATTTTGAGTTAGAGCTGGTAGACTTTTCTATAATTTTGATATTATTTGTCCCAATAGTAGTACACTACACTGTAAAAATCTTTTTGAGATAGAGCAGGTGCGATTTTTTTAATTTGAATTTATTGTCTAAAAGAAATGCACTACGAAATAACTGTGTTCTCGGGCCATTTTATTTAAGATGAAATTAGGTTTGATTACGTATGAATACTATTTGTACCAATTTTTATGAAAATGTCACGGATGACTAATTTTTTAAAATTAGATAAATATACAGCAAAAAATGACGTTTTTTTCTAAAATCATGAAACTTTGATAAAAATTGATTATTTCCAAAGAATTGTTATACAAATTAAGAGCATACTTATGTAAAGAAGATTTTCCAAATGTTTTTACAAAAATCCGCTAGTGTTTATGTATTGAAACAAAAAAGTTAGGTATGTCTATCCAAAGGACAGAAATGTCCCAAAAAAAAGAAATTTTGAGTAAATGTCTAAAATTTCGACCACATTTATCTCTTAAAGTAGCACATGAAGGTATATTTTTTATTACATATTTGAATTGACTAGGTGAAAAAGAGCTTGTATGCAAATTTTTGTCAAAAATTCACTGTGGGATCAAAACTGTATCGTATGCCCTTAAGTACGTGAAAAAATACACATTGTAAAATGAAACATGCATATCTTCATAACTGAGTGTTTTCAGCATGGAGACTTCATATATATAGTTCTTCATAAATTTTGATCTCATTAGATTTTGGCATCATGAAGTAAAAAATTTTCAGTCATTCTTTTTCTCTGACAGGAAAAACTACAAAATTTTATTTAATGAAATATGTATAGACATGATAGAAATAAATTGACTGAATGTAAATAAACAGACTAATTTAATTTGTGACATGCACACATACAAAAAGTGCACCTTTTGATAAAGAAAAAAAAACAGTTTTCATGTCATAAAACATAAAGGGATCGAAGAATTCCAGAGGTTGAAATAAAATTCTAATTATAGAAAAAATAGAGGCTTTTAACGTAAAACAATTTGTTCAAGAGAGTTTAAATGTACCAAGGAATATTCAAACTCACTATTTGAAAACAAACTGATCACACCATGGCAAAAAATGAACAAAAGACAAACAACAGTATACAATACATAACATAGAAAAATAAAGACTGAGCAACACAAACCCAACCAAAATCTGGGGTGATCTCATGTGCTCTGGAAGGGTAAGTAGATCCTGCTTCAAATGTGGCACCTGTTGAGTTGCTAATGCAGTACTAATCAGGTGTTAAGTCTAACTCAATCTAGGTCAACTTCGAGGACTTTTTCTACATATGTATAAATAGTATATTAGAATGTTATCCTTGTAAAAAGAAATTATGATATATATATTATATTTTTCTTTTTCAGGGTTTATGTTTCACATTATTATTATTAGCTATATTCCGTAAGGCATTACCAGCCTTACCTATCTCTATCACATTTGGACTGATATTTAACTTTGCCACAAGTGAACTAGTTCAACCTTTTATGGACAGACTTGCAGCTGCACAGGTGTACACCTAGCACATGGCAGAGGTGCTGTAAAGAACAATCCAGGAGATTATTTTATGTTGTAATTTATCATTTTATTTCATTTTCTTTTACTAAATACGAATGTTAGTACAATGTATTTAATAAACAACTATTTTATACTTTTTGTCTGATGACAATGTCTTTAGACTGAAATTTCCATGCTTTTTCATATATTGTTAAGTCAGAAATTATTGTTTCTCCTTGACCACTGGCAAAAATGTTAAAACTTATACATGTGATTGCCAACATTTTTTAAAGAAAAATCACTACTTAAATAATGAATGCATGTTTTTATTATTGTAAACCTGATACAGTCACGTTTTTTTTCCCATTTATGAAAACATCGCAATAATTTCTGAATTTACAAAAACTGGATAAGCAGCACAGTTATTGTATCCGTTAGGTTTGAACAAAATGATACAGTTTAGTTGATGTGAAAATATTAGCTCTATTGTTTTTGTTATAATAATATGTTCCTCATTTTAATTGTCCCAATTGACAAGCTATTAAAAGCATACATAATTTTTTCAAAAGTTTATCTTGCTAGCCAACTCTAAGATGGCACCTTGATTATGTCATATTTACTGATGACAAATATTCACTCCAGCTGGCATAAATAATATTTCACTCTTACATAAGTTTTTCTTATCCAAATTTTATGAAACTCACACACAATGCTAAGAACCACAACAAACGGACAGAGTTTGAATTTGGGCAGTGAGTCCTTACCGTTTTAGAGTTATGCTCCTTCATTAATTGAAAATTGCAATTTTTTTTGGTTTCCACACTCATGCAAATTTTATGAAACTCATACACAATGCAAGAACCACAACACACAGACAGAGTTTGAACTTGGGTAGTGAGTCATTTACTGCTTAGAATTATGTCCCTTTTTAACTTGGAAAATTGTAAAGCTTGAGTGGGGGCATCAGTGTCCTGAGACACATTCTTCTTTTATTTGCAAGATGTTTTATTAAAATTTGGTGGTTTGAATCAAATATCTTTTGGTAATCACCAATGGCTCACATTAAATTTTACCTAGAGCTGCTTGAAAAAAAAGGAAATTACGCTTTATAAATTGTATGTGTCCAAGGCTCATTCATCAGGAATGCTCAAAGCCTAATATTTTAAAGTAAAGGATGTATAAGAACGGAAAAATGTAAAGAGCTATATTACCAAAAGGGGACCTAAAACTAAAAGACAAGTCCACCATAGGCAAGGTTGGCAAAAATGCGGTCAATACTAGTATTGACCATGCCGGCGGTAAATACCGGTAAATACCGGGAAATACTGGCAAATACTGGTCAATACTGGCAAATACTGGTCAATTGAAATTTTGATAGGACTTTACTATAAAAACTAGTCCCTACCTCAGGTCAATTACTTGGTAAATGGATAGATATAGTCACAAGGCAGAAAGTCACTTATTTACTACATTGTACTAGGATAAAACGTCACAATTAATTAGTTCATGAACATGGTTTAATGAAGATTTATCAAATATTAAAATTTAATCAACAGATATAGTCATTAACACCATGAAGTCAGTCACTTTTATATATAATTAAAAGAGACTATATAACATCTGGTTTTCTTAACAGTTATTTTGAAAGATGCAATTATATATATATATATTATATATTTATTAAAAAAAAACATTTCCTGCATTTAGAAGATTTTTATCATGCTGTTGAATAGTCAGGCATTAATTCATTGTTCAAAACACATGAAACAATCTTCAGAAATCACTTTTATGACTTTTTCCTGTTATGTCAACATTTATTAGGGGACAGTTGTTATAGTAATTAAACTGTTGACACCTGTTAGCCATATAATAGGTAATGCTCTGATAATCTATATTGCTAGTCACTTGTAATTCTATTTACCTGTAAAATTCAAACCTTTTCAAGAAAAAAATATCTTGATTTATACATGTTAAAATAACTGATATAGCAATTTTAAATACATGTATAAAAGTATGCAATATCATTACCCCTAAGAACTAAATTAGTCATTTTTAATGTTTTAATAGTTAATAACATACCAATATCATTCATTTTTATAAACTGAATCATGCCAAAGGAATAAAGTTTTCGTTCATCAACCAATTTTTTACTAGAATTGATAGATAAGTCAGTCAAAAGAAGCATGAAAATTTCAATTGACCAGTATTTGCCATTATTGACCACTTGGGGAGTATTGTCCGGGGCGGTAAATACCGGTAAATACCACTGGTAAATACCGGGGGAGGTAAATACCGCCCAACCTTGACCATAGGTTAACTTTGCCTGAGGGAGTTGGAACATTAATATCTTAATTTGTAAACGGACAATTTAAGAAAGGTATGTTATAAATCATTACGGTACTGAAGCACTGACTACTGAGCTGATAGTTCACCAGCAGAGGTATCTACCCAGTGCTATAGTTCACCAGCAGAGGTATCTACCCAGTGCTATAGTTCACCAGCAGAGGTATCTACCAGTGCTATAGTTCACCAGCAGAGGTATCTACCCAGTGCTATGGTATCTTCCCAGTGCTATAGTTCACCAGCAGAGGTATCTACCCAGTGCTATAGTTCACCAGCAGAGGTATCTACCCAGTGCTATAGTTCACCAGCAGAGGTATCTACCCAATGATATAGTTCACCAGCAGAGGTATCTACCCAGTGCTATAGTTCACCAGCAGAGGTATCTACCCAGTGCTATAAAGAATGAAAATAACACATTATAAATTTGATAAAAGGACAATAAAAGATGTGTAGTTATGTATTATTGTGACAGCAACACAACAATACAAACAACCCAGGTAAAAAAAACTTGCCAAATATGGGTGTCCACTTGGCTGTGTAAGATCATACAATGACCTTAAGTTTGTCTTTTCCATTTTGATAGTGAAACCCATGCTAAATGACATTGTCTTCAATTTCGATAATGAAACCCATGCTAAAGAGCTATAGCTATTGCATGCATCATCAGTCACATGATAGTCAAATCCAAGTCTGTTTGGCTGTGCAGATTGTTTAAATAAGTAGCCATGTAGGAAAAAGAGACATCATTTTCTATGCCCTGTGTAGGAAGAGTGTCTCCTAGAAGTCTGTAAGTGACGGGTTTCTAGACACAAAAAAATGCCCCTATAGAACCCACTTTCTAAGAGCAATGACCCTTCATCTATTTTCAATTTATTTTCCACCTACCTTGTATTTGTTAATTTGTTCTCTTCCTCAATATGCATGAAATGCTTGCCACTGGACTTTAATTAAACAACAAGGAATCAATTGATCGATTATATATCAAGATGTGATAGCAATTTCAAGAGGCATTCAAAGTACCGTCTCTTTTGTAGATGTTTTTATCCCCAAAGGACAACCCAAAGAAAACATGCTATGTGAAGATCACGTTTCACTTTACTCAGCCCTTCCACATATAAAATATTTCCAACATATAATTTTATCTTTAATATTTTCAAAACAATGTCTTATATTAGATTTTAAGTTGAAGTTAATAGTTGCAATCATATCCCATAAACGTTTACATGCTATGACAGCAAAACATATAAGTAATATTTCATCCAGGGCAAAAAAAAAATCATATCTATATCCATTCCTCAATACTATAATTATGCAAATATTTCCTGTAAAGTCTATAGAATATAAATTATGATGAGATGAGATATTCTTTCTCTGCTGCGTTGCCTTTGTTCCTGTATGAACCGATGTAAAGTATCCTGAAAAGTAAAATAAAATATATAGTGATGTAACGTGAACATATGATTATTTGCATGATGGTTTGATAAAGAGATTGGTGAGAGTAAACAATGATTAACAGTAATGGACCATTTGTAGCATGGCTTGATTCCTAACAATCACAAATTTTTCAAAGATGTTTATATTGTTGTAGTGACCATCTTCTGCTATTGTCATACACCACCTGTCATCCGATAGTCAGATATCCAATTGCAAGTGTCAACATCACACATGCAGAGCTAACGACCAAAATGAAATTCGACAATTAACCGCTAAGCGAATTTAAAGAAAGTAAGCACAATACATATCTAAGTAAGACCTTTTAAATAGGTGTTCATAGCAAATGACATTAAGTGACATAATCTAGAAATATATTACAAAATTTTATATTTTCTCTCGACTCATGATGTAATATTTTCAACTAATTTCTTGCCAAAACATTATTTAAAAAAAAAACATAAATACAAGCGGTAAGGCCTATGTCAATGAGACAACAACATTAATCGGTAAAGACATCAAAATGTTGTCTTCCATAATAGACGAGTGTCCATACATTTGTTAAAGGTATATATTGCCCCAATGGGACAGACATATTAACATTTCCTGGGTTAAACTTATTTTGTAAAACCACCAACCAATCAATAAAATTATCAACATTAAAAGTTATGTATATTATCACAATGATGTTATCAGCTGATTACTGTTAATTGACCTAGTCTGGTCTGAAGCAGTTAAAGGTCAACTATGTGGTATTGGACAATGGATGATATTTATATGTTTATCTACAACCTTTGTTTGACAAGGGCAGATTTATTAGTATTTCAGATAAACTCAGAGTTCATAGTAATGTATGTTAATTAATGAAGCACTACATAAGAAAAATTCCCAAAAATTAATAAACCTGAAACTTTTTTAATCCCTTTACTCCAAAATTTGATTAATACATTTGACATATGTGCTATTTGTTACTTTTTGTATGGGCCCAAAAAAGATGACTTAAGTGTGTATGTCTTTGCACATCAATACGTTCTGATCTCAGGTTTCTGTACTATGTATATATATATATATGTACCTTGGCACTAGCATGACTCCAAAAGTGGGTTATAATTAAAGTCCTATATTTCGACTAGTTTTTATACGACCGCAAAAAAATTTTGCGGTCGTATATTGGTATGACATTGGCGTCGTCGTCGTCGTCCGAAGACACATTGGTTTTCGCACTCTAACTTTAGTTTAAGTGAATGGATCTCTATGAAATTTTACCATAAGGTTCAATACCACACAGGGAAGGTTGGGATTGATTTTGGGGGTTATGGTACCAACAGTTAAGGAATAAGGGGCCAAAAATAAGCATTTTTGTAACTTCCAGACAATAACTTGTGTGTAAGTGTATGGATCTCTCTGACATTGTACCACAAGGTTCCATATCACAAAGGGAAGGCTGGGATTGATTTTGGGGGTAATTGCCTCAAAATTTTAGGAATTAGGGGCCAAAAAAGGGGCAAAAAATAAGCATTTTTCTAGTTTCAGGACATAAACTTGTGTGTAAGTGTATGGATCTTTCTGAAATTGTACTACAAGGTTCCATATCACAAAGGAAAGCTGGAATTGAGTTTGGGGGTAATTGCCCAAAACGTTTAGGAATTAGGGGCCAAAAATAAGCATTTTTGTAACTTCCAGACAATAACTTGTGTGTAAGTGTATGGATCTCTCTGACATTGTACCACAAGGTTCCATATCACAAAGGAAGGCTGGGATTGATTTTGGGGTAATTGCCTCAAAATTTTAGGAATTAAGGGCCAAAAAGGGGCAAAAATAAGCATTTTCTAGTTTCAGGACAATAACTTGTGTGTAAGTGTATGGATCTTTCTGAAATTGTACTACAAGGTTCCATATCACAAAGGCAAAGCTGGAATTGAGTTTGGGGTAATTGCCCGAAACGTTTAAGGGCCAAAAATAAGCATTTTTCTAGTTTCCAGACAATAACTTGTGTTCAAGTGTATGGATCTCTCTGAAATTGTACTGCAAGGTACCATACCTCAAAGGCTGGGATTGAGTTTGGGGGTGATGAATCATAAGGGGGTTCAAAAATTTGGGGGCTGATTCTTTTTTCCTTTTTTTTCTTTAAAATTTTCCATTTTAAGTTGGTTATTTCTGATTTATATTTAAAAGCAAATAATAATGATATGGCAGGAGATACACACCAAACAGGATGTGTAAATTATTATGTAATAAGTATTGTGCAATAGCAAGAAATTTTAATTGCACAGTATTGCGCAATAGCAAGAAATCTTCAATTGCACAGTATTGCGCAATAGCAAGAAATATCCAATAGCACAATATTGCGCAATAGCAAGAAATTGTCAATTGTACAGTATTGCGCAATAGCAAGAAATATTCAATTGCACAGTATTGCGCAATTGCAAAAATATTTAATTGCACAGTATTGTGCAAAGAGGATACTTTGTATAAATTGCTTATTTCTTGACCAATTTCAATGGGGTTTTATTCTTGAATTCTTGGGGTTCTTTAATATGCTGAATCTAACCATGTATTAAGTTTTTGGATTTTGGGCCCCGTTTTAAATTGGTCCACATTGAGGTCCAGAGGGTCAAAATTAAACTTTGTTTGATTTCATCAAAACTTGAATTATTGGGGTTCTTTGATACGCCGAGTCTAACCGTGTATTTAGATTCTTAATTTTTGGTCCCGTTTTCAAATTGGTCTACATTAAGGTCCAAAGGATCCAAAATTAAACTTAGTTTGATTTTAACAAAATTGAATTCTTAGGGTTCTTTGATATGCTGAATCTAAACATGTATTTCGATTTTTGATTAAGGGCCCAGTTTTCAAGTTGGTCCAAATCAGGGTCCAATATTAAACTTTGTTTGATTTCAACAAAAATTGAATATATGGGGTTCTTTGATATGCTGAATCTAACCATGTATTTAGATTTTTGAGTTTTGGGCCCGTTATCAACTTTGTCCACATTGAGGTCAAAAGGTCCAAAATTAAACTTTGTTTGATTTCATCAAAATTGAACTCTTGGGGTTTTTGATATGCTGAATCTAACCATGTATTTAGATTTTGGATATTGGACCATAATAGGTAAATGTCCAATTTAAAAATTTTAAGTTCTTAGACCACATTCATTCTGTGTCAGGAACCAATGCTGTGTCAAATATTTAATCACAATCCAAATTCAGAGCTGTATCAAGCTTGAATGTTGTGTCCATACTTGCCCCAACTGTTCAGGGTTCGACCTCTGCGGTCGTATCAAGCTGCGCCCTGCGGAGCATTTTATTGTTAAAGTGTTTTACTTGTAGAATCTGATTAACATGCCGCCTAATAAAAGACACATTACTCTGCATTGACCTAGGGCTAGTGGAGTTTCATCAGCCTTCAAGTAAACGTAGGAATTGGGGTAATTGCCCAAAACGTTTAGGAATAAGGGGCCAAAATAAGCATTTTCTAGTTTCCAGACAATAACTTGTGTTCAAGTGTTTGGATCTCTCTGAAATTGTACTGCAAGGTACCATACCACAAAGGAAGGCTGGGATTGATTTTGGGGTAATTGCCCCAAAATTTTAGGAATTAGGGGCAAAAACAAACATTTTCTAGTTTCAGGACAATAACTTGTGTGTAAGTGTATGGATCTTTCTGAAATTGTACTACAAGGTTCCATATCACAAAGGAAAGCTGGAATTGAGTTTGGGGTAATTGCCCAAACGTTTAGGAATAAGGGCCAAAATAAGCATTTTTCTAGTTTCCAGACAATAACTTGTGTTCAAGTGTATGGATCTCTGAAATTGTACTGCAAGGTACCATACCTCAAAGGCTGGGATTGAGTTTGGGGGTGATGAATCATAAGGGGGTTCAAAAAATTTGGGGGGCTGATTCTTTTTTTTCCTTTTTTTTTTCTTTAAAATTTTCCATTTTAAGTTGGTTATTTCTGATTTATATTTAAAAGCAAATAATAATGATATGGCAGGAGATACACACCAAACAGGATGTGTAAATTATTATGTAATAAGTATTGTGCAATAGCAAGAAATTTTTAATTGCACAGTATTGCGCAATAGCAAGAAATCTTCAATTGCACAGTATTGCGCAATAGCAAGAAATATCCAATAGCACAATATTGCGCAATAGCAAGAAATTGTCAATTGTACAGTATTGCGCAATAGCAAGAAATATTCAATTGCACAGTATTGCGCAATTGCAAGAAATATTTAATTGCACAGTATTGTGCAAAAGAGGATACTTTGTATAAATTGCTTATTTCTTGACCAATTTCAATGGGGTTTTATTCTTGAATTCTTGGGGTTCTTTAATATGCTGAATCTAACCATGTATTAAGTTTTTGGATTTTGGGCCCCGTTTTTAAATTGGTCCACATTGAGGTCCAGAGGGTCCAAAATTAAACTTTGTTTGATTTCATCAAAACTTGAATTATTGGGGTTCTTTGATACGCCGAGTCTAACCGTGTATTTAGATTCTTAATTTTTGGTCCCGTTTTCAAATTGGTCTACATTAAGGTCCAAAGGGTCCAAAATTAAACTTAGTTTGATTTTAACAAAAATTGAATTCTTAGGGTTCTTTGATATGCTGAATCTAAACATGTATTTCGATTTTTGATTAAGGGCCCAGTTTTCAAGTTGGTCCAAATCGGGGTCCAATATTAAACTTTGTTTGATTTCAACAAAAATTGAATATATGGGGTTCTTTGATATGCTGAATCTAACCATGTATTTAGATTTTTGAGTTTTGGGCCCCGTTATCAACTTTGTCCACATTGAGGTCAAAAGGGTCCAAAATTAAACTTTGTTTGATTTCATCAAAAATTGAACTCTTGGGGTTTTTTGATATGCTGAATCTAACCATGTATTTAGATTTTGGATATTGGACCATAATAGGTAAATGTCCAATTTAAAAAATTTTAAGTTCTTAGACCACATTCATTCTGTGTCAGGAACCAATGCTGTGTCAAATATTTAATCACAATCCAAATTCAGAGCTGTATCAAGCTTGAATGTTGTGTCCATACTTGCCCCAACTGTTCAGGGTTCGACCTCTGCGGTCGTATCAAGCTGCGCCCTGCGGAGCATTTTATTGTTAAAGTGTTTTACTTGTAGAGTCTGATTAACATGCCGCCTAATAAAAGACACATTACTCTGCATTGACCTAGGGCTAGTGGAGTTTCATCAGCCTTCAAGTAAACGTAGGAAACTGTAACCTTATCCGTATGACTGACAGTTTCGTTGTCAATATTTCAAATCTTTATGTGATTATTCCAACTTGTGAACAAAGCCAAAAGGAATGGAATTAAATTATAAGCTTAATATAGCCATGTGTCTGAAAGGTTACTTCAAAAAACTGAAATTTAATTTTAGGACTTAAAGCCTTTAGAGGCATGTGTGTGAGGGGAATTTTTTTATTCGCAACTTATCCAACATTTATGCTTCAATTTTTTTTATATCTTGTGTTAGAAATTACTAAAACTAAATAATCTAGTACATTGTACCATGGAAGTATTATATTGTCAATATAATACTTCCATGATTGTACCCACAACCAAATAAACTTCCAATAATTGCTGTTGTTATTACAAATCCGGAGGTCATTGCGAAAATTTAAGTAGCCTTAACAGTGATTAACGACATTTTTTAAGGCATTCTTGACATGTTTTATTCGTATGTTTATGGGATATTTATTAATAAACGAGTAAATCAGTGTTTTCGAGATAGCGCCTAACTCGAATAATTCAAGCCCTTTCCGTGTCCGATTTTCTCCACATGAGGGCTTGAACTCCTTATGATCATTGGCCGCGTCGCCTGCTCTCTGTGAGAGAGAGCCAATCGGCGGCGATCAGGATTATGAGTCTGCGCAACTGTCTTGTAATTGTATTACCAAACACGTGTGTTCAATTAACACAAATCCGATAATAATTAATTAACATCAATTAACATCAGTTTACATCATTTAACATCAATTAACATCCGGAACTCCTCCTTCTTTAGCTGGCAACTTAAATCAAAATTCCCATATTGCATAGCGGTGTGAATTTTCCGGTTGACGGTCTTTATCGAGGAAGACGTTCAGGCGTTAATGTAGCCTTCGTAGATCAGCGGAATATAACGACTGAATTATTCGGGTTAGATAGCGCCCGGTCCTTTGAAGTTGGCCTATAGCTCCTTTCGTTCCTTTAAATTATTGAGACTACAAATTATTGTTAGATCCTACAAATGTATACCGCATACGTAAAGAATGGACAGTTGACAAATTCCGAAACGCAGTTTCGTTGCACAGACTATATAGTATTTTCACTATCTACGTTTTTTTCAATTAAACATGTTAGCCATACTTATTGCACTAAATCTTTTACATAGGTTTACAAAAGAAAAAAACCTACAATTTCTCAACAGGAAAATCTTTTATGATTATTTCAGTTTCAATGATTTTAACTCAGCGAATTACATCGAATAAAAAAATAACTTAAAACAAGTTCATTATCGAAATATCAAGATTATAGGAGTTTCTGTTGTCAGTAATTTGTTTAAGTTGTTCAACGTAAATCTGAGTTCGGTAAGGCATCTCGTTAAAGTACTTAGGGACCAAACTTGACTTGAGAATAAATGCTGAAAAGTACAATTACGGGCAATATTCAAATACCGTAAAACGTGAACATTAAAGGTACACGGCTAAGATTTAACTGATCTGACATATAAATTACAAAAACCGCGAACAAAACCGTACTCGAAAATTTTCAGATATACACTTTCAACAATATTTTCAGAAGTGTAAACACTGTTTATTCATTCTTGCAGCTCAATAAAATTGAGAATGGAAATGGGGAATATGTCAAAGAGACAACAACCCGACCAAAGAGCAGACAACAGCCGAAGGCCACCAATGGGTCTCCAAAGCAGCGAAAAAATCCCGCACCCGGAGGTGGTCCTCAGCTTGCCCCTAAATAAAATTGTGTACAAGTTCAGTGAAAATGGACGTCACACTAAACTCCAAAACATATAAATGAACTAAAATTAAAAAAACATACAAGACTAACAAAGGCCAGAGGCTCCTGACTTGGGAGAGGCGCAAAAATGCGGCGGGGTTAAACATGTTTTGTGAGATCTCAACCCTCCCCCTATACCTCTAGCCCATGTAGAATAAAGAAACACATAGCAATACGCACAGTAAAACTCAGTTTAAAAGAAGTCCGAGTCCGATGTCAGAATAGGTAACAAAAGAAACTAAGCAAAATGACAATGATACATACATTAACAAAGGACTACTAGCAGTTACTGACATGCCAGCTCCAGACCACAATTAAACTGATTGAAAGATTATGTCTTCATCATATGAAAATCAAGTACAATCCCTCCCGTTAGGGGTTTAGTATCATACAATCATAAAATATATGAGAAGAACATAACCCGTATCATGCCAGCAACTGGTTTTAGAATAATAGTGTTTATTTCCGATGCAAAGACCCTATGAGTGAATCAATATTAATACCAAAATATGCAATCCTTAATGACCTGACAACAGTATCGTAACTATATCCTTTCCGAATAAGTCTGTTAAAAGGTTTGGTTAGCTTTTGAGGTGAATGCCGACATTTTTGTGCTTTGTAAAGAATATTACCATAAAATATTGGATGTGAAATACAATGTATATATGTTCGAAGACTCTGCAGAAGATTTGAACCTATCTTGAAGTATACATAGATCGCATTTGTCATTCGAACAAGACAGAAGGAAGCTTTTTACTTACAATATCAAAAATGCTCCTATCGCATCATAAGATGATAAGACAAAGAATACAATCCCTCTGTATAAAGATAAGGTAGAGGAATATATAGAGTTAGCAGCTACTGATGCTATCATGCTGAACGCTATGTCCATGGCGGCTAATCCTCCAAACATGGCACCTGGAAACAGAATTACAAAGTTCAGACATATTTGTGAAATTTTTCAACTAAAAAAGTTAATCTTTTAACCATGACACCCTACAGTAACCTATTTCTTCTTAAACAAGCAATTCTTCTAAACCATTTATCATAATGATGATAATGTTTATGAACAAGGACACATTTGTATAAAGATAATTAAATGTCTTTATCTGACCATCAGTTTTATATCCTGGTAAAACACCAGTAGATCCTGTTTATCAGTTCACGGATTATAAAATACACGCTTTTCTTCAGCGGTCAGATAAGTGAGAATGTGGTACTTTTATGATTGTGTTACTTAGGTTGTCTTTGACTTACCTTGTTTTTCCATGGGCGTCATCTTTGACATTATACCTCTCATCATTGGCTGTGGTATGACAGCTGTTGTACCAACCACTGGAACTGTAACATACATTTATTTGATATTAAAAATTTTGTCAAGAAAAATAAAACACATTTAGCAACTTCAACATGCCCAATCTATATATTCCATTATTTTATCGTTTTTTAAGAAACCACTTTGTGAGAGTTTTTTAATAAACCAGACGAGGGAACATGCTTGCGCATGAACGTCTGGTTTGGTTAAACTTGTTTGACAGTCTTTTAACTGCTCATCTGATCTTTCTTCAAGAGTATGGGGACAAGCAATTAAAACTCAAGCATTTCTTTGGTTAAATGTTTTTACTTGGTACTTTTTTGTAAATATAAAATTGAGAATGGAAATGGGGAATGTGTCAAAGAGACAACAACCCGACCACAGAACAGACAACAGAAGGTCACCAAAATGACTTTATATTTTATTTCAAAAAGTGGTGTTTTACATTAAAGACTTGATAATCGACACATTGGTACCGTTTTCATTGTTATTGTTATTGTTATATTCGTTCCTTCAGAAATTAATCATATGAAATGACAGATAACTGTTCGGCATTTAACGATAAAGACACCTTTGAAAGAAAAAGATATATAACTTAAAGCCATAGATATGTTGATATTTACAACTTTTCGAATTCTTGTAAAAGAGAGGCGAAAGATACCAAAGAGACATTCAAACTCATAAGTCGAAAATAACTGATAACGCCATGGCTAAAAAAGAAACAGACAAACAGACAAACAATAGCACACAAAAAACAACATAGAAAACTAAAGACTGAGCAACACGTACCCCACCAAAACTGGTGTGATCTCAGGTGCTCCGGAAGGGTAAGTAGATCATGCTCCACATGTGGCACCCGTCGTGTTGCTCATGTTAGTACAAACCCGGTAATAAGTCTAAATATGTAGGTCATATTCGGGAAAAAGTTCCTAAATGTGACTTTGTCCCGATTATACATAACCAAAAATATATCACTCGTGTTCTACTGTATATATAGTGTCTAATATTCATAACATAGCCTCAGTTAACTATTTCTTAGGAAACACTTCTAGGCTTCAATATACCGACTTATCCGTTTAATTCGACTACTTGTTTTATATTTAAAGAATAAACGCATGTTACTGATAATATTTCAGTATTCTACATACCTAAATACATCATCCAATCGTTGTAAGCCAATGCCTCCAATGCAGACGACCCGGCTGACGTCAGTGCTCCAACAAAACCAATCATTTCATCAGAGAAACCTTTCTGTAAAAGTTTTACTAGACCCATACCAATCATAAATTGAAGTAAACTTCTGAGAGCTGCGAACCAACCGATCTGAACCGAGTTCCAGCAGAAAGGTGTACTTAGTTGGTATATAGTTTCTACTGATATTCTTCCAAAATATGCTAATATGGAGCATGAAAATACTGTTACACAGATAATATATTTCCATCTTTTTCCGGCTAATTCTGGACTTACATAAAATTCAAAAACATTTTTGACGTACTCCACGGGGCTTATTTTATCTTTTGGTGCAGTGTGAACTGTTTCTGGTAACATGAGAACCAAAATGAAAGACACCACAAGACAAGCATCTATAGTTATCATCGGAATAAAGTAACCAGTCCAGTGTATCAAATATCCAACTACTAATTGAGCCATTACCATGCCGACGCCAATACAAATGTCTAAGGTAGCCATAGCTAGTGTCCTAGACCTTCCAGCCTCCGAAATATCGGCTACATAGGCATATCCAGTGTGTATCATTCCTATCCATGCCCCACTAAGTCCTTCAAGGAATAATGTAATCGGTATAAAGTATATACTTATTTCAAAATAAGCAACAGCTGCGCAGAATGAAGCATTTATTATCGTTCCACAAATCGGAATCAAGAAAGCTTTCTTCCTTCCGATTCTGTCACTGTAAGAGTTTATTAAAATTACTGCCACAAAAGACGGTATACCAGTTCCCAAGTTACAATAAACGTTCCATGTCGCAACCTCTTCCTGAATTTGTTCCATTTCGTGAAATATTTCCAAAGTTTTATTTTGCACGCATATTGATTGATTGTTTTGAGAATAGTCAATTGTTTTATTGGTAAATTTTTGTTTCTGAAGGATATAGAATGCATATTGTGATGTTATGGTAAATATTGCTTGGAAGACGAAAGTGTAAAATACTATAATAGGACCGACAATAAATCGTCGCCAGTTATTGTGCACGTTGTTTTTGGTGTCCTTGGTCATGATGTCTGTTTTCTCTGTATTAACGCTCGGATCCATTGTACCAATTTACCTATACGTAAGGTAACAATCAAAAAAGTTAATAATAATAGCTGCTCTTTTACAGAAACAATAAACAATCTTTAGAATGCATGTCATACCATGGGTAAAGTAAAGGCTATACACAGTTTATGCTGTTATCGTTTTAATACCATTAAATAATCAGAAACCAACAGTATATATATATTATGAAAGTATAGGCTATTTGTTTAATTCATGACAATAAACTCTTTATTTTGAAAAAAAGGTTTTAACAATTATCAAGGCTCTTAAACTGATCATGTCTGACAATAAATGTAATATAAATGATATACAAGATAATAAAGTATGTTTTCTATATGTTAACATACACGTATGTATAAATAATTATCAAGATTACCTTAGTAGACTCTAACCATCCGTTATCCACAGGGAAATAATTGTTCTGTTCATTTTTGATGTGGTATCGACAAGTTTATCTAAAATGTTATGTACAAGATCATGTGCCACTTCGATTTTCTATTGTTATCCTCAAAAATCTATCACCTGTACAATGTAATTGGCGAAATAGTATAAATTTAAACTCTTACTCTCACTATGTTTGGTTATGATAAGATATGTAATCGTTCGATTATTTACTACATGTATACCTATTTGCATGTATGGACACGGTACTTAGCCACTTGTTTACATATGGGGATTACGTTAATTCTTCATACAATGATACATATTCTTTTCCATTTATTCAATTTTTCGTTTTTTTTTTTTTTATGTGAACGAAAAATAAAACATATAAATGTTACTGATAAATATGATCCCATACTCACAATTCGAATTTTGCAATCAAACTGCTAAGCGAGATATATTATGACTAATACATTTAACTATCCCCCCTTCCCCGGTTAATTACTGCAATTACAACACAAATCTAAGTTAGTTTAATGTCGTTTTAAAGTATTTTCTGCTTTCGAATTATGGCGAAAATAATAAAATAGTCTTGTTAGTCATACATTAAAGCTAAACACATTTAGTTTTAAATTAGATTGATCTTGCTTAGCTTTTCTGCTTTCGTATAATGATATGACAAAATCATCATTCATGCCATGTAGCAATATGCCGTACTAAATGTTCATTGCGTTTGTATGTTATTTTGACTTTAATGCAATTTCTGTCGTTGAAAGATTGATTGATTGGTGTTGCTTGTATAACCCCTTGAATTTCGGTACGGGTTACATTAAAGTCTGTTGGTCTATAATCGACACTGTGGCTGCTTTTAAATGCAAGACCGTATACAATATATATATACAAATTTATTCACACAAGTTTACAGTTTGAAAGCTAGGGGAAGACTGCCCAAGGAACAGTTTACAAAACAATTATACATTCATTCAAAGTTTAGAATATAGCAAAGTTCTCTCGACCAATGAAATTGTAGGATTTGATGCCTCTTAATTTTGAAGAATGAATGTAAATCATGTTCTTAGTAAGGGATTATCCTATTATTTGGGTCTATTTACAGTTCAAAACAAAGAGTTTCTAATTTAAGTTTTGGACATATTAAAAACTTTTAAAGGCATTTTATTTGAACATTTCCATGACATAATGAAATAGAGTTTGATGTAAAAAGCCGGTCTTAAATATTGGATGTACAGTAAAATTTAGTTGTAACTCAAATATATTAATTGATTTCAACTATAAATGAAAAAAGGATAATTCCTCACTAAGATATTACATGATTTACATTCATACTCACAATCAGGAAACATATACAATTCCTACCTTTTCTTTGTACTGTTCTGTCACAGTACTATCTATAACGCATTTAAAAAAAAAAAATTCCTCAATGGTAAGAAAGTCCTTACATTGTCAATGTATATTTGTTCCACCCAACAGAAGTTCCACTGGAAACTTTGTTATAAACAATGTCATAATATCTGTTCCTGATGGAACAAATATTCTATACCATTAATTCCGTTAGGAACATATACTGTAATACTTATTCCAGCGGAAATAATATTCCAGAATATTTATTCCATTTGGAACTAATATTATGAAGGAACTTCTATTTCGTGACAACATCACTATTTTTTTTTTTTTTTTTTCTTTTTCTTGAGGTAGCACTTCAGACTGAAGAGTTTGGAACTTAATTTTAACACGATAATCACAATATGACTTAAGTTATAATTAAAAAAGTAATAATTAGTATAGAATATTAATAATTAAGAGTTGTTATAGAGTGTTGAACATATATGCAAAGAAAGAAGCTGGGTTTGGGCTTTACTTATTACCGGATTTCCAGAGAGTTATCATTAGCTATATTTTAACCAAATAATTAGAAATAATGTATTCAAAATAATATTAGGATACAGGCCTCAACCTTCCTTCTCATGTTGGTGGAAGAGGTATATGTGGCCAAATTATGTCATCATTGTGCTCCGAACATTAAGAGTATTTTATTGAAAAAATATAACATATACACACAAATTATAATAAATAAATATCAAACTTTACTAAATTAAATTATTTTTATCTAAGAATATATCTCTATTTCTATGAAATGTAGTGTTAAGAGTATGAATTAAACCACCGGAATTGATAATATAACTAATTTGATAAACTGAATAAACATATGCATATATTGATGGGAATAGTTCCATGGTATCTTAAATAACAAACAGTTTAATTTATTTAAAACAAAAGTTTCATCATTTATTTCTATTCTAATGAAGTCATTTATATATTTTCGAAATAGAGTTAATTTGTTACAATGTAGCAGTAAATGCTTTAAGGTTTCATTTTCCGAGTTACAGAAATAGCATTTCGGAGAAACGTTACTATAGTTTCTTCTTTTTTGATTATCTTTAGTAGGAAGAGCATTATGCACAACTCTATAAATAAAATCTTGCTGGTAATTGCTTTTGATATTTCTAATATTACACCATATATCTGTGAAATCTACATAGCTGTACTTTATTTCAATTTTATGTTTATGATTATCTATTTCAAGAATTTTCTTATAAATATTTTTGGGGTTGAAACTTTGTAGGTCAATTTTACTCTTATAATTCATTAAGAGAGCTTTTAATTTTGTGTAAACTCTTGGTAAGATCATCGTGTGTTGGTAATTATTATTTCCTAATTCTGAATTAATTTCCCTTAATGTATACCCTAAGTAATATATCATAAAACATGTCCAAACAGATTTATTTCCTTGTAAGAAAATTGTTACTCTTTGAAGAAGCATGGCATCTATTTTCAGATTTATATTTGGTATTTGTTGTCCACCTCTATTATACATTTGTGATAAAGACTTTCTATTTATATATTCCGAATTACGCCTTCCCCAAAATAAAGTACAAATATATCTATTTATTTGTGTGAGATATTCAGGTAAAGGGGACACAACTCTAGCAACAAATAAGATTTTACTAATGATATAAGTATTTATAACAATGAGTTTATGTTTAAAATTTAGCTTTCTATTTTCCCATTTATTTACTGTATTTTTTTATACTATGGATAATTGGTAGCCAACTTTTACTTTTACTTTCCTTACCAAACCAAATTCCTAGTGTTTTAACGCTCTCCTTAGTTAAAAGCTTTAAACAAGTGTCTTCTTCCGGGGCATTACAAATACTTAGTATTTCCGTTTTGTTTTTATTTATTTTTGCTCCTGATGCTTTACCAAATTTTTCGAATTCATTCATAAACAAGTAATAATCTTTAATATCTGTTGTAATTGTTGTACAGTCATCCGCATGTTGAAAAAGTTTTATGGGATCTTTTAAATTTGGAATGTTAATGCCTTTTATTTTTTTATTTGTTCTTATTGAACTTGCCAGTGTTTCAATAGCTAAAGCATATAAATTAATGGAGAGCGGGCAGCCTTGTCTAACTGATCTTGTAATTAAAATTTCTTCTGTTAACTGACCATTGACTTGAATTTTACTTTTTATATCTTTATATAGTATCTTAATCCATCTAATAAATTCTACTGGAAGGTTCATTTTCTTTAAAACTTTAATAAGAAATTCATGTTTAATCTTATCAAATGCTTTTTCTTGGTCAAAATTTATTAAGAAACCTTTTATATCGTTCAAATTCATATAGTCGAAAATGTCTGAAATCGAAATAATATTATCAAAAATATTCTTTTCTTCACCGGCTCCTGTTTGTTTTATATCAACTAGTTTATTTATTACTTTAGATAATCTTTTAGCTAAAGTTTTAGTGATTAATTTATAGTCAAAGCATAATAAGCTTATAGGTCTCCATTGTTTTAGGTCTTTTTTATCCCCTTTATTTTTATAATTTAGCGTGATTATACCCATTTTCATTGTTTCTGTTAATTCCCCTTTTAAATATATATTATTTACAATTTCAACAACTTCATCTCCAATTATATTCCAAAATTTTAGATAAAATTCTTTACCTAAGCCATCTAAACCTGGTGACAACATCACTAAAACTAATCCATAAATGACATGCCAAAAAAGGTAGTCATGCATCAATTATAAACATTGCACTGACAATGAAACTTCTTGAATACAACCAATCACGAGATCATTTGAGCCTTGAGCACTTAACAGTATTCTAAGTTTGTAACAGAATGATAATCCCTTACTTCATGATAAGTACTCGCTGACGCTCGTACTTAATCATGAAGAAAGGGATTACCATTCTCCTATATATACAAATGATCTTAAAACATTACAAAAGGTTCTGATAAAATATATATATTATTGTCCAATCTTATGTAATTATGATCGGATTATTGTCCTCCATATAATGCACGTTTTGATTTATTTAAAAGTTCCTAACGTCGCTTTTCTTCCGGTTATATTACATTAATGAGTGTCGTTTTAAATTGAATATTATTGTTTTAAATGTTTCTTTATTTTTAATATAATGTTTCTTTAAGTCAAATACCCAAATAGATTATAGATTTCAATAATTTACAATTTAAAACGACACTCATTAATGTTCATACAAAGCACGTTTTGATTTATTTTAAAAGTTCCTAACGTCACTTTACTTCCGGTTACACTTGCTGAACTCTAGTGGCAACCGATATTTCATGCATATACAGGACAAGAACAAACAAGTTGAGAGCCAGGGGCGGATCCAGGATTTTGGAAAGGGGCGGAGTATGTAAAGTTCGCCGAGCGGAGCGAGGCGAAAACTTTTTGGACCTATTTTTGGTTAACAAACATAAAATAAGTGTAAAATGCACTTTTTTAACGGTTCCTATACGTGGGGCATGTATATTTTATAGCCGGTTAAAGTTTAAGGGTTGGACATTTTTGATGCCGTATTCTCGCTATTAGTTGTCTATTATAAAATGATTGGATGGATCCAAAGCTATGTACTAATATATTTAATGTGGGATTTGTCAGTAAAAAATGGACATGGAAAATTCTCGTTTGTTGTAAGGTTAGTTAGCATAACCTCACAGATTTCTTGTTGAAAACAAGATATACGGCCATTCAGTGAAATTTACAATACGACAGACACGAACAAAGACAAACTAGCAATTTTTATCCAAATGTTTGGTTGAAATGTTTCACCCAACAAAAAAGTGAGGGGTTCCAAATCAACCAAAGGCTACGAATGAGTCTGAAATGACAACGAAGTTGTGAATGACGGTCGACAAATGGAGACATAAAGGCCACACCGAGCAGGCAGGTTGAAGTCGGGCCTCGAAAAAAGTATTCAGCATATCAGTTCGGCGAAACAGACATTCCGGTCAGATATGGGATTTACCACATGCAAACCCCCGACCCCCAAAAAATTACGCCCGTTTTTCATTCATAGTGGACAAGATTACCGTTATTGTTTTCAATCCAGATACGGCCAGAATTTGTGTTTAAGGCAAAAATCAGGGTCAGAATTTTTTCTCTAAAATATCTCAGACTGCCCCCTCAAATCAAATGGGTCGTACCTTAGATATTAAATCTATCTAGAGTTTACTGACTGGGGATTATTATTCAGCAATGTTATTAATGGGCTGGGGCGTGTGGGGTTAAACATGTTTTCGTAGGTAAATAGTATTGCTGTGGAACTTTTTTATGAGAGTGTAATAGAGTATTACTTTCTGTTTGGTGGAATTGTGAAATAGAAGTTAATACGTTCTTGCTCGATCCTTACTCGCTTTGAAGGTGTCATGCTTGTCATCCTCAGCCTAAGCAATGTGTTACTGTGATTAGAATTTCAAAATGACTGAGTGACGTTTTTTCGACGCACTGGTCAACTCCGCCGTAGCGAATCACATGACTCTGACATAATCAATAATATATTACAGTAAATACGAGAGAAAAATATCTTTTATAAGTAAAGAATTGTCGCATAAAAATTAAATACATGGTAAATGGTAAAGTTCACGAAGTCAAGTCTGATTAATCATTTTACCAAAAAAAAAAAAAGTGCAAGCAAAAGGGGGGGGGGGTACGCCCTCTACGCCCCCCTCTGGATCCGCCACTGAGAGATGTGAGCTCTTGATCACAAGTGATAATCCCGCTTTATGTAGATGATCAGCACTGGGTGTGAAATTTTTTCACGATTGCTCTGATCCATAGCTCCTGAGAAAAATGTGACGAACATTTCACACATGGTCATCATTTGTAAGAATAATTAAGAATTCGGTAAACAGGAAGCTTAAGAGTAATGAAAATGCATCACAAGGTAAAGCATGCTCATATGAAGCGTGATAAGAAATGTTAGAAAGTTTTGATATGTAATTCCTGAGAAAAATGCGACGTGAATTCATTTGATGGATAGACAGACAAGGTAAACCAGTATACCTCTCCTTCGAGGTGGGTATAACTTATATGTAGATTCTGCAAAGAAGTCGACCGGGATGAAAGGCGGGGAATTTGAACTACTATACTGGAAGATGGGTATGTTGGATATAGACCTCGCTCGGTCTCGGTAGGTTCACGGTAGGTATAGTATCCTGCTGAGATCGTGTTTTTCGAGTGAATCGGTCCACTTTTTTCGAGTGATATTACATACGATTAGATCGATTTACTGCTATTTCGCGAATACAATAGTTGTATTCGTGACTTCATCTTATTCTGAATGCTATATATAAAAAAGAAGATGTGGTATGATTGCCAATGAGACAACTGTCCACAAGAGACCAAAATGACACAGAAATTAACAACTATAGGTCACCGTACGGCCTTCAACAATGAGCAAAGCCCATACCGCATAGTCAGCTATAAAAGGCCCCGAAATGACAATGTAAAACAATTCAAACGAGAAAACTAACGGCCTTATTTATGTACAAAAATTGAACGAAAAACAAATATGTAACACATAAACAAACGACAACCACTGAACTACAGGCTCCTGACTTGGGACAGGCACATACATACATAATGTGGCGGGGTTAAACATGTTAGCGGGATCCCAACCCTCCCCCTAACCTGGGACAGTGATATAACAGTACAACATAAGAACGAACTATAAAAATCAGTTGAAAAAGGCTTAACTCATCAGATGGACAAAAATACAAGTGGACGTGGCAGGGTACTTGTACATCCAAACAACAAAAAGATACTAGGAACAGATCTGAGAGTACTCGCAGTTATCTGACAGCTAGTTCAAAGCCACTAACAACTAATAAAAAAATCATTCATCTAAGACTAAATACATGTTTTGAGCACAAACGACGCACAATTTCCGTGTAGTTCACTCACAATTCAGTATTTTTATATTGTCCGTATTTTTTCGAGAGCAACATCTAAAACGTTCGGGGTTTTCAACAAATGGTCTGGGTTTTTTTTTAAGAAAATGTGAATAAGAAAGAAGACAATCTTGGACTTACAAACTGAATTTTTCTAGTTTGTAACTGTTATTCTTAATAAGTCACAAAACATATTACTATGTTGATCAAATTTAACCCTCTTCAATTTAATGATATCTTTCTGTTCTGAAAACATAAGTTACCATAACTTTGCAGTATTAAGATAAATAAGAAATCACTGGGTCCTTTTTAAAACGGTCTTTAGAACCGAGGAGAGGGACTCATAATCTTTTCATTTTCATTTCATGCTGTCTTTGTTTTTACCATCGATACTATTTTATGATTGATATATATATATATGTTACAGTTAATTTGTATAATCAGTTATTATGTAGAATTCCTAAAATTTTCAGGGATTATGTAGAATCACTGGTCAGTTTAGGTATTATATATAATCACTAAAATTTTCAGGGATTATGTATAATCACTAGAAAATTTAATGATGTTTAATATGATTATTTTAGAATTAATTATTTAACTTTTATTCATTTTCTATGAAATAAAACTTATTTATCATTTCAGTTATTATGTATAATCCCTGACATTTTTCTAGTGATTATATCAAGGATTATACATAATAACTGAAATGATAAATAAGTTTTATTTCATAGAAAATGAATAAAAGTTAAATAATTAATTCTAAAATAATCATATTAAAACATCATTAAAACACAAATTGTAAAATGTTAAGCACAATATATTAAAATGATAACCTCAATACATTAAAATTTTAGGCACAACATATTAAAATTTTAGGAACAACATATTAAAATGTTAGGAACAATAAACTTGAACATTAAGCACAATATATTAAAATGTTAAGAACAATATTTCAAAAACAATCATCTATTTTTACAAACGTAATTTGGGTGACATCGACTATTGCACGTTTGCCCTGCTTTTTTACAGGCACATCTATTTGATCCTGGCACATCTGCTTTTAACACAACATCCACATTTTGAAAAACCTTTGTCCTTCATATATTGAATCAGATTTTACTACACTTCTGAGAGAAATAAAGTTTTACGTACAAACATTTGAGATACTAAAACTAGAGGCCCCCAAGAGCCAGTGTCGATCACCTTATTCTACTTTGGTTTTGGAAATCATGTAAAAATAGATTAAAATCATAACAGATCATTCGTTCTGTATGTTTTTCTATGCCTTAGTTGAGATAGTTCTCTCATTTAGAATTTCTTGTTCATTTGAACACAAAATACACAAAACAGATGTTCCATAACCTTCTACACCATTTGTTTTACCAAAAATAACATACACTGTGGATTTACACTTAGAAAATTTTTGTCATATGATCTTGGTAAACCATGATGGACTTAAAATTAAGAAGATTGCATATCAACTAAAAATGAAATGCTTCGCTGAGCGCAGCCTGATACGACCGCAGTGGTCGAACCCTTAACAGTTGGAGCAAATTTGGACACAATATTCAAGCTTGATACTATCTGAATTTGGATTGTGATAAAATTTTGACATAATATAGGTTTCTGACACAAAATAAATGTGGTCAAAGATTTTACAAATCTAATGCGCAATACTGTGATTTCTTCTTGAAACTTTTAAAAAATTTGAAATTTGAAAAATTTTGAAAAAAAAATATGAACCCCTTAAAAAAAATTGGACCCCCTTTCAAACTTTTTGAATCCCCCTTTGGAGCATTAACCATCAAACTCAATCCCAGTCTTTCCTTTGTAGTATGGAACCTTGTAGTACAATTTTAGAGAGATCCATACACCGTTCCACAAGTTATTGTCTGGAAACTAGAAAATGCTTATTTGGGCCTCTTTTTGTCCCCTAATTCTCAAACTGTTGGGACCATAACCCCCAAAATCAATCCCAACCTTCCTTTTGTGGTTATATACCTTGTGTTTAAATTTCATAGATTTCTATTAACTAATACTAAAGTTATTGTCCGGAAACCATATGTCTTCGGACGACACTGACGACGACAACGACGACGACATGATACCAATATACGACTTTTTGCGGTTGTATAAAATTTGTTTACGTGAATTAAATTCTTTCCTTAAAGAGGAGCGAAAGATACTAGGGGGACATTCAAACTGAAAATCGAAAATAAAGTGACAACGCCATGACTAACGTACAATAGGTTTAACAACTAGTCCCAAATATGATCAAAACATTAGTATACTAATGTGACGCCAATTGTGGAAATATGTATATGATAACTAGTACTTTTATTTCTGTATATCTAGTTTTTTTTTTATTGCTTTTGCAATTTACAAAATTCATTTTTTCGTCAGATATTTTAGATTTATTATTTTCTAGATCCATGCCCAACAGCCCCCATCCTATGTTAATGTATAACAATGTATAGAGTGTAATCTGTATGAAATATCAGAGAATGTAGGAGCACTTAAACAATTTAAATCCTGACTTACTATTCACTTAAACTTTCAAGGAATAAGAAAAACAGCAAATGATAATGTGTCTATATTTAATTTTTTATCAAACAAAGGATCTTTGAATTATTGATAATCCTAAAATCATTTCAGGAATTTGTAGAATGATTAATAAAATGTTCAGTGATTATGTAAAATCACTGGTCATTTTCAGGGATTATATATAATCACTAATGATTATACAAATTCACTGTAATATATATATATATAGATATTACAGTGACGAAAAACATATGCGCAAGAAAAATAAGGAAAGCAGTAAAAATCAGAAAAATCAATATAAACCCAAATATTCTTCTAAAAGAGCCCCCAAAAAAAAAAATATATATATTACAATAACATTTTAACTGAATGGAATATCTTATAAAAAATGAAAACACTTTATAAATTTCATACGTGCGAAGCGCTTTTCTGGATTTACTTTCGTCCAGAACGCTCAAAGTCGAATATTTGAAAGCCAAGGATGTATAAGAACCGAAACATTTGAAGAGCTATATGACCAAGGAACTAAAAATTAGCCAAATACATCCCAGGTCAACTTTGCCTGATAGAGTTGAAATCTTAGTTTGTTTATAATTTTTAAATTTATAAACGAACAATTTTAAAGGATTGATTGTTGGTTGCTTAACGTCCAGTGGCAAGTATTTCATGCATGTTCAAGACGAGAACCAATTAACCACAAATCCAATATTCAGGTCCTGTAACAGAGGACGTTCGGGATGAAGGTCGCGGGAAATTAAGTCTGACACTGAAAATTAGGGTATATTGGATATGAACAGAAATTTTGCCTTGCAACAGGCCACCTACGGACCCCTCAGAGAGCTGTTGCAAGGGTTATTGACGTGCAGTGAGCGTGGCACCCTCTACACGCCCCACTCTGACCAGACAGGGCTGCGTACTTGAACATCCCGCACAGCCAAATGGATGCCCTACTTTGCCAAGGGTTTTACTGCCGGTCGGAAGAGGACCTAAGTGACCATATTTCTATTCCCCAGTCCCCCTTTTAATTTTAAAAAGGGTTGTTATAAATTCATGTCAGTACCGAAGTAGTGACCTGACTACTGAGCTGATGATAAACTCGAGCACTTATCCAATATATTTAATAAACAACGAAATGAATAATCAGCTTTAATACGATCCTTTTGAAATAATAAAAAAAACGGAATGTGCATATAACATGCGTCAACCTCACAAATATAATTCTTTTAATTTCTGGTGGGAATGAAGCTATGATTGTGCTTTATTTCTATGTGACCAAGTATAGCATATTCTTGATCAGACTTCTCTTCTTAGTAGGATCATTTGAACATTGTTCTTGATTTCCATTTCTAGAACGATAAAATATATTATCATCAAGATAAACAGTAAATGAAACATTTAGATGTATTTTCTGTTAAAAAAACCCACACATTTACCCGCTTTACACTATGTGTACGTTCGTCTCAATTCACGAAATATTTAGTGTATGAAATCCATATCGGTACACTTACATGACGATAATATTATCTGAATACAAATGAACGATGCCTTTTTATGAAATGTACATGTTAATACAGCATTATTAAACTGATTTATTGCATTGTTTCGTGCTTTGAAAAGTACATTATTTGAACCTTTTCATTGTTTTTTAAACGTAAATGCACTGACATATTACATTTTAAGCCATAGGAATTTTTTTCTCACTCGACAAAACAAGGACGCACTCGAAAAAACACGGACTGCTCTTGAAAAAACACGGACATATAAAAAATGAATTTACTCTGCAAAATGTACTTTTCAATGCAAAAACAAGAATTTTTGTATAGTGTCTGTATATGTAAGTATTTATAGATTCCATGTAAGCATTTCCGTTGGCATTTGCATTGGTATGTATATAAAAATACTTTAAACTATAGTTTGGAATAAAGCATTGTAAGGCTAAATTAAACGCTTTCAAAACAAAATAATGAAGGGTTGATAATAAATTTTTATCACTAATACTGATTTACCTTCTATGATATTAACTATGAGGTTCTTACATCTTTTTTTTTTTACGTCTTACCAGAAAATAATTCTGTTTGTTTACATTTTTGATCATATTCACTCGAAAAAACGTGGTCACACTCGAAAAAACCGATCAAATCACTCAAAACAACACGATTCCAGCCGGACACTACACCCTAACGTGCGGAGAGTGTGGCGCTCACTCTACACGAGACAGTAGATTTAAGGTCCCATTCCGACCTGGAGTGGCTGTTTTGAGAAAGAACATTTCCCTCCATTTAAAAATCATTAAAGGAATATTTGCTACGGGCTGTATACTTTTTATTTACAAGTTAAAAAAAGCCGCGATTAACTTATCCTGTATCTAAATCGCAGGAGTTTTTGGAAGGCAGTACTAGTAAGCCACTGAATGGAATTGAATGCTTTGTTTCTGCTTCGTTCTCGCATGTGAACTTGCCCACAGCACTTCAGATTTTTTTCAATCTCTCAAGTACGTTAGGCTTACGTACATTTCTATAGACCTATTTTATCACCGTTACGACTTCGCAATTTTTACGTTTTTCGAAATGCTCGTGGTTCATCAATGAAGACTAAGATAAAAAAATATCCCGAATATAAGCGTTGAAAAAAAGAGATATGAACCCGTGTTCTTATCAATAGGACTAACATTGCTAGTGTACCCGGTTTAATGTTTTTTGTTTTTGCATGAGGGTCCATTGATGTTGAGACCACAGGAGTGAAACAAGATTTAAAAAAATATATGTCTATATACTGATTACACTTACTAACGTTAGTGTATTAAGTATATATACTAGAAAAATGTATCGTTGACGTATTCATTATTATCTAAAAGAAAAAAAATATTTTGGTAAATAGCTAAAAATTATAGGCATTTCATAAAATGTCTGACTGTAAGAGTTGGCATTTTATGTATTGACTTTTTTTTCAGGTATTCAACAAACTGCCTGAAAATTGAAAGGCGTTTTACAAAGTGCCTGAAATTATTACAAGGAATGTATCTCCCTCATGCAAAGCTCTGATTCCTTGCCCGGCTTTGGCTATACTTTTTGTCCTTTTTGGTTTATAGCTCTTCATCTTTTTTATAAGCTTTGGATTTTCAAATATTTTGGCCTCGAGCATCACTGAAGAGACATTGATTGTCGAAATGCGCATCTGGTGCAGAAAAATTGGTACCGTTTATGTTATTACAGAGAATGAAATGTTCATAAAAACTGAGCCAATGTGAGTAAACAACAGTGCATCTTATTACTAGTCAACGTGTATTAGTAGTCTTTGATTGGCAGGTACTTTTCATGACATAGAAAAGGTTGTGTTATCTATGTTATCGTATGGAAAACTTAGAAAACTGACATGTCAGCAAAGGCCTTGCTTGCACATTTTTATGTGAGGCATAGAGACTGATGTATACATTACAAAGCAAATGTCCATAAGTTGTCAATTTTCGTCAATTTTGACACCATTAATTCAGGATGTGTTCTCGGTTTATATATGCTTTACCAAAATCCAAGCACTATGTATTTTGGTGGGCGTTTTCGTAAATGGTGGGCAACCAATAATTTTTATACAGAGAACCTTTTTCATTCAAATCATAGCAAACATGTGATTCACAGCCTGCGGAATAAATCATTTTCTAACAAAAGTAATTTTAAACACAATTTTGACTTGAGGAAACAATTTGGTATGCATATTATGCCTATAATATATATAAATTTTTGATAACATTTATCTTCATTGGGAACGCTCAGAACCGAATATTTCAAGGCCAAGGATGTATAAGATCCGAAACAATTCAAAAGCTATATGACCAAAAAGGACCTAAAAATAATAGCCAAATCCTAGCCAAACCCATCCCAGCGCTTCTTTGTATGATTGAGTTGAACCCTAAGTTTCTTAATAATTTAAAATTATAAACAGACAATTTAAGAAAGGTTGGTTATAAATCATGTCAATAATTTAAGTACTGACTACTGAGCTGATGATAGCCTTGGAGATCAATAGTTCACCAGCAGTTGTATCCACCAAGTGCTGTCAAAAATGAAAACAACTTTATAAATCATGCATCCGAAGTGCTTTTCTGGATTTACCTTCATCAGGAATGCTCAAAGCCGAATATTTGAAAGCCAAGGATTTGTAAGAACCAATACAGTTGAAGAACTCTATGACCAAAAAGGACCTAAAATAATAGCCAAATCCATCTAAAGTAAACTTTGCCTATTAAAGGGAGTTCAAACCTCAGTTTCTTAATGATTTCTAAATTTATGAACTAACAATTTAAGGAAGTTTTTTTTTTATAAATCATGTCAATACCAAAGTACTGACTACTGAGCAGATGATACCCTTAGGAACTGATAGTCCACCAGCAGCAGTATCGACCCAGTGCTGTAAAAAACGAAACACTATATATTTCATGCATCTGAAGCACTTTTCTGGATTTACCTTCATCAGGAACGCTCAAAGCTGAATATTTAAAAGCCAAGATCAGCTAGAGATGTATAACAACCAAAACAGTTGAAGAGCTATATATATGAGGCGAACAAAACACAATGCACACTTAGTCTCCCTCAAGCCTCTAGTTTTTAATTTCTCGCTGCATTGAAGACCTATTGGTGACCTTCTGTTGTTGTCTGTTCTGTGGTCGGGTTGTTGTCTCTTTGACACATTCCCCATTTCCATTCTCAATTTTAATTAAGATGGTATTCAAGGCATATTTGAAAAACTCGTAGAATGGATCATCCAACATTTTATTTAAAAGTATAACAACGTAGCTTTCAAAGTCATGTACAAGAATTGTGGACACTTTTGAGGGAGATAACTCAAATTAAGAAATAATTGTTTTGAACTGGTTTCTAATCTCCTTGACTCATCTGGTGTCCAGTTCGCAAGATAAGACAACCGTCGATATGTGTTGCGATTCTTAGGCCCAAGACCACAATTAAATTCTCTATTAGTTCTTTATAACGTTTTGTTTCATTAAAAAACGCACCTATTCTTTTGTCAAATATTTTGTGTGTGTAATGTACAGTACAAGTCCAAAATATATCCAAGTTTCAGAAAATTGAACGTTTACATCTTACAAATTTAGCCAATACACATCCACCCCTATGGACAAGTCAAGAGATGTTCCGAAAACTGTAAATTTCACCTTTTTGCACCTAGCCTTATCACTCTTTCCATATCAAAATCAGTTAAAATACAACATCCAAAAGTTTATTTCACCTCTCTTCTTTCATTTCCATCCAAAAATCTAAGAAATTAGTGAGGAAGGAAAGAAAAAATTAAGAAAAATACACTCTAATTAAAAGGAACTATATTCGTGGACAACGAAAAGCGGGATCATTAATTGTGGTCTTGGGCCATGGTCTATATGATCATCTATGTGTTAATTGATTAATTAGTGGAATCGTTTAACATGTTTACTATCAGCAAGGATTTTTATAGTTTTAAATCCTTGCTATCAGCAAGACACTTGGTTTTAAAGGGAAAGAAAAATTATATATAAATATGCAATTCCTTGGGCTATAGTAGAAAGAATTCACGACTAACTATGTCAAAAAGTTCAAAGTTTAATTTTCATTTGGCATAATTACAAATCTTTCTTTCAAGAGAATCTTCTTTGTCCTTCTTGATTATAATTTTTTAAAAATCTGAAAAAAGGTATTTACTATCTGTTTTATACGCCTCTGAAACCGTAAACGATTGACTTTACAATGTTATGAGGTCATAAGTAAAGGTAATTTTATATAGACATCAATAGGAGGCGAATTGGAACTTAGACGATTAACTGTGAAAAAAGGCATAGATATATTTATATAGATTAGACCGTTGGTTTTCCCGTTTGAATGGTTTTACACTAGTAATTTTGGGGCCCTTTATAGCTTACTGTTCGGTGTGAGCCAAGGCTCCGTGTTGAAGACCGTACTTTGGTCTATAATGGTTTAAATTTTGACTTGGATGGAGAGTTGTCTCATTGGCACTCATACCACATCTTCTTATATCTATATATAGGATAGCAAATTTTCGGTACCAAAATAAGATGTGTGGCATAACCTTAAACAAACCAGAGTTAAATTCTTTTCTATAACTTGTCTTTTTGTATTTTCTTTTATGCACGTTCTGTTAATCTATACTGAGATTCAAAAGGGGAGAGCTGAGACCTACAAAAGTAAGTTTAACTCGACCACATTTCCATATACATGTACTAGTACCTGTCCAAATTTGGGGACCTCGTAAGTAGTTGACGTATGTCATATCTTATTTGTTTTCGTTATTTGGAGAATGTTTGTGTTTATAACAGACCTCAAGAAAAATAAGAAGATGTGGTATTATTGTCAATATTAGAAAACAATCCATCAGAGACTGAAAACGAGGATGTTAGCAAACACCACATAGTTTTTTTTTTTTTTAAATTCACATTGAACGTATAGACTCTGGGCGATTTAGATCTTGACATTTTATAAAGGCATGTCTATTGTTGAGTATTTAAGTTGCTCTGTAAGAGCCTGTCTTTTGGAGAAGGCTATATTTTGCTCTCTAGATGTCTAAGTTATTTATGTGCATGGTTGGGTTGCTATCTCGTTTACCAGAAGTTCATGCCTTCTGCATTTACTTATACCCCACATCTACCTTCATTCATAGAACAAGTTCGGTTTGATAGAAATGATTACACTGATGTTGAAAGGCAAAGTAATATTATTTTGAAATATCAGAAAACCTGTTGCACATATCAAATAATATGTCAAAGAGAGTGCCCAACTGTTTTGAATTTATTATTATAATTTAACTGTTGAATAAGTATTTTTTATATCATCGGACATTTGAATGTTCTAGATGCACAATTAACATATTGTCGCCAATATTTCAACATTCAGAATTTTAGTTAAATCTCTCATTAGAAAATGAAAGGATATGGAGTAAATGTACATGGGACAAAATCGCAAACAATACATAGAAAACATAGAAAATTATCAATGAACAGGGCTTTTATTCCTGCACACTAGACATGCTAGACGGGTTATATATGTTCATGTATAAACATCCCTGAGTACAGAAGTTGACGGAGTTATACGTTAAGTGTACATTAAACTTTAGTACTGTCAAATGATATTCAAAATCAGCATGAATGTCGGTCTACATCTTTCATTAATTGAATAGCTGGCAGATGATAAAACAGCGGGTGTTTGTTGTTTAAATTCACACCTTAATATTGTGGTTAAGATAAGAACACAATCAACGATACTTGTACATATCTTTTCCTTCCAATAAATAAAATATGTATTATACATAATAAGTGTTTACGAGAAAGAAAAACAAATTACTTTTCCCGAACCCTACAAAACTTTAATAGCAATACACAAATGCTTTGCATTTTGAATTAATTCATCATCCAACTTTTAGTATTTTAAATTCACATTGTTTCCTTTGTCATTAGGTGTGTACTGCAAATAAGCTCTTTGTAATTCATTAGCAATTTTCTAATCATACAAAATGTGTTTAAGTTCTATCTATATATTTAAATTATCCGGATAATGTTTAAAATTTCAACAATTTTTATCAGGACTAAAATTCAATTTAACATTTTCGTCATCATAAATTTATTTTAAACAATAATTGAAAAATGATTAAAATTATTATTTTTTTTTTAAAGTTTCGACGCTATCTTATATCAAACATTTTCAGTCTTTCCCAATATGGTACGTATATATAGATATCAGTTTCAGTTCTTTACAATATACGTATACATGAACTGACGTTTGATAACGAAATAATCACCATATTCAAACTTCCAGGGACACCATCAAATGTAAACTTAAAATATTTTTTTGCATCTTCAGAAAGAAGAATTATACAAAATAACATGGGACATGGCGAAATAATGTCACTGCAATAATGAATTTTATGGGAATTTTTAATACCACTCGTCATCATTGAATTTGGTTAAGTTATGTAGGAAAAACGTATCTTTTCATGGGAAATTTTCAAATCATTAGGGACACTACTTTAAAATAACATAAAATACTTTTTTACATCAAAATAAAGATAAATCTAATAACTTTGTCACCTGCCATGGCAATAGTTTATGATTGTACAACTAAAATGTTGACAAATCATTTTAAAGCAACTGTCATGTTTTTTTAAGATTCAAAATTTGTGCAATCACTGCCATTTCAGTTTCAATATAAAAAAGAAGATGTGGTATGATTGCCAATGAGACAACTGTCCACAAGAGACCAAAATGACACAGAAATTAACAACTATAGGTCACCGTATGGCCTTCAACAATGAGCAAAGCCCATACCGCATAGTCAGCTATAAAAGGCCCCGAAATGACAATGTAAAACAATTCAAACGAGAAAACTAACGGCCTTATTTATGTACAAAAAATGAACGAAAAACAAATATGTAACACATGAACAAACGACAACCACTGAACTACAGGCTCCTGACTTGGGACAGGCACATACATACATAATGTGGCGGGGTTAAACATGTTAGCGGGATCCCAACCTCCCCTAACCTGGGACAGTGATATAACAGTACAACATAAGAACGAACTATAAAAATCAGTTGAAAAGGCTTAACTCATCAGATGGACAAAAATACAAGTGGACGTGGCAGGGTACTTGTACATACAAACAACAAAAAAAAGACACTAGGAACAGATCTGACAGCTAGTTCAAAGCCACTAACAACTAATAAAAAATCATGCATCTAAGACTAAATTATTAATCCAGTACACATCCAACATCCAATGGATTTAGTGTAAAGACGTCATAAACAGTCAGAGAAAACATGACCTTGTGCAATGCCAAGATACAGGTATCGACAGATTGTAGATCCATGAATGTGTATATGTATAAAACATACTAGTAATATTTAGTTTGCTTTTAATTTACAGATAACAAAATCAATATTTATACCAATAAAACAATATTCAATGATCTTATTACAGTGTTGAATTGGTAACCTTTTAGAATAAGTTTATTTAAAGGAGCAATAAGTTTACAAGGATCATTTCTAAATTTCCGGCACGGTTAACAACATTTCCCTAAAAATGAGGATGTGCTATCCCGTTTGAAATAAGTTTTCTACCGGTACAACCAAACTTCAAAACCAAATCTTTATATCTATGGAAAAATTTAGTAAAGGTCTTAAGTAATTTATGGTAACGATATCCCTGGTTTAATAATTTACCAGTAATACATAGATTACGTTCGTTAAAATCAAAAACGTCACAACAGACACGGGAATAGCGAACGAGCAAATCTGTTTGAGAGAATCTATAAAAAATATAAACATTAAAAAATAGAATAAGAAACGACCATCTTGGATAGCACACTAGTCAACAAATCTGAAATGGGAGCACCTAAGGGTCCATCTCAGACAAGATAAAATTATATATTAACAGCTAACAGATCTAGAAGACAAATAATCATTAATAGTGCTTGCATTAATAAACCAACAAGCAATAAATCTAGATAAACCTTGAGGCTGTTCAGATAAACTTCTGGTAATTTATCTAATAAACTGGGATCATTTAAAATTAAGAAAGCATCTCCATATACATAGCCCTAATTCCATGTTATGGTTTGGCTGTACTTTTGATCCTTTAAGTTTTCAATTATATCAGCTCTTCTACATTTATATTCGGTTCGTGAATTTCAAATATTTTGGCCTCAATCATTTGTGCAGAGACGCATCACTAATTGCTGAAATGCACACATCTAGCGCAGTAAAATTAATACTGTTTAAAAGACGGGCGAATGATAATAAAGGGATATTCATACTGATAAATCGAAAACAAAACTGACAATGTCGTGACAAAAAAACAAAAAAAATGAAGAAAAGACAAATAAAAGTACACAAAACATATAATAGAAAACTAGGAGTCTGTAGTTCAGTGGTTGTCATTGGTTCATGTCGGTCATATTTGTTTTTCGTTAATTGTTTTGTTTTAAAATAGGCTGTTAGTTTTCTCAATTGAATTGTTTCATATTTTTCATGTCGGGGAATTTTATAGCCGACTATACAGTATGGGTTTTTCTCATTATTGAAGGCCATATGGTTGCCTATAATTGCTTAAATCCACTTTATTTGAACTTTGGTAGATTGTTGTCTCATTGGCAGTCATACCTCATCTCCTTTTTGTCGAGCCTTCGACTTTTGTCGAAAAAGCGAGACATAGGGATCCTGCATTCTGTCGTCGTCGGCGGGGGCGGCATCCACAAATATTCACTCTGTGGTTAAAGTTTTTGAAATTTTAATAACTTTCTTAAACTATCCTGGATTTCTACCAAACTTTGAAAGAAGCTTGTTTATGATCATAAGATAGTATCCAGAAGTAAATTTTGTAAAAAATTCCATTTTTTCCGTATTTTACTTATAAATGGACTTAGTTTTTCTGCCAGTTAACATTACATTCACTCTGTGGTTAAAGTTTTCAAAATTTTAACAACTTTCTTAAACTATCCTGGATTTGTACCACACTTGGACAGAAGCTTGTTCATGATCAAAAGCTAGTATCTAGAAGGAAATTTTGATAAAATTTTGTTCCATTTTTTCCGTAATTTACTTATAAATGGACTTAGTTTTTCTTCCAGTCAACATTACAAACAGTCTGCAGTTGAAGTTTTTAAAACATTTATTAGATTCATAAGTTATCCTGGATTTTTACCAAACTTGGACAGAAGCTACTTACCTTCAAAAGATAGTACAGAGAGGAATATTTTTATTATTTTTTTTCCTCATTTTTGTTGAGCCTGCGATTAACAGCAAAAGTAGGCGAGACACTGGGTTCCGTGGAACCCTTACGAATTTTTTTATATAGAGAATGAGTGACACGAACCCCACCAAATACTAAGTAGATCTCAGGTGCATCCGAAGGGTTAGCAGATCCTGCTCTACATGTGACACCCGTTGTGTTACTCCTATAAAATATGTTGATAAGTTGTATCACATGATTAATTTAATGTTAGTATAGCAATGTACTTTGTGGCAGAAAAAAATCAACAACATTGTATATTTTGAAATTTTTACTTGTTTCATAATCAATAACAATTTCATATTAATATTTAAATAGCAAATTTCATATCACAAAATATAATCCTTGTAAAGTTTGTCACAACTTGTAGTACAAACAAGTGAATAAATAAAATAACACAATTCATAGGAGAGACAAACACCAACAAAATAAATATATAGATGAAATCAAACGACTTCTTTTATACTGTACCCTTTCATACATTATAAATATCTACATGTTTTGGTGTAAAGTTCAGGAGCATTTGGTTTTAGCATGTTCAAAAATTAGTACTTGTGGTAGGAAAGTGGCAATCAAAAATACCTCTTTTTCACATGCTTGGCTTAGTTCTACAAAAATCTGTCATGATTTTGTTTCTCTTTCCATTCATTTTATAGTTTCTTCAGTTTTGGTTTCTTAATATAAATTAGAAAATAAGCAAATTCACAAATGAAATCATTCATATATTCCTTAAGTTGCAGTTTTGTGTATGCATGTCAGATCACCAATTTTTTAATTCCAACCAATGCTACATTTTGCTGGGACTAAATTTTTCATACAAAAATTTCATTATATGCCAACTACCATATAAAATGGGTGATCTACACAATTAAAAAAAGATAGTAACCTTGTGTTCCAATCAACCAAAATAATGGAGTAAATATTGATGTGATTGTGACCCATGTTTACTTTTTGTTTTGCATCCTCCTTTCCCTTGTATGTTAATATATGTTTGGCTATCTGACTTTTAGGTTTGAGTATTTTCAAACGTAATTTAGCTTAGAAAATGCAATACTAAAAAACTGAAATGAATTGAAAAATGAAGGAAATATTGCATTTACATAAAGAACAGAAATTTAAAATTTGCCTTAGCTTAAGCAAACACATTGCTCAATGGAGCACCTACACCTAGATATGCAGAGAAATGCACAAAAGGTTTTTAATGGTTTTTTTCTCATCAGACCATAAAAATCTGTGTTGCAAAAATATACATACTTTACTGAAGAATAAATAAGCAAGGAAGAAAAAACAGCTTGAAAATAAATGTAATACTGTAAATAATGACCCAGTCACAATAAATCATAACAAAAGCTTTTTAATGCCATTATAAAAAGAGAGTATGTTGGATAGAGGCAGAAGTTTTGCCTTGCAAAGGGTAACCTAGGACCCTTCAGATAATTAGTTGTTGTAAGGATATTTTTATATGTAGAGAGGTTGGCATTCCCCCTACAAAAGGCATTGGATGTAAGTTGTAGGAAAACATTAACCCATGGTAAATAATAAACAAGCTGTAATTACTTTTTAAGCCAAGATGGAAATTTGAAAGTAAAAAAAAGAAACTGGTTAAGAAGTTGGAGTATCAGGAGAGAGCAGCAGGCATTACAATTATGGAGGATAGATCAAGAATAACAGCTGTAATAAATCTGAAGAAATACTATGTTTATTGAGACTGCAAGTTAAATATAAAAAGGAAAATTTCACAACCTCTTTTTACTTTCTGTGAGATAAGGCCAGTGCAAACTTTGAATCATTATGTGTCTACAAACTATTTAAATTACTTAATAGTCTGCTCAGGTATTTCACATCCAATCTTTTATGGTAATATTCTTTATAAAGCACTAAAATGTCAGTATTCACCTCAGAAGCTAACAAAACCTTTAAATAGACTTATTAAGAAGGGATATAGTTACGATACTGTTGTCAGGTCATTAAAGATTGCATATTTTGGCTTTAATATTGATTCACTTATAGGGTCTTTGCATCGGAACTAAACACATTTATTTAAAACCAGTTGTTGGCATGACACGGGTTATGCTCTTCTCATATATTTTATGATGGTATGATACTAAACCCCTAACGGAGGGATTGTGCCTGATATTCATATGATGAAGACATAATCTTTCAATCAGTTTAATTGAGGTCTGAGCTGGCATGTCAGTTAACTGCTAGTAGTCTGTTGTTATTTATGTATTATTGTCATTTTGTTTATTTTCTTTTGTTACATCTTCTGACATCGGACTCGGACTTCTCTTTAACTGACTTTTAATGTGCGTATTGTTATGTTTACTTTTCTACATTGGCTAGAGGTATAGGGGAGGTTGAGATCTCATAAACATGTTTAACCCGCCGCATTTTTGCGCCTGTCCCAAGTCAGGAGCCTCTGGCCTTTGTTAGTCTTGTATTATTTTTACTTTTAGTTTCTTGTGTATAATTTGAGTTTAGTATGACGTCCATTATCACTGAACTAGTATATATATTTGTTTAGGGGCCAGCTTAAGGACGCCTCCGGTGCGGAATTTCGCTGCATTGAAGACCTATTGGTGACCTTCTGTTGTTGTCTGCTCTGTGGTCGGGTTGTTGTCTCTTTGACACATTCCCATTTCCATTCTCAATTTTATTCACTATTAGCAATCTTTTTATCAGGCCCTTGCAGTTGAATAGTTACATTTAAATTTTGTTTCTTAATCCTAGTACTGATACATGAAAATTTCAGTTTAACTGTATATCTAATGCTGAGGTAGAGAACAAGGGTGGTCAACATGTTTTATAACAAAGAAAAACTTTTATTTTTTGGACACTTCTATAATAGGACAAGTCAGATCAATACATATGATGCCTTTAGAAACATACTAAATGTATGCCATTTCTGAAGTTTGCTAAGAAAAACATAAGTCTACTTAAGAAAGTACACTTGAGTTAAGGGGAAATAACGGTTAGAATCATTAAATGTGTTTTAATACAAATGTCGTCAGTTTCATCAATGCTATTTTACCTCCTTAAATCCTGTTCACTATGAATTATATGCTTACATCCTGGTTTTTATGAGATCTTGTCAATTTAAGTTCATTGAGACAACATCCCAATATCACCAAAAAATCCCAAAAGACATATAGAGGTCAACTTACGGTCTTTAAAAATAGACAACAGTCTATGCCATATGTCAATCTCTTAATTGTCACAAGTCTAGAAAAATTTAATGAGAAATCTTAAAAACACTGACAAGTCTTAGTTACTGTGGAGAAAACCACAGACAGAGTTAGAGTTATACAGACTACAGTCGATACAATAAGATGTATCTTTGCAATTGACAAAATGCCATTAACTGTTCTTCTGTATTACATATATAGAAACTGACCTATTTTAAAACAGCTGTTTTATAACTTTTATAACTTAGGTTTGTAGTGCTAAAGGCAAATTTCTAGTTTAACATAAGTTAGGTAAGTTGAAAACAAAACGAATATAAAAAATGAGTAGGTACATCAACAAATGGGATGTAAAACTAATAGCCAATACTGTTACTTTCAACTTTACCTATGAAGCTCCAACTTTAGTTTCTTTTTCTTCTTCCAGTTAAGTTTTGTATAAGGTCACTTATTATCTAACATGACATAAATCACAGAAGAGTGAAGAAGATTGTATAGTTGTAACTTAATAAAAATTTAAGAAATAAATAAGAATTAAATTAAATGCCCTCAATAGATGCTTCATTATAATCCATTCCACAAATCTGACATATTGTTACATAAATGTTCCAATCCTCGTAAGGTTTTATAAGTTCCTGAATAAAATGCTACGTCAGAAGTCACTAACCTGTAAATAAAAAATATTATTAGCAAAAGATAAATAGTAAAACATGTAACTTTTTTATAATTTTAAAAGTTGTCTGCCATTTGTCAAATATAATATATCTGTTATTTTTCTATGAAGCTAATTTGTATTTATTTGTATTAGGAATTTGTATATGTTTGTAAATTTAAGGCAATAAAAAATCTTCAAATTAAAGGGGTGTTGTTACCAAAGGCTCAGTTTTTAGAATTTACACATATTGCAAACACTTTTGATCTAGTGTATCTCAAGCTGAATTCAATTTACCAAAAGGGAAAAAAAAAATAAATAGCATACTGTGGATTCATTTATTTTCGTGGGTATCAATTTTCGTGGATAGAGAAAAAAAGACCTTTCGTGGTATATGTAAATTCGTGGAACGCTGATTACAAAAAAAAAAAAAAATCAGATAAGTAAATCGTGGATTTCTTTTTGATTTAGGAAATCATATAACCTCCTTGGTTTGATCAATAATAAAACAAACAAAAAAGAAGGAATTCATTGAAAAAGTTTTGAATTGTCAACATCCTCGCTTGGTCATTCTAGGTTAAAGTGTTCATTGAAAACTTCTATTACAATAATGGATAGAGACAACTAATTATTTGTTTGTTTTACAATTTATAAATTCTTGTTGAAATTTTATAAGGCATTCAAAACTCTATGATTGAAAGCTCATTTCCCTAATCACGATATAATAAACAGTCATATAAGTAAAAGGTGTGAAAATAAATGTTCCTGTCATAAACAATATTACCTACGGGCAATATCCCCGTACTTAATCCTATTGATTTTTAATCACCAGTAAACCAAACTATGACACGGTAATTAACAACATTCAGTTATTTTCCATGAACAATTTTAATCAATTTTAAAAAGTAAATTATCACTGATATTCGATATATTTATTATTGATTTAATCAAAATACTTGTATCTTCATTCAATAAAAACATGTGTTATGTTACAATGTTTATCGCTAGTCAACAATATACTAGAACTGAATAACATAACTGGAAATAAACATCCGACTCCATACACATTTTTCAGGATTATTCTTCGTCGAATTCTTAAATTCGTGGTTCGCTGTGACCCACGAAACCCACGAAAATTGGTATACCACGAATAAAAATGAATCCACAGTAAATAAATTAGTTTAAGCAAATTGGTTTTCTCCATGATAATCACCATACTTTAATGTTTCTTTTATTATATATAAAAGACATATTTAAATATAGTAGAATATCAGACACAAAAGTAAAATTAACTACAAATCTTCTTCTAAAAATGGAATACTATATATATGCTTATTATGATAAAGAATAATCTTACAATCATTGTATTTAGCAGATTAAAATATGTACTTATTTGTAAATATTTGTTTTTCGTTTTTTTTTTTTTCTACATAAATCAGGCCTTTGGTTTTCTCATTTTGAAGTGGCCTATAATTGCTAATATCTATGCCCTTTGGTCTCAGTAGATAATTGTCTTATTTTCAATCACACCACATCTCCTTATTTTATATCAACTGGCAATCTTCATAAAAATAAATCTAAATATGTCATTTACAATATTTGTTCCTCTCATAAACCTTTTTAACCCATATAAAAAAAGAGATATAACTGTTAAAGCTTTGGAAAATATAAGTATTATACTGTACCCATATTGTGGACCTCCATTGTTGGTAACTTCTAACTTTAATAGTTGTTGACGTAATAAATCTTTAAAAGATGAATTTATTCTAGAGAACAAATCCTGAAAGTAAAACAGAAGTCAAGTATTAAACAGAAAGCAAAAAATATTAAACTTAGTGTTTAAACAGGCGTCAGTTCTAAGAAAAACTTGTACATTTATTTTTTATTACAGTTACCTCAACAAAACAAACTGAGCTAGTTACAACAACAAAAGAAACGGAACCAGTTACCACAACAAAAGAAACGGAACCAGTTACCACAACAAAATAAAATGCAGGGGGATTTTTCATTATAAGCTGTGCTAAACTGATATCTACTGTGGGCTTACCTTCAGAGATTTCTTGTATTTTAATGACTGATTCCAAATTTGAATATTTGTTGTAAACTACTGAATAAAACTATAAAACACTGTACAATGGTGATCAGCATTAAGAGTTCAAACTAAACTGTAAATATCTATTGACTTTAAAGGTTTTACAATAAATACATACCTGGATTTGATTTAATGGTAATATATCTATCACAGCTTCATGCATTTTACTAATCTGTTTACATATTGCTCTAAAACATTGTGAAGGCATTGGTGCTTTCACTTCCCACTGAAAAAATAAAACAACATATTGTTCTACATGATATTGTACACTAAAAAATGAAACAACAAATTGTCCTATTACACTTCTCACTAAAAAAATAGAACAACAGATTGTTCTTAAGATATTTCTCACTAAATTTTAATGCAGCACATTGTCCTTAAGATACCTAAAAAAAAATAAAACAAAACATTCTTCTAACTATAATAACCCTATGTAGACTTCACACAAAACAATTACCATTGATTTTTTTATTACATTGGTTGCAATGGAATACTGTGATTTCTCAGTCAAATAAAAACCCATAATTGTGAAAAAAATCCTTTAATTTCCCTCCTCTGACATAAAACAATAGGTGTTGTCAAGATGTTTCAATGAGGTTCATCAAAAGGAATTGAGAATGCATAGAAAAAGACATAATTCATTGCAATATCTGTTTTATTTACATCATAAGCTAATGTAATACAAAAAATAAGTATGTAAGTTTATAATAATTAAAAAATCAAAGAGATATCCTAAAAAATAAAATAAAATAAAGAGAAGATATGCCTAGTAATAGGATAACTGCAAAAAAAAATATCTTGCCTGATGAAGATAACATTTATTTTAGATTTATTTAAAATACAGCAATTTAAAAAATAATTTACCCTGACTAGCTGGGCTTGTATGACACTCTCCATCACACTGACTAGTTTATTTGTAATCTCATTGATATGGTCATTATAATCCTAAAAATAAGACAATGTAAAATTACTCAGTAAAATATCTAAGGAATAATGTTGCTGATGAATAAGAGTTGAGAAGTGTTTTTTATCACGTTTTGTAGTTGATGTCTGTGTATCATAAAAAATTAATATTATGACCTCTACATGTCAATTTTAATATTTATTGATGGGTTGCTTCCTTATTGACATTAATTCTTTAGTTTTCTATGTAGTGTTTTGTTAACTTTGTCTTTTCATCTTCTTTATTTTTATTTTAGCTATGGAGTTGTCAGTTTCTCTTTGACTGATGAGTTTTGAATGTCACCTTGGTATCTTTCAACTCTTTTTCACAAATAGTTTTCATTTATCAATTTACCAAAGGAAAGGTAATATAATCTTGGTTTTCTAAATATTGCTGAATGCTGTCATAAATCAGTAACTTCCCAGTCAGAAAACCTTAACTGCTTTCAGGGTGACAAAAACTTATAATATTGGTAGGTTATATCTTTTAAAATGCCTCTATGGCTTAACAGTCAGGTCAAAATTCTATTCATTATATACTTTTAGCTTAGAAAATAGTTTATCCTATCCATACATATAATGTCCAATTTTAAATATATACTTCCTGGAATAAGTTCAATCTACACTGTAAACATACCTTATTTGCTTGGTCTAAATGTTTTAGCATGGTTTTATTCTTAGAAATAAGCCTGTCTTCAAAATGTTGTCTGACTTTTGGCATAAAATATACTATAAGCTGCAAACATCTTGAAGCCAAAGCTGAAATAAAAAAAAAATGGTAGTTGTTAAATTTAATATAAAAAAAAAGTGAAGTCAAAATAATACATACATGAATGTTGTTCAGCATATTATCAGGGCTGTTCCATTTAAACAACATGTTACACATGGAAAGCACTTTCAAAATGGGGTAACCACCTAAAAATTCAATTTTTAGAAATTCATTTATATTTTCACTGTATTTGACACCTACCCAAAGTTTAGATTTCAAAGTGTCTTCCCTGGGTCACATGTATGTTTTAATGGAGCTGACCTCATTGGAAATAATTCGTGGTTGGTAAAATTTTCCTGAGGTAATTTTATTGTTCTTATGCATGGCACAAACTTGGTCCAAGATTATTTACCCCCTCAACTGAAATGTTTAATTGGAAAGTGAAAGTACTGGTGTCTTCTTACATACATTTTAATTAATATGAATTGTTTCTTAAATAATTTTAAAATTCAAAACACTTAAAAAATAAGGATTTCAAAATATCAAATGAAGATGAAATAAATTAAATTATTTTTCAAAGAATAAATGGGGCATTAGAAATCACAGGAATATCTTAAAGACCTAATCTGAATTCTAATTTGTCACAATGAAACCAGATTTAATATTTAGAACAGTTCAGAAAATGTGTTTTTTAAGTTTTTGCACAGTAATGAAATACAGTGAACCTTTCCAAGGAATAAAGCTATAAAACCATAAATTTCTTGCAAGTTTTAACCTCAGGTAACTCATATCAAAAACAATTCAATGCAAATAAATTACAGTAATATTTGTTCAGAAATCGGAGGTAAACCTCCAAATTATCACAATCAAACTTGCCCTTTATTATATATCAAAATAAATCTCAAAAGGATGAGCATCATTCACTTTCTTGCACTGAAAAAGAATTAAAAAAAAATATATAATTCCAAAGAGGGACATGTTTATGGACAGAAAACAAGATTTTTTACATAATTTACCATCCAACAATTCACAATCACTTACCTAAATTTCTTGTGGAGATTGTCTTTAATCCTACCAACTGTAATGCACCAGCACCTAATACTAACTGACAAGTTCTTGAATTAAAAATCTGAAAAATCAAGGCAAATATATATGGTGATAATATAGATTTAAAGAAATTACATTTTTTTAATCTTAAGATGTAATTAAAAAAAAAAATCAATTATTGTAAAATAATTATTAAAAAAACAAGATAACTTTCTCTTAGCTTTTAAATTTTCCATTATAACAACTGTGTTAGGTGTATGAAAAAAAGATGCAACTTCTCTGACAATCTTTGACCAATATCATATAAAATACTTCTTGCAAGCCAAGCATCCTTTAATTCTAAAAGTTTAAGAAGCCAAATCCCATCCCTCTTTGGCTTCCCCATAACAATTATGAACAAATTATTAAATGACCAATATTCTACAAAAAGTACATTTATACAAAGTTAACAGAAAAAATATTTTCAGTTGATACATTGTAGTCTATAATTCTTTAATAGATTTTCAAATTCTTTATACTGTTCTGTTCTGTTGCAACAAACATATTTAAGATTTATCTCCCTTATGTTTGACTAAAGATGGAACATTATGAAATATCTCACTTTTAACAAATCAACAAGTCTTGTGAGTAAATCTGGAGCAGCTGATGGAATGTCATCTACACACTGGCAATATTCTACCATCATCTTTAACAACAGTAACACAGTGCTGTAAATAATCAGTATATGTGTTATCAAATTATAGGCATGCTGAAGTAAAAATAGGGTATTTGGAAATTTCTTTAAACTCTGCAGCTACACTTAATCAAATTTTTTGAAGGGTTTTAGGGTAAGTATTTGTGAAAACCTCTTCATGAAATATAATAGTCTGTGACTATCAACAATGCAAAACTGTAACAAAATCACTCCCGTGTTAAAGTCAAAATGGCATTGGTTCTCATAGAAGTGGTAATCAATAAAGGTTATGGTGACTCAAATATTGTGTTGTATCATATAACAGAATAATAGTATATAATCTATATGTAACATAATATAGTTATGAAATATCAGATATAACATCAATGTCAGATATATAATAGATATGTTGATACATACCCAACAACAGTAAAGTTTTGTTCTTCTACTTTCAGTGATTCGGATGGTTTTTTGTCTGAAAATATTCAGTAACATCAATTTTTAAGTACATCATACTTTTTAAGCCAATTTCGGCATACTATTTGTTTTATAAAATCATACGTGATGTGTAGAATTTGTTCATGGGTCAAGAGTATATCATTTATAAGTCATATTGGTGAAATTAGGAATAGACGGTTTTCATACACCTGTATTCATTCAAATACCAAACTAACTGAATGATCTCAATCTATTCAATATTTGCACACTAATCTTGATATATTTCTTTAAAAATATCTAGCAAATAGACAATTTTTACAGCTTAATGTGACAAAAATAAATCATGAGAATGAATGAGTATTAGTCTGTAGATCTTATGTGAAATGTGGTTTTCTAGTAACAATTATAATCTTCATATAAAAAATCATATTTACCTTTATCTTGTGTTCTCTCCGGAATGCAGATTGTTCCTTGATCAAAATTTAAAGAAAATGGGGTTATTATTGAAAACAAATATACACTTTTCTATAAGACAATGAAAATATATGTATACACAAATTCTAATTATACAATTAACTTTTTGAAAAACATGTATTCCTGACTCTTAATATCATTCACTTAGATGGATGGATTTGGCTTTTATTTTTAGGTACCTGCTGATATAGGTCTTTATGTATGTCTATACTTATACATCCTAAGCTTTCAAATTTCATGTTTTTACAAAGTTATCGTGATGAAAGTAAATCACAGTGACGCATACAATTTATAAAATGTTATTTTCTTTATTTTTAGATTGATTGTTCAAATGTAATTGTAAGTGTTACTCATGTTTTTGTATGTGTTATATCATTTTAAAGCTATTATTATATATAACATACAACAAACAAATAGATATTGTTTGAGTCTCATTATCCCTTTCTTATAATCCTTATAAAATACTTGGAATATGAAAGTTAATGAAGTTAAATAAATGAATTTGTGAATTAATGATTGAAATGTAAAAATTCAGAAATTCAACTTTTATCCTACCTAAAGTATATTGTAGAGAATCACCATCCTGGTTAATATCTTTTCAGCTATTCAGAAATATACAAAGCAATCTTTGACCTTTGGTGTTTAGTGGATAAGTATTTCATTGGCAATCATACTACATCTTATTTTTTTTATACCAGAATGTTCCCCAGATGCAATACATTTTTTATTGGTACATTAAAAGATTTGTATATTACCTGATTTTGTAATATGGTCCACTAATTCTTGGAACTCTGCAGGAACATCTGCCTGCTTCCATCTTTCATTGTCTAATATTAAACTTAAAACAAACAAAAAAACACATATACTTTTCTAAATGTTAGCAAAAACAACTGATTTTTAGTTTGTTCTTATGTAGCACTGTTACTTCACTGTCACAGGTAAGGAAGAGGTTGTCATTTGTTGCTTTATATCATTTTACTTTTTCACTTTTTGTATTGAACATAAATTAGGCTTTTGGTTTTCTTGTTTGAATGAAATATTTTACATTTTGTCAAGATGGGGCCTTTTATAGCTTGCTATGTGGTGTGGGTTTTGCTCATGGTTAAAGACCATACTGTGACCTATAGTTGCTAACATCTATGTTGTTCGGTCTCTGGTGGGTAGTTGTCTCATTGACAATCATACCACATCTCCTTATCTTATATTAGTCAACTTAATAATCTTACTATCAAAATTCTTTGCCAACAAATTATTGATTGTTGGATGTTTATTTTTAGTGGCAAATACTTCATGCATATTAAGACCAAATACAAATTAAACAAGATATCATATATTAAAGTAGGATACACAAATAGGATTGATGTTGATAGAGCATTCTAATTTGGACTACCTGAGGGGAAAAAAAAACATTTTGTTAAGTAGCAGGAATTTAGACTACTGACACCTCAAAGTGTTGTTATCTGCCAACAAAAGGCATCTTTTCAAATGTCCCCATTTAACTGAATGTCTTTGTAAATGATATATATTTTACCTATAACTTTAAAAAATGTGGTTATATCACTTTCTGGCAATTACCTTAATTTTTGTCTTCTTTCTTCATGAAATCTGTTTACAAACTTTGTTGCCTGTTAAAGATATAACATATCATAAACAATCTGGTATAAAAACAAATTCGTCACATCAACTTTTAATGAGGTACTATTTTTTTCTATTTCTAAGCATATTTCACATGGCAATTCATTCATAAAATTCATACAATCAATGAAGTCATATTAGTCATGTAATTCAAATGAAAAGTTCTAAAATGTAAGCATTAAAACAAAGGTTGGTGAATTATTGCCAAAATAGCACCACTTTATATGAATGTTTTAATTACTTATTGTTCTCATATTTTTTCATGGATTCTCGGGGAACAAATGTAACATTTTATGTTCAGAGCTCACCTGTGACTGTAAACTAAGTCGTAATGATGTGCTCCTCCTACCACATGTAAATTCACAATCAGTTACAAAATTTTCTACAGTTCTGGATAATTGAACAAATTCAGTAGAAGATAATCTCTCTAAAAAGCCATCCTGCAAAAAAAAAAAAAAATTTCTCACTTGAACTCTATCCTTCCCTGCATGTTACTTCGAATTCGATAAAAATGTAAAAATTGTATAAAACACTTGAGAGAATTTCAAACCAGTAAACATAAATGAATATATTAAAGATAGATCTGAAATGTTTTTTGATTCATGGAAATAAAAACATACTTTTATTCACTTTTTGCAGATTACATTAAATTATTTCTGAAAATAGATACCAAATTATGGGTTCAGTTTATGGGAACAAGAGTCAACCAAAATATTGTTTAATGTAATAGGAATTTCTATGACTGGAATATTTCAATATGAAATGTTTGCAAATCATCATTAGTTGATTCTCATATAAACTAATAAAGATAACAACTACAACTAAAAGCATACATAAGTTAACCAATTTTCTTGCAACTGGTTTGTTCAATATAAATTTTCTCTCAATATTTTTTAGCAATTGTTGACAGGTGAAACAGCTTAGGGACTTTATCTCAACTCCATCTGAGCATTTTTAATTATAAAATCTGATATTTTCTAAAACTGTTCTACCCCATATATTCAATTTTGTTGAAATCAAACAAAGTTTAATTTTGGACCCTTTTGACCTCAATGTGGACAAAGTTGATAACGGGCCCAAAAATCAAAAATCTAAATACATGGTTAGATTCAGCATATCAAAGAACCCCATATATTCAATTTTGTTGAAATCAAACAAAGATTAATTTTGGACCCGATTTGGACCAACTTGAAAACTGGGCCCATAATCAAAAATTTAAAGACATGTTTAGACTCAGCATATCAAAGAACCCTAAGAATTCAATTTTTGTTAAAATCAAATTAAGTTTAATTTTGGACCCTTTGGACCTTAATGTAGACCAATTTGAAAACAGGACCAAAAATTAAGAATCTAAATACATGGTTAGATTCAGCATATCAAAGAACCCCATATATTCAATTTTTGTTGAAATCAAACAATGTTTAATTTTGGACCCCAATTTGGACCAACTTGAAAACTGGGCCCATAATCAAAAATCTAAATACATGATTAGATTCAGCATATCAAAGAACCCTAAGAATTCAATTTTTGTTAAAATCAAACTAAGTTTAATTTTGGACCCTTTGGACCTTAATGTATACCAATTTGAAAACGGGACCAAAAATTAAGAATCTAAATACAGTTAGATTCAGCATATCAAAGAACCCCATATATTCAATTTTGTTGAAATCAAACAAAGTTTAATTTTGGACCCTTTTGACCTCAATGTGGACAAAGTTGATAATGGGGCCCAAAAATCAAAAATCTAAATACATGGTTAGATTCAGCATATCAAAGAACCCAATATTTTCAATTTTGTTGAAATCAAACAAAGTTTAATTTTGGACCCGATTTGGACCAACTTGAAAACTGGGCCCATAATCAAAAATTTAAAGACATGTTTAGATTCAGCATATCAAAGAACCCTAAGAATTCAATTTTGTTAAAATCAAATTAAGTTTAATTTGGTCACACTTGTCAATGTAAATGATGTTGTGTAATTTATGTTAATTTTGTCCCTTATGAAACAAAAATTATAAAAAAAAACCAACAAATAAACAAAATGAATTTTCCGCATTCTTTACTTACCCTTCTCTATATATTAATAAAATTGTTAAAACTTTTACAAAGTCATGAAGTGCATTTTAACTCATAAGTCTGAATTATACCAGTCAATATCTGCATATTGAATGGTTCTGACTTTAGATGTAACTAGTTTTGGTAATGAACTTAAACACACTTTCCCCCAGAATTGTTTGAGTTCAATGATCAAATCTTATTGTATGCAATATTCAAAAGGTCCAAAGTAAAACATTTTTGCATTAAGCATTTCTGTTACCATATTTGATATTTGTATAATGGAAAAAGGTATGAGTTGACGGTTTTGCTAGATGTTAATAACTATCGAACAACTAATCAAAGAATTCAAATAAAGAAAAATATTCAACAAGTGACCAAACAATACATTATTTCACAAATGCGCTTAGCACATGAGTTTATTATCAGTGTTGTTTTGTCGAGAGTTGAGCATTTTGGATATTTGAATTATTAGATTAGTTATTCTGTTTATTACATGGACCCTTTGGACCTTAATGTAGACCAATTTGAAAAACGGGACCATATCTTTTCTACGCACTCTAATTTGTTTTATGCAACATCATCACCAAAGTCTTGACAACATCCATTGTTGTATGATGTCAGAGGAGTGAATTATCAGATTTATTTCACATGTGAAATTATCTGTTTTTTATTTCACTGGGAAATCTCGGAAATTCATTGCATCCAATGTAATAACACTATATCTGTGCACTCAAGCATATAATAGGGTAGTTATGTATTAGTTTACTGACAGTCATAATTATTTTTAATCAAAATGTTCTTAAAAGTGAATTCATTATTTTACTATTATCCATTTAACGGTAACTTGTGAAACACTAACCTTTGGACCTTAGTAGACCAATTTGAAAAAATCAAACAAAGTTTAATTTTGGACCCTTTTGACCTCAATGTGGACAAAGTTGATAATGGGCCCAAAATCAAAAATCTAAATACATGGTTAGATTCAGCATATCAAAGAACCCAATATTTTCAATTTTGTTGAAATCAAACAAAGTTTAATTTTGGACCCCTGATTTGGACCAACTTGAAAACTGGGCCCATAATCAAAAATTTAAAGACATGTTTAGATTCAGCATATCAAAGAACCCTAAGAATTCAATTTTGTTAAAATCAAATTAAGTTTAATTTTGGACCCTTTGGACCTTAATGTAGACCAATTTGAAAACGGGACCAAAAATTAAGAATCTAAATACATGGTTAGATTCAGCATATCAAAGAACCCCATATATTCAATTTTGTTGAAATCAAACAAAGTTTAATTTTGGACCCTAATTTGGACCAACTTGAAAACTGGGCCCATAATCAAAAATCTAAATACATGATTAGATTCAGCATATCAAAGAACCCTAAGAATTCAATTTTGTTAAAATCAAACTAAGTTTAATTTTGGACCCTTCTGACCTTAATGTAGACCAATTTGAAAACGGGACCAAAAATTAAGAATCTAAATACACGGTTAGATTCAGCATATCAAAGAACCCCAATAATTCAATTTTGATGAAATCAAACAAAGTTTAATTTTGGACCCTTTGGACCTCAATGTGGACCAATTTAAAAACGGGCCCAAAATCCAAAAACTTAATACATGGTTAGATTCAGCATATCAAAGAACCCCATATATTCAATTTTTGTTGAAATCAAACAAAGTTTAATTTTGGACCCCAATTTGGACCAACTTGAAAACTGGGCCCATAATCAAAAATCTAAATACATAATTAGATTCAGCATATCAAAGAACCCTAAGAATTCAATTTTTGTTAAAATCAAACTAAGTTTAATTTTGGACCCTTTGGACCTTAATGTAGACCAATTTGAAAACGGGACCAAAAATTAAGAATCTAAATACACGGTTAGATTCGGCATATCAAAGAACCCAAATAATTCAATTTTTGATGAAATCAAACAAAGTTTAATTTTGGACCCTTTGGACCTCAATGTGGACCAATTTAAAACGGGCCCAAAATCCAAAAACTTAATACACGGTTAGATTCAGCATATTAAAGAACCCCAAGAATTCAAGAATAAAACCCCATTGAAATTGGTCAAGAAATAAGCAATTTATACAAAGTATCTTCTTTTGCACAATACTGTGCAATTAAATATTTCTTGCAATTGCGCAATACTGTGCAATTGAATATTTCTTGCTATTGTGCAATACTGTACAATTGACAATTTCTTCCTACTGTGCAATATTGTGCTATTGGATATTTCTTGCTATTGCGCAATACTGTGCAATTGAAGATTTCTTGCTATTGCGCAATACTGTGCAATTGAAAATTTCTTGCTATTGCACAATACTTATTATATAATAATTTACACATCCTGTTTGGTGTGTATCTCCTGCCATATCATTATTATTTGCTTTTAAATATAAATCAGAAATAACCAACTTAAAATGGAAAAAAATTGACCCTTGCAATAAAATTGGTTCATAGATGCATGGTTTCAGCTGCCATTATATATCATGCAGGAGACTTTTTATAATTTATAAATTTTCCATTTAAACAGACAGCAGATATAAAAACAAGTATAAGATATACCAATGTTTTATATAAATTTGCTGATATGTAAACTTTAAGTATAATAAAGCTAGGGTAATCTTAATTAATACCCATAATGATATAATGCTAGAATCTGATTAAATTGCTTTATCACAGAATTAGGTCACACTTGTCAATGTAAATGATGTTGTGTAATTTATGTTAATTTTGTCCCTTATGAAACAAAAATTATAAAAAAAAACCAACAAATAAACAAAAATGAATTTTTCCGCATTCTTTACTTACCCTTCTCTATATATTAATAAAATTGTTAAAACTTTTACAAAGTCATGAAGTGCATTTTAACTCATAAGTCTGAATTATACCAGTCAATATCTGCATATTGAATGGTTCTGACTTTTAGATGTAACTAGTTTTGGTAATGAACTTAAACACACTTTCCCCCAGAATTGTTTGAGTTCAATGATCAAATCTTATTGTATGCAATATTCAAAAGGTCCAAAGTAAAAACATTTTTGCATTAAGCATTTCTGTTACCATATTTGATATTTGTATAATGGAAAAAGGTATGAGTTGACGGTTTTGCTAGATGTTAATAACTATCGAACAACTAATCAAAGAATTCAAATAAAGAAAAATATTCAACAAGTGACCAAACAATACATTATTTCACAAATGCGCTTAGCACATGAGTTTATTATCAGTGTTGTTTTGTCGAGAGTTGAGCATTTTTGGATATTTGAATTATTAGATTAGTTATTCTGTTTATTACATTGACCATAGACATTTTAATGGAAATAAATTATAAAATACAAGGAACTATATCTTTTTCTACGCACTCCTAATTTGTTTTTATGCAACATCATCACCAAAGTCTTGACAACATCCATTGTTGTATGATGTCAGAGGAGTGAATTATCAGATTTATTTCACATGTGAAATTATCTGTTTTTTATTTCACTGGGAAATCTCGGAAATTCATTGCATCCAATGTAATAACACTATATCTGTGCACTCAAGCATATAATAGGGTAGTTATGTATTAGTTTACTGACAGTCATAATTATTTTTAATCAAAATGTTCTTAAAAGTGAATTCATTATTTTACTATTATCCATTTAACGGTAACTTGTGAAACACTAACCTTTGACCTTGCCACTATGACCTTGACACATCGGTCATGAGCATGATCACAGATAGCATACATCATATCACATAGACTACTTTGTACTCTGGAATAATCATCATCTGATATCAACATGTCTGCAGCATCCTCACTCCTAAAATTTAATTACAGTCTTTCAACTTAATCATACTCAAATGATATACTGTAAATTCAGAAATTTTTGCATGCATTTATCATTGCCATTTTTGGACTATTCAAAAATAGAAAATTTAAATTATTACAATTTCATGAAATTCTGCATTCAAATAATGGTATCAAAATATAAAATGCCATTTCATTTATTTGCAAAACCTATCCCGCTGCAATTTTCGAAATAATAAAAACATTACAAAAAATGTCTGAATTTGCAGTAGGGTTCCGTAGTATATTATTGTGCTTATGCATAAGGTTTTACCTTTCAGAACACAAATGGGCAATGAACACCTTTTTATGTTACAGTATAAATTCATTTTTTCAACCTGAGCAACCTGTGAAATATACCAACTCAATGCAAAAGTAAGATTAGTGTTAGTATAAAGCAGCTGCAGTTGCTGTATAAAAAATCGTCTGACCATCAATTCCACTGATTGTCTTTCTGTTTCACTTCAACATTGGAAAAAATCCTACACATATTCCTCAGGTATCCCAGGTACAAAAGTGGTTTGACTTTAACATGAAAACTTTTAGGGTAATGGCATTTTATGATTAATTTGTGTAATCCTTTTTTTTTTTAAATTCCGTATAAATATTTGCTCCGTGTCCTTAAGAAAATTCTTTAGAATGGAGTATTCAGAAGCTGATACTACATGTTAATCCATCTGATCAGAAAACATGCAAATGAAGTAAACATTAAAAAGAAAGTCAAACAAGCATAACTAAGGGTAATGAAATATTGGAAGCCATCTTGTCATTTGTCCTTTTACCTGCAGGAATATCATAATAGCTCTTATTAAAATAGAATATTAAATTGAATAATGTTTTAGACACAAACTAATATACTTAATGGAAATGCAAGGTTTGACGTGGGGTTCTAACATTTTATCTAATTAACAAAGAGAGGCGAAAGATACCAAAGGAACATTCAAACTCACAAGTCAAAAAACAAACTGACAACACCATGGCTAAAAAAGAAAAAGACAAACAGACAAACTACAGTACACAAAACACGACATAGAAAAGTAAAGACTGAGCAACATGAACCCCACAAAAACAGGGGGTGATCTCAGGTGCTCTGGAAGGGTAAGCAGATCCTGCTCCACATGTGGCACCCGTTAAGGTATGCTATATAAGCAGGGAACATCTTAAAAAATTCTATGTTACTTGTATACTGTACTTACACAGAAACATGAAGATGTGATGGTTCTTCTAGGGAACATTCTTTATCTTCCGTGGGTGTTGAGACAGGACTAGGGGCCTTAGTTCTTCCAGCTGTTATTCCTATCACATCACCTATTACACCTTGGAATGTCTGAAGAAACAGAAATTATGTTTATTAAATTTGATGTTATTTCTGATTGGTTCACATTTTAAATTTTGTTGTGTGTATTTATTTGTTAATGCTGTGTGTTTTTTTTTTATAATTGTGTATATTTATTTTTTGTTGTTAGCTTAAAAGATTTTTACACAAAATTATTGCCCATTCAATCTGTTTTCTTACAAACACCTTTAAAGTGATCTGTAAATTGTATTCTACATAATACTGTAATATGGCCATTGTGATTATCCTGGTTTGATAATCATAACATGTTGGCTGATCTTTTTCGCAGTTTATAATAATATGGTATTATTCCTCTATAAATAATGTGTCTTTTTCTAATACTTCTGTGAGAATCAAGAAAATAACAAAATTCAAAACAAATTTCAGAATGAAACACAAATGCGATATGATTTTGAAGCATGCTTTTTGATGGACCTCCACAATACAAAATTTTGATATGCTGACCCATAAGGCAACTGTCTGCTAACATAGCAACTTACCAAATAATATCATTCTATTTAGAGCTAGCAATTCTTTGCTATTATCCCTAAATATTGTATGTTTAGCAGAGAAGCAGCAAGCTCTCATTTCAAGCCTTTAGTTTGACATTTCCACAAATTACATTGAACACTCCTAATAATTGTGCTGCTTCAAAACAGGTAGTTTTGATAAGGCAAAAGAGGAGTAGGGGATTCCTACGAACATTAAACAATCATTGTGTTTGTAGCAACATATAAACTTACCTGACCTCTCTTTAAGAGGATAAGGAGATTGGAGAATATTCGACAGAGTAACTCCATCCACTGTTTATAATCCAACATTCTCATTTGGTCTCCAAGACTGTAAAATTCAAATATAAACAATTTGTAGATGATACAAAACAAATATCACTCAAAATAATAGACATTCTTATCCCAGCAATGGAAAAAGGACACATTTAAATTTGTATATCCCATGTAAAATATTGTGTTCAAACTAGTGTCAGATATAAAACTCTTCCAATAACAATGTAAACAATCTACTTTTAGATACAATTTACTCATGAAAAAAATATAAAGGAAAAGGAACATTTTTTGCAGCTTATTGGGCCTTGTAAAATCCCCCCAAAAATGACTGTTAATTTCAAAACATCAGGTAAAGTCTTTAAAAAATACAAAAATTATGTGATGTCATAAAAGTATAGTCATATGAGAGATCAGGGAAATATTCTAATAAAAAAACTCAAACATAAATAAAGCAAATGAGTAGAGAATCGCAAAGTCCAAAGGATAAAAGACACTGCCTCTGTGATTATGTGTTATGTGCAAGGGGTAGCACTGTACATTTCATATCCTTATACACTCTTGTAAGAAAATATTTCAAACAAAAATACCAATTTTATATTGAATAATATCATATTTTTTAAGAAAGTTTTGTAATATAAACACTTACATCAATTTGATCTTAAATCATGACAGTATAACTGAGGAACTATCAAATGAAACCTACCTAGTAACATTGTCATCTGAAGTTTCTACATTATCTGCCTCTGATACTGCTTCTACAACAGTCTACAAATAAATTAGTCATTCAAATTATATTTCTAATGGACATATATAATAAACTGCTTCTCTGAGCGCAGCTAGATACGCCTGCAGAGGTCCAACCCTGAACAGTTGGGGCAAAAATGGACACAATATTCAAGCTTGATTCACGTCTGAATTTGGATTGTAACTAAATATGTCAAATATTATAGGTTTCTGAATAAATGTAGTCAAAGAACTTGAAATTGGTTATATGAATTGAATTTATATTCAATTAAAGATTTCTTGCTGTTGTGCAATACTTAGAAAATCTGTTGTCAGACTATAAACAAATAAAGTTCAATTAATTCTCAATGTCATATTAGAAATTTATGAAAATAAAAAGGGAGCTTACATCAATAGATATAAACAAGTCACCAAAGTTTCATGAGAATTGGTGACAGCATTTTTGAGTTATTGTCTGAAAACTGGAAAAACATCCCTTTTTTTTAATGAATAAAACCACACAACTCAGAAATGTAAAATGTAAAATTTATAACATTCTAAAGGGAGCTTACATCAATACATACAAACAATTCACCAAAGTTTCATAAGAATTGCTGAAAGCATTTTTGAGTTTTTGTCCGAAAACTGGAAAATCCCCCCTTTTTTTATGAATAAAACCCTGTAACTCGGAAATGTAAAATCTAAAATTTATAAAAATCGAAAGGGAGCTCATGTCAATAAATATAAACAGTTCACCACAATTTCTTGCAAGTTGGTGAAAGCATTCTTGACTTATTGTCCGAAAACTGGAAAATCCCCCTTTTTTTAATGAATAAAACCCCATAACTCGGAAATGTAAAATCTAAATTTTATAAAAAACGAAAGGGAGCTCACGTCAATAGATATAAACAATTCACCAAAGTTTTATGCAAATTGGTTGAAGCATTTTTGAGTGAATGTCCGACATGTTGACGACGGACAGACAGACAACAGTATACCATAATACGTCCCGTAAACGGGCGTATAAAAAAATTAAGTTCCTTTAAACCTCCTTGTATACTGGAAAGAATCTTTTATTATAATAAAACATTGGTGAAAGTTGAGTAATAAAAAGGATTGAAAATCAAGGGAAAAACCAGAAGGTTTGTTGAATGCAAAATTTTTAAAATTCAGAAAATCAAAAGATAAAATACCAAAGTTATATTGAATTATATTGTATTCGTTAATAAAATCCTGGATTTTTCCTGGTCTCCAAGACTGTAAAGAATTTTACAGTCTTGAAGACCAATTTATTTACAAGACATCCTGTGGGAAAAAGTCTTTTTTTGATGTAAATATGCGATAAAAAAATCAAATAATTTATTTTTTTTATATCTAACTAGACTAATTTTGTAAGAACATCTCCTGGAAGATGCTCTTTGATAGATTTTATAACTTTTAATTCAATGGGCCACAAATGGCCTTCTTAAGACATTCTCCTTTAATACCAATTTATAACAAAAACAGTAAATTAAGAACACTATGTACCTGTTTGACACAAGCTCTAATAGCTGTAAAGGCTTCCTCTCTATACATGTCCACAAAATTAAACTTGTCTTTCCTAATCATACCAAATACTAATGACACTAACTTTTCCTGTAAAAAAAAATGAATTACAAATTTGTTTCTAAAACTCAAGTGCATAATCTAAGACTTTTATTTCTGTGAGTTGGTTTGAGTTTTTCAGTTCTTTATTATGAAGGTTGTCAATGCTGACCTCTCCTGTAAAGCTGTGTATTCCAAACAAATATGGCATTAACTATTTAAATTATTCTTTTATAAACTATAAAAAAAAAATATCAATGAATATAAAACTGATGTTTAGCTTCATCAAAAAATATTTCTTGTCTTTGGATTCTTACTGATGCTTGGTTATTATATCAATCTGGTATTTTTTCTTATATTTGTGCAATGCTAAGAGATGATCATGTAGTTGCTTTGAAGTGTTAAATTTTCCCAAAGGTTTACCCTCTGATGTTCATATCGTAGTACTATTTGTTTTTTTTTAATTCAACTTGAATGATTTTTTGTTTCATTACACTACTTCATAAGTTTTAATTTAATAGGTAAATTTTGTTCATTTCTTATCACCTTCACTTTTACCAATTTAACATGACATACCATTTTCCGTTACTCTGATATGTGAAATCAATGTTACACTGCTCTTTCACAATGAAATATACAGAAAAATTTGAAACTGATATTCATTTAAAAGCTAAAAATTCAACAGCAAAGATGGCAACATACCATATTTAAGAACAAAAACAAGATGGTTTTCAATGAAATATAAATTAATTCAATATGTCTTTTAAATTCTTCTGATCATTATCAATCAATCAATAGACACCCAGAAAAAAGTCCAAATATTTACCTCTTCTAACAATGGAATGGTATCTGAGACTGGTCTATTTAAATCTGATGATATACATTTAGCAAAGTCCTCTTGTAACATTTTCTCTATAAGATTTTCCATTTCTGCTAACTGTGATCCCAAATGCCTAAAATTGATGTTTCATATAAATAATTAGGAATATTTGTATCTGTTGGGTTTTTGCATTCCAACAACCTGTACGTTGTCTTATTTCCTTTTTCTATTCTATTCTATTCTTTTCTATTTTATTTCTTTTCAAATACAAATCAATATGTGTAAAGTTAAACTGATAGTACCAGGTATTCATGAAGAATATTTCCTGAAGTGGGTCATAATTATTCAATGTATATAATGAATAATTGGAAATTAGTTAGATTGATAACCAATTGTTGATTAACATTTTTATTTACCAGTAATACAAGTAGTTTTTTACAATACCGGTCATACAAGCTAGTTTCTATGTTCCAATCACTTAGTTAACTCACAATAACTTACTAAGCCAAGAGTTAAAATCTTTGTAGTATTCTCATTTTACTAATTAAGTTTCATTAGTAGAAGTTATATAATATAACAATTTTCAATACTAGTTAAACAGTAAGAAAATTTTCCTGTAACCTTAAAGATTTACTCACCTAAAACTATGAACCCCAGGAAGTTCCTGTGATAACACTTCTTGTGTTGTGGATATTAAATCTAAGGCTCCCACAAACTCATTTGTTGATAACAACAACTGGATTGTAGGCTGGGTTTGGTGTACTGTAGCCATCATCTTCAACTATATAAAACATCATCCAGTTAATATAACAGATAAACATAAATTAATACAGTACTGATTTGCTCAAATGAGTTCTTATTCAACACATTGAGAGGTATGTTGAAGGAAAATAACAAGAGATTTTTTTAACCAAAATATTATTTTAATAAAGAAGTAAGACACAACTAAGTCTTTAACAAACTCAATTTTAAATGCCATGTCAGCTGACAGTAACCATTCTGATACAGAAAAGTAAGACATTTAAAAATAGAATCACTTGCTTTAGGTCTAAGCGTGGTTTCTTTGACATATACATTAATTTTCTATGTTCCTCATTGTGATCTTTGTTATTGTAAGTTCATTTATATATTGGTGAATTCAATAACCTCAAGTTGCTGAATTTGGTCATTTGTTAACTTTTACAATATTGAATAACAACTGAAAATAGCACAGAACTATTGTAAAATAAATTAAAACTGAAGTCTTAAAATGCATAAAACTTTTTAAAATTTGCATATTTTAAGAAGAACTTAAGGACTTATAAAGACAAGAGATCCTTACCTTACTATGCAACTCTACATAGTTTTTTCTTGCCTGCTGTAATTTAATTACTTTTAGTGAACCTCTGGCTAACACTTCATCTATCTGCTGTACTTTATGCCTGTTAAAAATGTATTTCCATTACTACAAATGCTCATTAATCATCATTCCACCTTGCTTGTGAATTATCAATTTTTCAATATACACAAAATTATTGTGAAAAAAAAAAACAACATGTAATCTAAATGTTTTCTACTGCAATTACTGTTCTTCATAAAAGTTAAAATATAACATAATACCTCCAATTATCATATTTGATAAGAATCTGATCCCATAAATTTATATCCATGATGCCGAATTAATTTTGTTTCAGTGAATCTACACTATGCATGTATGTATATAGATATGTTTTTATCATCACTTTTCAATGTCAATAAACACATTTTATATCTTTTAAAAACAAGTTTATCAGCCCAAGATAAACCATCAAATAAAGATATCAATTGATTGTAAATGTACAATATAACAGATAACATATTTATGTTTTGTTATGTTTACACAACTCATAAATAACCAAGGCATTTCCAGACCTTGGCATAATAAACTATGTACCTTTTCAAAATAATCATGAAAACAATAGTTAGAAGAAAACAAAGGGTGAGAGGGGGGTTAAAGATCAAAAGTCAAAGATGAACAAGCAACACTATGTGTGAAGAAACAGATAAATAGGCCAGCAGCAGACTACAAAAAACTTTACAGAAAACTAACAATGCATCTGTTTGATAGACTGACAATACAACTAGATGTGAGAGTACAACGATGGCCCATGTCTGTAGCCTTATCACAATAATTCTGTCTGTAGCCTTATCACAATAATTCAGTCAACTAGAACGAAATGCAATATGAATATGTAAGTCATCATTATACAACAATTTACAAAATATCCGTTCTAGATTTGCAAGCGTTATAAAAGTAATTAGGGACAAGCACAATTTTAATGAAATTTTCTAAATGCAAGCACCATAATTCTGCAAAAAGTCTTTCTACTGGAACAAAATATAAACTGATTTTAAAGTGATCATTATCCTCTAATGTTACAAAAATTAGCTCCAGATAAGCAGGAAATGCAAAAAGTCCAGGCAAGTAAATTTATGAAAATTTCTAAGCTCAACGGTCCTAATTCTGTGAATGGTTGGTCAACCAGAATGAAACGCAAACTCATCATTAAACACTTATGAACCAAAAATGAGATCTATATCTGCCGGCATTAATATAAAAGTCCAGACAACTGTTTGATTCCAGAATGATGGAATGGCCAGACATGGTTAACACTATATGCCTGGCCATTAAGTAGCGGGATATGAAACTAAAAAATCATCAAGAATTAGTAAATCATGAAACATAAATAATAAATTAATTCATGAGATTAACACCAGGTTTGACTGTGTGATAGAAATATGGTCATCCCTTGGTCTTCTGATTGGAAGTAAAATCCTTGCAAAAGTGGAGCCTTCGATTGGCATGATATATAAATTTGCAGTCATGTTAGGTCAGAATGGCGATGTTAAATTTGATGCATCATGAATAGAAAGTACCACACTCAATGCATGCTAAGGACCCTTGCAACAACTCTTTGAAGGGTCAGTAGGTGGCCTGCTTCAACCCTACATTTTAGTGCCTATCCAATGTACCCTCATTTTCAAGTAGCGTTCTAAATTTCCTGCCTTTCATTCCAGTCTACCCCCTATTGCAGGACATACCTATTATATCCTAAAGCATTAATATAATAAACTTCTTACCTGAGTTGTTTGATAGACTGACAAGTTTTCATCATATCTTCTTGTAGTTTATCATGAGATGACATAGCTTGAAAAAATGCATCAGACTTTGTAGATATCTGTCTTGCTATATGAACTTCTATTATATCTAAATAATGACTTAGCTAAAAAGAACAACAGAAACAGTTTGAACATTTATTTTAAATCTTTTTATCAACAGTGTCACTTCTATTAATGATATTAAATAATAGCTATAGGAGCCAACAGTGTCACTTCTATTAATGATATTAAATAATAGCTATAGGAGCAATAACCTAACACTGCATACAATTTGTTAATAATAAATCACGGTTCATGATGAATATTTGAGAAAGTTTTTTACTCCACGAGTCACACTTTTTAGAAACCATATAATAATATAATGCATAGAAAACAGTTCTTTATTAATAATATGCATGTTAATTACATGACCAGTACAGTACAATGTCATATTTATTACATTGTTCACGTGTGACTTAATGTCCTCTTATTAAAGTCTTTATGACAAACTATCCGTAGACATTATATGAATTTTAGCAGAAGTCAGAAATGGGCACTTTTGACATTTTTTTCTATGAAAAATATATTGTTTTAATTCCAAAATGTTAAAAGAAATTCTTGATCACCTTTCTAAATTAGTTGTATAAATGTCTGAAAATATATCATATAAAAATATTACCTTTTCTTGCAATAACTTTGAAGACTGGTGACCAGGTGAAGACTTTTTAGAATCTTCAATCATAGACCATGGAAATACGGAATTAAATGTATCTGTGTGTTCCAAATCAAAATTTTGTAACAGGTAAAGCTGAAACAAGACATAATACATAAATAAATATACACAACTATATTGAAATGTGTAAAATGAAAAATATCAATCAGACAGTATATACAAATTAGTTATTAATTATCTGTATTTTCGTATTGGCAAGAATTGCTGTTTTCATGAGTTTTTGCCCACTTTACAATTGAAAAATTAGTTTTAAAAATAAATGGTGTCATCATTCCTCTTTGGATCATCTAACAAACCCTTGTAAATGTGTTTTGTAAAATTTGTGACTTCAATGATTTTTGTTTGCTTTCTGTAACTTTTATGAACTTCTACAAGGATCATTTAATAAATTAATTTAACTTAGATTTAGAATTGAAATGTTTTTTTTTGCCCATAAGAAATGGCAAGGAGTAGAAGCCGCCATTCAAGCCCCCTGAAATACCCCAAATCAAGTGCATTTCATGTGTTGTCATGGCATATAATCCATAATGTATTGCATACAGATCATGATACATCATTCTATATATATCATCTCTTCACAACATCATGAACTCTTGGTTTATGCCTAATGCTGACATGGGAGTCTTAGGCAAATACCAAGACTGATTAAGAAAAAGATGTGTACTAATCTATGTATGTTATCAAACATTGAAAAAGAGTGACATACCTTAGGAATTTCTTGCAATTCTGATCTACTCTTTTCTGAAAAAAAAACAACACATCTCCACAGTTATAAAATATTTCATATAATAAAGTTTGAAAAATTTAAAGAGCTATTGGTACTTTAATTAAATGTCTTAGTAAAAAAACTAAAATAATCGTCAAAATGTAAAAAACCTTAATTTTAAATGGACAAAAAACAGTTAAAAAAATACTCAATGTTTTTTGTTGCTATTTTTAAAATTTTTAAGCTACTTCACATCTGTTAAATTAACTTTAAAAGGCACAATGTTTTTCTTATATGGAATACCACTTATGGTACTTATATATCTAAATAAAAAATTGACAATTATTCTGTGATATATGATAGTCTTTTAGTCTATATCTATAAATTTTGGTTATTATAATATTTCTTGTGATGTTCATGTAAATCTAATACTATGCTACACTCTTCAACTTAAATAAAGCACAAGAAAGATTTCAAGGCATGCAATTATATATGAAAGTTAATGAACACAGTCTTAGTTGTTAATAAATGTATAAAATTGCAATTTTTTTTTAAGAAATGAATTTTTCTTTGACAAAATCATCCTATGATTATTTCTCACAGTCCACAAGTAACCTTACCTAACTGATGGAGGTATGTCTCTCCACTAACTGAATCAGAATTACTTGTACTTCTGATGTACTTCTTGTATCTCTAAAATGTAACAACAAAATTATAAATAGTTATAATACCTAAAATAATCATAGATGTCTATGAATTCATATTCAATAATATGGTTGACCATCCATGAGTACCTCTCTATTCAGTTACAAAAAGTACTGCTTATAATACTTATATTAAATAACAATATCTGGTTGAAATATACCTGTAAGCATGTCATAGTCAGTGTAATTTTTTGTACAAATATAAATAAACATGTAATATAGTACCATACTGATACAGACCAGAGATAAGAACATTTTATCATGTTTAATTTTTTTCGTGTCACTTGGTTTGGGCCTCATTGACATATACTCCACAAAGCTTTGTATACAATTTCTGGTTTACATATCATCTTATTAAACTACAATTGCAAATACATGTAACACTGGAGTTAGAGATGTAACTAAACAGCAAACAGCAGTTGACAAATTAGATTAGATTTTTTATCAAAATATTTTCATTTGATAGCAGGCGTGGATCCAGGATTTTATGTTGGGGTAATCTTTAGAATCCAGAGTTTGAAAGAGAAGTGGCTGTAATTTTACTTTTATATCAATTTTGTTTTTTTTTTTATAGAGGGAGGGCATCAGGTATGCCCCTGCCTGAATCTGCACCTGTGTAGATGTGAGTGTTTCTGAGTGTTATTGTTTCCTAAGTATAATTAACATTAGTCTTGAAATACATTTACATCTTATTATACATCATATTTACTTTAGAAATCCTATTTTTATATTTCTCAAAATATTTTCTACTGATATCTGGAATATGAGATGACTGTGGAATATGTGAATGCTCATAAAAATGTTGACCCCAGGTTTTAGTGAAAAAGTCAGTCTCTCTCTTTGTTCTATTGGGGTCATTTAATGCTGCTGGTAGGTTAACTGTAGCATTGTACACTGTCCATCTCGTCTGATCCTGTACAACTGATGGAGCATTGTCTGTTGCTGAAGGAGGTGGTGAAGCTTCGTTATGTTCAAAACTTTTATTTCTACCATGTGCTAGAATTTAAAAAGTCAAGTTCATGTACAAATATATGATGTCTTTAAAAAAATGTAGTACAGATGTACTTATAATTCTCAATTGTTAAATACTGTAATTATTGTATAATGTGAATTCTTATTTGATAAACAAAACAAGTCAGATATGCTGCATATCTTCACATTGGTATGGTATGGAGAGGAAAATCAAACCACTATAGAACTATATCTGTTTATAAATGATAGGGAAGTAAACAAGTGAACTTTCTGTTTTTTTTAATACAAACATGAAAAAGGCAAACATGTTTGAAAACAATTTTGGTTATCAACTGTTTAAGGGTCTAATGAAGGCATCAACTTCACCTGGTGTTTGGCACAAGACTTTTTCAAAAGTTTTTCATTGAATTTTTCTATCATTTTCTAATTTAAGCAGAAGTGCCATGTATACATGATAAGTAAACCCTGTGGCCAAAGCTTGGTAACAGTTAGTTCTTTTAACTATTATTATATGTAGAAGATCTTTTTCATATTTCAGCTAATTATGTACATTTTGTAAAAGTGCCAGCTTCCAGAGTCATGATGGCAGTCTGTGGTCATCCTTTTTCAATGGTGCTGCAGCCAATTTTTCATAACTGACAGACATCTGCTGTCAGCACAACACACCATTATTGCAGCAGGAACTGCTTGCCCTTTCAGTGTACCTAAGTTACCCTGGTCTTTTACTTTCCACTGCTTGAACATTATTTTAACTGTGTCTTGTTTTGTTAGTAAACTATTTAGTTTCTCTTGTATATGGTCAAAGGCTCAAAGCCATGAAAGCATTTTCTGTTCTTTGGAACTGTGATCATGTCTGCTTAGTTTTTGAAAAACCTTAAACTGATCCAGAGGTAGAGCTGAGAATGTTTTGTGGAAGTGAGTTCCACAAAACAACTGTAAATGGGGAACAAACTGTATCTGTAGCAGTCCGTTCTTGTGCTGAATGTTTAAAACTGTAGCGTATTGGTGTATATGGTGTTGTTTAATGGCTGTAGAACAAGGTTGAGATTTGGGACGATTGCTATAAGATTGTGAATAATTTTGTACATCATTGTCTGTCGATGTTTGTTTATGTTTCTACTGTTTTCCTTTTAGATGGTCAATCATTGAAGCCACTCTGCTACCGTTTTGGCATCGTTGGAATTGCAATATGCAGCCCTTCATTGTACCTTTTCAATGTTATTTTATCTGCTTTTGTGTGTTGGAATTTAGTAGTGGTAAAAAAAGACAAAAAGGAAACCTACAATGCAATTGCCTTCCTGCATGGTCTCTTGTAATGTGATTTTCGTAGTCCATATCACTGACACCCTCTAAAGGTAGTGATGGACATATATTATTTGCGCCATATCTACAAACATAAGATCCTCCTTCTTTTGTACAATGGTTTTGACGCAAATGTCGACAAAAGTCTTTGGAAGATTTAAAATCTACCAAACACAACCCGCATCGTCTCCAAGGTGAAATGTGTGCACCTTGTACATTATTTACAGTGGTCATTGCAGTCAATGTTACTTCATTTTCAATTAATGAAGGACAGTCTACATTATTTCTAGGTTATTGTCCTTAAATATGGATTGAAATGACATCGATTTGTTTTTCGGGTTCAGATTTTTGTTGTTGGACGTACTTCCGGTAGAATAAATTTAGAACCAGTGACGGAAAAAAAGTGTCTGAAATCCAAAAGGATGATTGAGAAAACAAGCAGCCACAATGGCTCAACACATATTCTTTGCTTAAGGATGCACACCTCTGAGGAGCCAAAATTTCTAGAATTAAACTTTTTTTCTTAACCTGATTTTTTGGTTTATATGACTGTAAAAAAATAATTGTGGTGCACTTCTTTTTTTGCTGCAGCCATTTGAAAATACCCAATTCTGATGATTTTCCCATTTTTCATCAATTTTACCCATTTTTGGGCTATAATCATGAAAAACTTAAAAAAAAAACTATAGATAGGTGTTAATATAAGAAAGTTTTATCAAATTTTGTTGCTTTTTCGTGTCAAATTTACCATGCTGTCAATTTTGTAAATTTGGGTTTTTCTCTTTTTTCAGAACAAAAGCATATTATTTCAACTTCTTTGTTATAAATGATTGAAAAAATACATATCTAAGAAATTTGAAAAGAAAAAATTGATATGGGATGTACATGTTTCTGGTAAAATCATTTCTTGTATCCCTCACCCATTTTCTCAACATTTTGGCTAATGAGACTGACTTGATTGGTAATACAATTTGAAAATTTTATTACTCAAAAACTACTTATTGTAAATGTACAATCTTTTCACAGAGTTAAGTTTGATTATAATATTTTTTAAATTCTTTGATATTTTCCACTTGTATCACATGTTTTAGAAATAATTCCAGAACGAGATTTCAACGAGACTGAAACGTCAGAAGAATACATCCTTAAGAAGACGTCTGAATTTTTTACTTAGTGTTCAAAATATGTAGTTTTTCACAAAACTTCCACATTCACAGAGGTTCACAGAGATCAATGATTTGTTTATCAAATCTATTCATCAGTTTGTTTTTTATTTCCCAAATTACAGGGCACATACAGGGCATAAAAATCAGTTACAATTGCTTGACATAATTGATAATTACAACAATTAGCAGCACAGTGTACATGTACATGTACATGAATATTTGGTATATTAGCATTGATCAGAATCAGAGCCAATAACAATATATATTATAAATACTACAGAGCTTGACATATTGCATGAACACCTGTTGTGTTGCTGAAAACTGTACGTTCCCCCATAGACGTCTTTAGGGTTTTTTGACGTTGGGTTTCTGTCTCATTGAAGTAGACCTCTAAATTTCTTTGTATTTATATCCCTTGCAGTTATCACTACTCTAAGAATGGACTTGTGAGGGTGTGGATGGGGTTTACAGAATAGAGAATAATGGGCGAAAACATGAAGAATAGAGAAAAAAACGGACCAAAAAAAAAATAAAGAAAAGAAAATAATGAGGTGATAGAATATTAAGAATAGAGAAAATAGCCTAAGAAATTAAAGAATACAAAAAAGGACCCCCATCCAAACCCTCACTTGTCGTTTTGGTGTTTTAGGACTTGAATTGTCAAAATTGGTTACGATCGAGAGAGCACCATGCGCTCATGCTTCGGTTGTTTATTCCAAAAAAAGTGCAGTTTGCAAATTAGAATGTTAATCTATTCAAACAAATAATTAATACATACAAGGAAACCTAAAGTAACGATATTAGCAATATATCTAGTAAATGTAGGGAAATTATTAAGAGAATTACTAACCGAGAAAATCCGTCTTTCAGAACATATGGTTGATGTGATTTTTATGTGAAAAATGTTCACTTTGTAAATCCATGACCATTCATTAATAAATCATAATCATTCGATTCCTATTTGTATGGGTTTGACGGCTTATATTTTTGTCGGACAGTTTCTTTGGCTTTTCCCATTTTGTTTTAAACTTGATAGACTCGTGGGTCCGAAAACATCACCAAATAGAAGATGTGGGATGTATAAAGTATATCTAGAATGATGCCCATGAGATATTTTTTATGTTGTTCATATGTTTCTTGGCATATGAACTACCGTGATTAATTGTATCTACCTGAAAAATCTGTAAACAGTTTATAATTATGATGTAGAATATTATATATAATATCTTTTAAGTTATCTCCCATTGAACATAGAAATGTTGATCTTCTTCAGAATCCTGTCGTGAAACTTTGAAAAATACCCAGCTTCAGTAAGGTATATATGGGTAGAACACGCTTTGAGGGTAGAACTTTTTAACTCTATATGTGACTCAGCGTGTAACCATAATCATTGTCATTCCTTTTAGATAATTTGTTAGGTCTATGAAAACTTTTTAAAAAGTCGAACTTTGTAATACTGGTGCTCACAAGGATTGGATTTTCCGTTCAATTATCTTTTTCTTGAAGTTTTAGTTGACCTAATTCATCATCTATCTTTGCCAACTACAATGTACGCCAGTCTCGTGCTTGTGTGGATGCAGTAGTATATGCCCCAGTATTTTCTAGAAATTCAATGTTTGTTATCCTTTAATCCTGTGTGTCCAGTTTCAAACAAAGTTTATGATTTCCTATGTTCTAATGATTGTTCCAACTGTTATAATTATACTTACATTAAGTAAATCATAAGGATTCCATATCATCGTGATTGACAGACAACAATCACGAGATGTTTTATTTCACAATACCAGGCAACATCCTTGACGGCACCTGAGTTCCATTGCAATATCACAACAATGTGTATGGTTTTGGCATTCAAAAGTAAGTATTCTATTTTGCAGTTTAAAAAAGATTGTATAATTATAAGCTTCGACACTACGTACACTTGCTTTTAGTTTTGTACGATTTAATTTTGAAGCGCTTCTACGATTCATACAAAATGAGGTTTGGTCGATGCTTTTACACCCTTATCAGGCTAATAAAATTATTATAACACTACAAAAGAAGCATCCAATTTGTAAATAAAGTCTTGTCTGTGAAAATGATATACGTTATATGGTGATTTCATTAGTTTTATATGAAACGTGATAGCTACCAAACTAGACTTGTCACCGGGTTTGTACTTACATGAACAACACGAATGTTGCCACCAACTTATGTGGAGCAGGATTTGTTTAACTTTCAGGAGCACCTGAAATCTTCCGCGGTTTTTGGTGGGGTTCGTCTTGCTCAGTCTTTAGTTTTTCTTTGTTATGTTTTATGTACGGTTGTCTGTTTTTTCGTCGTTTTTTTGCTGGGGCATTGTCAGTTTATTTTCAATTTATGGGTTTGAATTTCCCTGTGGTATCTTTCGCCTCTCTTTTACTCTTTGATGTGTTTCTTTTAAAGACGTTTACAGGGGTTATCGATGAATTGAAAATAATGAAGTTCTCCTTTGTACCTTTTGTTATTGAAAGGGCTCTTCCACATTATGACAGTGTAATATGTTTAACAGGAACCACGGGATTTTACGACTCCTCGATCGTACGTAAGAATATTTTATGAAAAAAGCATAAAAGCATATGCTGGAGTTATCGGTGCATTGTTGTTTAAACGTTAACGTATGGTATAAGAAACTGTCTTAATGATAATGTTATAGTGAACAATACACGGACAGAGAAACCATACGACTGATAAATACTGAACTTCATGAAATTGGCAGTGATCAATGACTTAATAAAATTAAGAATGGAAATGGGGAATATGTCAAAGAGACAACAACCCGACCAAAGAGCAGATAACAGCCGAAGGCCACCAATGGGTCTCCAACGCAGCGAGAAAATCCCGCACCCGGAGGTGGTCCTCAGCTGGCCCCTAAATAAAATTGTGTACTAGTTCAGTGAAAATGGACGTCACACTAAACTCCAAAACATATAAATGAACTAAAATTAAAAACATACAAGACTAACAAAGGCCAGAGGCTCCTGACTTGGGACAGGCGCAAAAATGCGGCGGGGTTAAACATGTTTTGTGAGATCTCAACCCTTCCCCTATACCTGTAGCCAATGTAGATTAAAGAAACATATAGCAATACGCACAGTAAAACTCAGTTTAAAAGAAGTCTGAGTCCGATGTCAGAATAGGTAACAAAAGAAACTAAGCAAAATGACAATGATACATACATTAACAAAGGACTTCTAGCAGTTACTGACATGCCAGCTCCAGACCACAATTAAACTGATTGAAATATTATGTCTTCATCATATGACAATCAAGTACAATCCCTCCCGTTAGGGGTTTAGTATCATACAATCATAAAATATATGAGAAGAACATAACCCGTATCATGCCAAGAACTGGTTTTAGAATAATAGTGTTTATTTCCGATGCAAAGACCCTATGAGTGAATCAATATTAATACCAAAATATGCAATCCTTAATGACCTGACAACAGTATCGTAACTATATCCTTTCCGAATAAGTCTGTTTAAAGGTTTGGTTAGCTTTTGAAGTGAATGCCGACATTTTTGTGCTTTGTAAAGAATATTACCATAAAATATTGGATGTGAAATACCATGTTGACATGTTGATTTATATTTACGAATGATGTCCTTGTACCGATGATAAAATTTAATAAATGTTTTGACTAGTTTTTGGAACGTCACCATCTAGAAATGGATAATTAACAATAGGCAATGAACAATCATCTCTTTTATCATAAATTTTGGTATTAAGCTTTCCGTTAAAGATATAGATATCAAGATCCAGGAAAGGGCAGTGTTCATTGTTAGTATTAGCTTTATTTAAAGTCAGTTCGACAGGATAAATCTCTTTAGTGTAGGTACTGAAGTCGTCATTATATCATCTAAATATCTAAAAGTGTTATTAAATTTTTGAATCAGATGTTGTTTCGATGGATCTTTGCTGATTTTAGTCATAAACTGTAACTCATAACAATACAGAAACAGGTCCGCAATAAGTGGTGCACAGTTAGTCCCATGGGAATTCCGATAACCTGACGATATACGGAATCTCCATAGCAAACAAAAATGTTATCTAGTAAAAATTCAAGGGCAGTTATAGTATCAAAGCAGGTCCAATTGACATAGTTCTTTTGTTTGTTGTTACTAAAAATGATCTAAAGAGTTTGAACATATACATTCGTATTCCGACTTTTTAAATGCCCATTTAATCAGGTGTGTGAGCTTTTTTTTAATATGATTAGGAGGCAAAGTGGTATATAGGGTAGAAAAATCAAAACTTTGAACAGATTCGAAATCACCATGCAATATAAGCATGCAATTTATAAAGTACTTCCAACGAATTTTTGACACTCCAAAAGTAATTAATTCCACTATTTTCAGAAGCCTTATTTGAACAATTTATTACCAGGTTTTTGATTGTACCAAGTGTACTAGTAAGTAGAATAGATAGTTTAGTAGTGGAACAATGGCTTGAAGACGAAATAAATCTATATTTGTAAGGAGTTTTGTGCAGCTTCGGAAGCCAGTACATAGTTGGAACTTTCATTGTATTTGGTTCTGCTTGTAAAGAGGTAGCTAAAAGTTTATGTTTGTTACAGATTTCATTTTCCGAAAATGGAGTCAGTTGGAATGTTGGTGAATTTGTGATTTTCTTTTGTAGAACCTCAATGTAAAATTTACGTCAAACAATAATGATATTGTTAGCAGCTTTATCAGGCGGGACAAAAACAAATTCCTTGGCGAGTTCTTTTAGCTTATGTTTGATACGAGAAACTGGGCTATTATGGTTGTTGTTAGGAGTAAAATGATCTTTAAAATGTTGAATACGTATATCAACTATGTTCATTACCAAATTAAAAAAAGAATCGAATGATTTCTTGTCAGCTTTTTCTCGTTTTATCCATTTAGAGCAGTAAGAACGGAGTGAGTCGTGGATGATGTTACGACACTCATTCCAATTAATAATTGACGAGGGACGATATTTAGGTCCTTTACTGAGGAATGATTTCAACTCTCGGTCACGAACGATGTTAAGGTCTCCTGTTATAACATGGGAACTGGGGCCATAAATGTATTCGGAATTAAATTTGTTTTTACATTCCAAAGATAGTTAACATCGTTATAAGAACATATGTTTTGTCACAAAATTGTTTATAAGTTCCCAAATAGTTGTAAAAGCACAAATCAGCAGATCATACTTTTTTGTAGTTGAACATTTTGTGAATACAATTATAAATGGCGATTGTAAATTCTGGCAGAATTTATTATAAGTAGATAAATAGTGGTGACCTTGTGGTAATCAGTAACTGCTTTCATTCAGTAGTCGTTGAAACGTTTTCGTCTACGATTTCTTTTACTGGAAGTAGAAATAAAAGTAATAAAATTCTGATTATCACAATTGTCTGCATGTTGGTATAGGTAATTGATTATGCCAATAAACACAGCAGGATTTGAGTTTCTTCTTCTTTGATATAGTAATTAAACTTGGTAATGATTACTCAATACTTGTGCGTACGTAGGTGCTGGTAATGTCTATTTACAGTAAAAGATCAAAAATCAAAAATACGGTGCATGCCGTACAGTCGGTGCAGGATAAAAACATTCCATCATCTACGTAATCAGTGTCTTGAAAGCTTCCATAGTGGGAGCTTTCACTGTCGATTCCGGTAATTTATTCGAGGCTATTACTGTTCTTGGAAAGAATGAGAATTTGAAGTAGTCATGTCTTGGGCTGAAGATAATGTATCCCATAGTATTGTAGTGTCTGGATGTTTTGTATAACGGAATCAGGTAGGTTTCTGTTGGAATTGCTACGAGTCCATTAACAATAGAATAAGCATAATCTGATGTTAACTCTTCGTTGGTATAGAGGTATCCAGTTAAGCCTGCTTAAGTTTAATATAGATGACTGGAAAGAATTCTTATGGTTTTTAAAAAAATAGTAAAACATGACCATGTACACACATAGTTATCTAAGTTATTCATTGTTTTGTTTTTTCTTTCTTCCGACAAACTTATTTTCTGTCCAACTTATATAAATGAAGAAATCATATATAACGCATGTATGCTCTTACATATTGTATGGTTAAATGTGTTAAACGAAGAAGACATCATAAGTCTTTTTACTTTTGTTTTATCCAATTTGTATTTGTGCAAATGAAACTGTTTAACTAGATATAAAAACAAAATGACCTGTAGATTTGATTTTTTTTTCGAAACGGAAAAACATTTTGTTTCACTCTGACAAGGTTAACAATAGATATCTTCTAAGAACATTTTTTCATTGATTAGACAGTGTTAAAAATAGAGTTTTGACGCCAGAAAAGAAGTAGGGTCATTTTTTTTTATTTCACTAAAAAATAGTAATAAATTCTACCGTAATTTAAATATTTAGAGTATATTGTTCAAACCCAAATGCCTACAAATTCGATCAATTATTTAATTCGTCAAGCAAAGTTGTGCTTGAACAACTCTGTAGATTTATCAAAAATAGAATTGTAAAAGTCAGTCCACCAAGCTAATTTTCTTGTTTTTGAACATGTACATTATTCACACATGCACGTTATGTTTGTATTGTATTATATATTTTCTATGTAGCTATGTTGTAGTTTATTAGAATAAAGAATTCATTCATGTTAATTCATTCATACGTTATATTCTTAAAACATTTTTCATATTTCAATGAAATCAAAATGTAATCAGTCCTGTGTAATATTGCTATGTTTTTTCTGCATCGAAAGACATCCTTAACAATAAAAAAATATTTGTTTCTGAAAAGCAATATTTCAAAAGAAACCTTGTCATCGGTGTTCGTTGATGATTCGATAGTCAAAACTTACTAAAATCTAACAAAATTGCTGTTTTATACTACATTTTGGCATTTATACTTTTCGTCATATGATTATAAATATTGAAGTCGTAAATTTGTTAAGTATAAAAAGTAGACAATGCGGGCAATTATATTGTGAATTTTAGCTGGGAATACTATACTCCATATATTATGTCCCAGATTTTAGAAGAGAAGAAAAAAACCAACATTTTTCAGTCGTACCTCGTGCGTTAACCACTGAGGCTCCAGTCGCAAGAATTAAGTCACGATGAGGGTGTCGGAAACCTGCTGAGAATAAAATTTTCCTGGTTCAGAAACCTTGTTCTAACAGTGTTCTTTATGTGTAGTATAGGCTTTTACGGATTACGTTTAATAAAAATTTTAAGGAATTTTAAAAGATTGTAGGAAGAAAATGTTTTTTGAATGACTATCTTTATCAGGTAAAAAGTTGGTGAAACATAACAAAATTTGGATCTCGATAAAAAAGAATATTTTATTAAAACAATTTTTCAACACCTGTACTACATAATTAGAGTATGATTTCGAGCTTGCTAATTATTTGAATGCAATATAGCTGAGTAGGACATACTTGAAATATTGTTAATCTGTGAAAAAGCGTATTTTCCATTCCAAATTATTTACGAAGGACGTCACAATAACTAAACTAATACAAACATTAAATCTAAAGTTACAATTTCATTACAAGACAATATAAATTTAGTTTGTGAACTTAGTATTCCCGAAATGTGGCCAAAATAGCTTATAAATCCGGAAATGTGGTCAAAATAGCTTATCATTACCGGTTGCTTAACATTATGATCGCATGGTTACTGTTAAATGCCAAAATGTAACCATGTAATGCTCGTGCTAGTTTGCCTTATTTTAGTGGGTTGCTGCATCATTGATATCTATCTAACATGTATATACCAATTCAAATCATATACCAAGTTTTGCATTTCTCCTATCTACCAACGTAGAAATAATATATACTTCAAAGCAAGATGTAAACATTTTCGTATCAGTAAAAAAGAAGATTAAGACAAAGTTGCCTTGTATGCTAACGGTTTGATTAACTTTGTTAAATGAAGCTTTTTTGACAATATATGAATTAATATGCATGCAACACTGCAGTCATGTATGATATTAAACAAGGTTAAAGTTAGTGAGCCTAAAGTGTAAAGCCTATGCTTTTGAAATGTGCATCTGTACCACATATGAGTCTACATCTAGCTCTTGGACTTCAATAGTTGCCAATAGTTGTTAAGCAAGGAAGCAACCAATCAATCAGTATTTAATTGATTGTCGTGCCTGTAGTTTTATAATTCAATTACGCGTCAATTTATTCTTCAAATTCTTAGATTTTCTGATTGTAAGGAACATATTTTGATGTTTATTTTTACATGAAAACATTACAAGGTTTTAATAATGATTTAAAAAATTTTTTAAAATACAATGCATCCACATTCTTTATGTGCCTGTTCCATGTCAGGAGCCTGTAGTTCAGTGGTTGTCGTTGGTTCATGTCTGTCATATTTGTTTTTCGTAAATTTTTGTTATAAATTAGGCCGGTAGTTTTCTCAATTGAATTTTTTTCACATTTTTCGTGTAGGGAACTTTTATAGCCGACTATACAGAATGGGTTTTTCTCATTGTTGAAGGCCGTATGGTTGCCTATAATTGCTTACATCCACTTTATTTGAACTTCGGTGGATAGTTGTCGCATTGACAATCATACCACATCCTTATTTTTATATATAGAATCGTTTTTACGAAAATACCAGAACAGTTATTTTTTCAGTAAGACTGAAAACTTATTATAAATCGGGTGGAAGCTATAAAAAAAAAAAAAAAAAAAAAAAAAAAAACGGTAAAGTTTTATAATTTAATGTAACACTGATTGTGTATCTACTAAGAAGTAATTAAATTGCGTGCATTCAAAGTATGAAATCTATATTTGTGAATTAATCGTTAAGGTACAGCTTTATTTGATGATATTGACGGCTTGCGTTTGAAGGCACATTTACAATTGCAAGTTATCGAAACTAATTTGCTACATTGTATTCGCATTTGAAAGTGTATTTCTCGAAAGTGGTGCTAGAAACGCTTCCCATAAAGTATCTATTTTTTTCAATGTGTCATACAGTGTAAATTTGAATCCCATGAATCATTCAACTAGTGTCAAGGTCAAGGTCAAAGTACATGACCATTGTTCTAAACAAAATTGCTATCACACAAGTAATCTAATAAAAACACAAATAAACGTGATGCTATTTATAAAATCTTCCCAGATAAGGAAAGTAAATTGATTGATTGATTATAGTTGCTTTCTGTCCAGTAGCAAATATTTGATGCATATTAAGGACGACAGGAAAGTCAAAGGTGAAATGAAAAAATAAACGATTAAACACGAAATCAAAAATTATCTAAGGTAATGTTAAGATTAGATAATGAATTCAAGACACTATACTAGAAATGTTTTCCCACATCTTAGAATTTTTTTTTATTGCATCAAATAGGTCGATAAGACACAGAAAATTTAATGAATGAATAGGATTATTTTTTTTTTAATAATTCTAAAAAAAAAAAAAAAAAAAAATAACCAACTTACTATCCAAAAGAATTGCATTGCCTAATTTGTAACTTGAACCTTTTTGTGTAATATTTGTGGGTCATTGGTTTAATTTTTTGATTATCTACCTAAGAGTATTGATTTACCCCTCATATCCCTCATTTTCCATCTGTTATCTCTTGACATATCAACGTTAGATTTTATACCAAGATTTTCATGAACATGAGTCATCAGGTATGATCGAGACCAAATGTTTGCAAGGCTAAATGCATATTTTTATCCTTAAGTCAACTTCCTTTTTATCCCTCGCACAACGCGTTGCGGGGAACATAGAAATACCGGGCGTCCGTCCGTCCGGTCTTGTTAGCTCTTTCACGTGTACAATTCTTGCCATATTTTTATGAAACTGATATCATAGGTTTATATCAGCAATGCCTTGGATGAGTTCGAAAATCAGTGCCGATCAATTATGTTTAAAAGAGTTATGCCCCTTGGAAACATTAATTAAAATTGCATTGTTAGCGCTCTCATGTGTACAATTCTAGCTAGAATTTTCTGAAACTTAAATCATAGGTTTATATCAGCAATGAGTTCAAAAATCAGTGCCGATCAATAATTTTTAAGAGTTATGCCCTTTTGGAAATATCAATTATACATCAATGCCTTATGAGCGCTCTTATATGTACAATTCTTGCCAGATTTTTATGAAATTTATATTATAGGTTTATATCATCAATGTCTTTGACAAGTTCGAAAATCAGTGCCGATCAATTATTTATAAAAGAGTTATGCCCTTGAAAATATTGATTTCACGGAAAATTGCATTGTAAGCGCTCGCATAAGTTCAATTCTTACCAGAATTTTATGAAACTCTTATCATAGGTTTATATCAGAAATGTCTTTGACACATTCGAAAATAAGTTCTGATCAAATATTTTTGACGTATTATGCCCTTGGAAATATTAATTATAATGGAAACACATTGCTTTTGCTCTGAATCCTTCATTTCTCTCAGATATCAATAAAAAGTCTTATAGAACAAACATAAAAAAATGCTTTTTTAATTAATGCCCTTGTACCTTGGAGAGATAAAATATGTGCAACGCGGGGACTTGGAACTCTGTTCTTTTATTGTAATTAGTTAAAATGTACAATTGATTGATGTTGGGTTTTATCGTCCGACTATCTTGGTAGATATTGCGGACTACAATAAACTATGCCGATGAGCATTTTATTGTTATGATAAGAAGGGTAACTCTTGATTTTCAGTTTTGGTGTGTGTAAAGAATACATGTTATATTTGAACTATAAAACATCAAACTGTATTTTACAATTTTATCAACAAGCAATTGGTATGAACAATGTTTATCATGTTAAGTGAATTTGGGTTTTTTCCTATTCACTTTTTATTTTAAATATATTTGTAAATAAAATTTTATTAAATGAAAAAAAAAAAAAAAAAAAAAAACTACAATAACCTATTCTTGCAGTGATGGATCTGCTGTTCTTTTCCCTTTCATCTTGCTCCGACCTGGTGGTTGAGGTTGTTACGGAGTGTCTGGCCGTTATTGTAATGCAAAGACAGTTTGAATGGCCTCTGGATCTGGCAAGGATATCGGAGAAGTATGAGATGGTGTGCGAAGTAGGTCGGGGCCATCGATGTCAAATCCCTCTGTGAAATCTACCCTACAACGCTTACTTCTAGGTTTGGATGGAGTGTAGAAGTAACGGTGATGGCATGCCTTCTGGGAGTTGTACGGACTAGTGACAATGTCCGTCTTGATGTTGACTCCCTCTGGTTCTCCACGATACTTTATTGGTGTTAATGGTATACAAATGACTGTATTCCTGGCTTGCGTCTGACAGATGTTATCTACGCTAGTACTGGTGGTAGGTACAGGGGTAGCAGCGGAAGCAACGGCTTTTTGGAGACCATCCACTGTGTGAAACGCTCTGCATTTTGTCTCCTGGTAGATGGAGGCTTCTGTGTCCTTTACAGGGCCGGCTTAGGGTTTCTGGATGTAGTTTCCGGGTCCTTGGCCTTGATCAAGGTGAGTTGGACTGTAACCTGGTTAGAACTGGCAGTAAATTTCACATTTAGGTTCTTTTCCTTCTAACTTCATGGTGGCTAAAAGCGCTTTCAAAGCATTCGGTAATTCCATAATAATTGTTAACGAGTTTGACGGTTCAGAATACAGCTCACACACGATGAATAAATTCAATTATACATCTTATATAACTATTTTTTTCATAGATTTTTCTTTGATAAATACATTTCATCCTATGATTTTCATCTCAAAGATATATTGTAAAACTGATTGTATGTGTGAAAGAGATTGAGTGTAGAAACAATATTGTTTCAAAATCCTGAATAAGTGTAATGAAACTTTTAGCATACACTAAGTACATGTGGACATTAGCTCGCCTTCTGATGTGAACAGTTTTACTTTCCTGAATAATATTTCATGGTAAATTTTTGTCTAATAGAGGTAATATAGGAAAAGCAAGATTACATATATAAAACACCACAGAGAAGTATCCAAATCCATCCCACAAAAATCTACGCTTTATAAGAAAATGCAAGACCACAAAACAAATAAATCCAGTTTAATATGATATTGAAGACTGAAAAGTTAAAATGATATATCCTTTAGAATGTTTAATATTATAAAAAGAACCTATAGTGTTATTATCATATAACAACATCACGAATTCCTTACAAAATGATGAATGAAACACTAGTTAGTGTTATTGGTCGATTGCAAACTGTATTGGCTTTTTCAAGGGTTTCATTTTCTGCAGTTTTAACAGGAAATATTAAACATACTAATGAAGTGGGAAAAAGATTGTTTAATTCCATTACATCAAAGTATTTACCGTAAATTACATACCATTGTTGTGTAAGAAAAGACAACAAAACTGTATTACAGTAACAATACATACTTTATGGTAACATATGGTTGATACCATTTACTATATAAACCGAACACTATAGTCCTGACATCATATCCTTCAACATGGCTCGAGGGATATGTATACTCCTCTTAGTAGTGGTTGCGGCAGGTAGTACATTTAATATTTCACAATAATTGTATGTCACTGAAATTAATAATTTTAAAATGTTTGTTAACTTTATTTTTGGAAATATATGATTAACATTGATACTGCATCTCTTATTCAAATATATAAATCAAATATTTTCTCTAAGAATTCACAGAGTCAAGCTCATCTTTGAAAAGAAATCTTTTGATATATATATGTTTCATTAGATTAAAAATATTCCATTGTTCAGAAACTAAACTAACGGATTAGACACAAGTTTTACGTTTCATTGTGAATGGAAAATGATCAATTCCAGTATTTTTATTCTTTTGATTGAATTGTTGATAGTTATTTCCTTAACGTCAAGTAGCACATATTTCATACATATTCAGGACGAAAACAGAGTTACAATAAAGTTAAAATGCATTTTCTGCAAGGTGGGTTCTGATTGAGGGCGTGAATTTTTTACCACCAATTAAAATTGAATATACATATGTTAGAAAAATCGAAGGTACCAACAAAACTCAGGTGGAGTTCAAATGCAAAATGAACAGTAAGAGTGTCTTAATTGCATAAAAAACACATTTATACCAACCCCTTACACACACCTTCAACCTTCTGATCAAATTACCATTGTATGCGAGTGAAAAATACAACAATACTGAAACATTAGCTAAGTAATTCGAACATCTATGAAAACTGAAAGTGAAATCACGCATCTCGAATAAAATGCATGCACTAAGTGGCCACATAAACACAATTTCTTTTTATGACGAATATTAAAACCTTATGAGACCCTAGTGATTAGTTCCTTAAATTTAAATACAGTTAGAACTCCTAACTGTGTAAACATATTGTCCACATTCAGTATAAATACACTATTATATTTTGCACCAGTTTCCACATCCGGGTACAGTAGTTATGGAAGTTATGGTACTAAAGTATATAACAGTGAGTATGATGATTGCATATGCCAAGTAAAACAATGCAGATTTTAGGTAAGGGAAATCCTAAAGATAATTGAAACTGAATATCAAATCTCTTTTTCGCTTTATTTTTTCAATATATTATATAATTCCTCATATGTAATAAATGATTTTTCTCATTATGTTATAGTAAATGAATATTTTAGACAAATGTCGATTATTATGATGACATATGAAATTCATTTGCGAATTCAGAAAAGACATTAATATTCATTTTCAAAAATGTACAAATGACTTGATTTATTTCTGTTTGTTTTTATTTAGGATATCCTATTTACAAAAGCGTCGTAATCCGACACTCGAGCCATCATGGTTATCATGGATTTTCATTCTACAAAAAGTACCATGGATTCAAGATAAGCCATCGCAGATTTTCTTACCATGGACTAGGTAATATACTGTAGATATAATACACTACAAGCCAGCGCACATTCTCTCATGATAATCAGTTGTTGTGTTATTTTAATTAAACAAATTTTGTCTCAAAAGATGAAAAGGTAAACACAAATATCTTGATAGAATAAATATAATTCGAATAAATCGAGACAAAAACATTTAAAAAGTTTGAAAATCTGTGAACTCTAGAGCCTAAACCATTCATTTCATATCAGGGTACAAGCTGAGATGTGGAAAGAGCCGTTTTTACCGACTGTGGAGACGTTGTTATGGCAAATACCATAGCAGAAATCGTTGTTTTGGAGTATTTAGAAAACGGCATCTCTTTGGAACTTATAAAGGTAACTTAACAATAAACATACAATAACAAATATATTGTTAACCATTATACATAAAATTGCAGTTATCAAACTTTGAAATGAACTACTAAGTACTTTAAAAAACTGTTGGACAACAAACAAAACAATTGACAGATAAATGGCAAACAGACGCTTTTGCTTTTAAAGCTTACATTCATATGCTATATGTTCAGTCTGTGGTACGTGGTAACAGGTTAAAGGAACTGGAAATAAGCTTTTTCTCTTATAGTTGCGGCCTGTTATCTATTTCTCGCATGAAGAGATATTTCTCGTATCCCACTGCACGGAGTGTGATACGAAAAAGTGATATAAAAATCTGCGTTAATTTGATTGGCCTATCCAGCATCATGATACGATATAACGACATTTCCATTGGCTATTCGTTAGGTCATTGATGACTTTCAAAGCTTAAGACGATGTACATTTCGTCCATGACAACGGACAACGGACATATTTGATTTCTTCAATAATATACAAAACACTCACACTTTTCACCTGAAAATCTTCTTTTTGTCAAATTTGATTACACCATGAAGCGTTTAAAGTTTAAAGATGTCCGATGTTAAAGTTTGACACCGGAACAGGACATATGACGTCATACTTGTATGTGCAAAAGACTAGATCAACTATTCGCGGAATTTTCAATTTAACACAACGAGAGTGTTGACCATAAGAGAAATAGGTTTAACAACTTGTGAGAATTAGATATCGCTTGATGTGAGCTCTCGTTATTTAACTTAAATAGAATACTAGTAATAAACTGGCCGGAGGCTCGTTCATTATTATATTGAAATTAAATAACTCGAGTTGATATCAAGCGATATCCAATTCTCACTCGTTATGAAACATATAAATAATCTGCTTTCGCCGATTAAATGAAACATACTGTGACAAGTCCACCTGGAATAATTTTTCATTTAGTTATAAGATGCTGTAGTTGTCACTGCAACTTAAAATAGTATTGGAAACTGAATTCTTTATTTATACAGTTAAAAGTGAAGAGAAGAGACACTATTGAATATTCAATATATTTTCTTACGTCCCAAATCTTTAATTTTTTTTTCTCGACTTAACCCAGGACATATATTAATCCAACTTACTTATTTTCTTGATACAAAGGTCATGGATATGGAGGAGGTTATCTTAGGTATTATAAAAAATACCATGGATTCAAACTCCGTCACAACAGATTTTTCTACGGCGGTCATGGTAGGTATTCAATGAATTTTATGAACATTTTCACGATGAATCGTTTTATTTAGATTTATAATGTAGGAATAGCCAGAAACTTCTCATATCTATTGTAAAAAGCTAGTCACTGTCTCTGGTACATTGTTGTCTCATTGGCAGGCATAACTCATCCCCTAATTTGTACATATGAATACATTGATTTATCTTTATTTCCAATAATATACTATCTACTTAAAAGTTTTCGTACATTTTTACCGGTTTTATCATTCTTCATAGTTATAGAATAACAATCGTTCAAAACCAACAACGGAAAAATTGAAGGAGGCAAGGGGAGACATTGGTGCCATTGCCAATACACTTTAAAAACGTTGTTAAGACTAATGTTTTCACCACTTATTGTTTTCAGCAAAATGATTGAAGTTTTTTTGAAAATTTTGATACTATATGTTCGCCTTTAGCATAAAGCTACCTTATAAAAATTTATAAAGTATAGAAAGACTTATTTGTTTTGTCTTTTTGCATATATGTTGCTATCACAAAAAATCGAATGAATTTTTCTGATACATATTTTGCATCGAAAATTGTATTAATTTCAGGGTACAAATTGAGATGTTCAAGGAGGCGTTTCTACAGAAGTTGGAGGAGCTGTTACACAAGATACCATAGTAGACGTACTTGCTTTGGATATCTGAGGAAAAGACATCTGTTTGGAATTTATCATACAGGTATTAGATTTTGACTTGTTTTAAATAACATATGGAATAATTTAATTGACTATTTACATTAGTTTTTGATTTGTAGTTTCAAACTTAAAGTAAACGTTTCTTTATTCTTTCCTTGCATTGATATTCCATGCACATTTATTTTTGGCATTGTACATGACTGTGTCTTCACCTAATGTTTATGACGTTACTGTCTAAAACCTACTTAGAAGAACAGCTGACAGTTGTAGAGTGTAGGACTGCATGAGTTCATTTCAATAGGTTAATTACTTGGTGCTTTTTCAGTTTTTGTAAACAATATTTCTAATGTTCAATTGTATATCATTACTCTGCTTATACTTATAGACGGCATAGAAGAGTTAAATACTTTTCATTTCTTGTTCGTGCGCTTTCGTACATGTATCTTTTACCCAATGCCTGTACCAAGTCAGGAATATGACAGTTGTTTTCCATTCGTTTGGTGTAATTGAGCTATTGATTTTGCCATTTGATAAGCGACGTTCAGTTTTGAATTTTCTTTGGAGTTCGCTATATTTGTTATTTTAATTGTTCTGCTGATCGAGACTTAACAGTTGAGGGCTAAAACATTTCTAAAAGATTAAGTGGTTCAGTAAAGTAATATAATTATGTAGATTGAACAATTCGGACCTTTCCAAATACCAATGGTGAATGTACCTTCTCCAAAAGGGTAATCTGTTTCTGCGCAACTAATGTCGTAACGTGTAGAACATGTAGGAATTAATAAAGTCACAATGAAATGCCATAAGTCTAATAAGACCAAACGAAAACCCTCCCCAAAAATCTACATCGCCCAGCCTTAAAGGAATAACAAATAAAACGACAAACAATCCGCAAAATAATTCACCGAAGAAAAGTTTAGATTGACCAATTCGAATCTCTCCAATTACTGAGTGCATCTGCCCTAAAAGGGTAATCTGCTTTTGCTCAACTAATGACAGATGTCATAACAAAATCATATAAAAGGAAATGAACAGTACATACAAATGATAGCCCATAATACAAGAGAGAATTAGTTAATGTTTCTTGCATATTTTAAAACTAAAAAAACGTTCTCATGGTAAACAAAACCGTTACCGATCAACACAAAGGCATAACATATAAAATATTAAATTAGTAGAACATTGAATAACAAGCAATAATAGCACGAACAACTTTATCAACCATAGAACTGGAAATATATTTCAAAATAACCGTAAAGGCAGGACATATAATTTTCGATATTGTCTCATACGTTTTCAAGTATTTAAACTACCTTGGCTTTCAAACTTTTGGTTTTGCGTTACTCACGAAGGTAAATTCTGGGAATCGCCTCGGATGCAACCAATTTAAAAGTCTTATATTCACTGTAACAATTGTCTGTTAGTTTAAGTACAATTTTAACTGATTTGTTTTTAAATTTTCGTGACAAATTGATTTATACGTATCAATATTTACAGGTAGCTCATATGGTGGCGTTTTTGGTGGATACAATCACGGGAAATACAGCTATGGTTATTACAGGAGACATCATGGATTCCAAATAAGACATAATAGATTTTTGTATCATGGAACTTGTAAGTTGTTACTAAAAATATCTATTCCTCAATAGAAAATGAAAATAAAAATATAGAAATATCAACCGAATTAGTAAACGCTTTGTTTGTATAAAGTCATGAGAATATTGCAGAACTATATGAAAAAACTCATCATAGATACCAGGATTAAAACTTTTTACGCAAAACTCATCAGTAAGGCTTAATTAAAAAAAAAGTGAAAATGTCCAAATAAGTACTAAGTTGAAAAACATTGACCACCCCAAATTCCGAAATGTTTTGCCAAATACAGATAAGGTAATCTATTCCTTAGGGTAGAAAATCCGTAGTATTTCGAAAACATTCTAAGTTTTGTAAACAGGTAATTCAAAGTATGACCATATCAATGATAAATCATTTCAACACAAAGTCATTTTGAGTTGCTTCTTTGAAAACATGGTTATAATTTCGGTCACGATATTTTTCACAACGTCTCGATTGTATTCAAATTTTTAGGACTTTAATCAAACTTTTTTACTTGTGTTTTGTGTTTCAGTTGTCGTATTTAGATGAAGAAAATAATTATTTTAAAAGTTTCAAAAAGAAGTATTTTTCACATTATATAGACTTGTTTAAGCATTCAACAAAGTAAGACATAAGAAAAAGATAATATCTAATTACAGCATACCAACTGATATGTAGCAGCAGCCGGTTCTACAGACTATGGAGTAATTGCTATGATCAGTATCATAGTGTAGGTGCCTGTTTTGGACGGCTTAGAAGACAACACCTGTTCTATAAATACGTTGGAGGTATATTCGTTAACGATATATAAAGAAAATTATAAAACTCTATGTTTCCAAAAGTTTAATATATACTTTGGATAGAGAGTAACAATAAACTCAATTCTGATAATGAATAATAAGTTTTAGAATACATCATCTGTTCTATATCTATAATGAAGGTATTTATATAGAAAACGATATATGAAGACACAATCTATATATTTTGCTATGTTTGTAAGTTTCATTATGTATACTTGCGAGAACATGTAGGAATTAATAAAGTCACAATGAAATGCCATAAGTCTAAGAAGACCAAAAAGAAACCCCTCTAAAAAAAACATATGGCTCCACCTGAAATGAATAACAAAAAAACATTCAACAAAATATTCCACCGAAGAAAAGTTTAGATTGAACAATTTGAATCTCACCAAGTACCGAGTGCAGATGACCAGGAAAGGGTAATCTGCTTCTGTTCAACTATTGACAGATGCAGTAACTTTCATATAAAAAGCAATTGAACAGTACAAACATATGATAGGCCAGAAAACAAGAGTGAATCAGTTTATGTTTTTTTGCATAATTCGAAATAAATTCCTACAATTTTATGACCAAACCATAACTCCGAATGTTAATATTTTCAAACTTAAAAACGCTCTCATGGTAAACAAAACCGTTACCGATAAACACAAAGGCATAACAAAATAAAACATTGCTTGAGTAGAACATTGAAAAACAAGCAATAACAACACGAACAACTTTATCAACCATAGAACTGGAAATATAGTTCAAAATAACCGTAAAGGCAGGACATATAATTTTCGATATTGTCTCATACGTTTTCAAGTATTTAAAACTACCTTGGCTTTCAAACTTTTGGTTTTGCGTTACTCACGAAGGTAAATTTCTTGGAATCGCCTCGGATGCAACCAATTTAAAAGTCTTATATTCACTGTAACAATTGTCTGTTAGTTTAAGTACAATTTTAACTGATTTGTTTTTAAATTTTCGTGACAAAATGATTTATGTGTATAAATATTTACAGGTAGCTCATATGGTGGCGTTTTTGGTGGATACAATTACGGGAAATACAGCTATGGTTATTACAGGAGACATCATGGATTCCAAATAAGACATAATAGATTTTTGTATCATGGAACTTGTAAGTTGTTACTAAAAATGTCTATTCCTCAATAGAAAATGAAAATGAAAATATAGAAATATCAACTGAATTAGTAAACGCTTTGTTTGTATAAAGTCATGAAAATATTGCAGAACTATATGAATAAACTCATCATAGATACCAGGATTAAAACTTTTTACACAAAACTCATCAGTAACGCTTAATTAAAAAAAAAAAAGTGAAAATGGCCAAATAAGTACGAAGTTCAAGAACATTGAGAACCCCAAATTCCGAAATGTTTTGCCAAATACAGATAAGGTAATCTATTCATTGGGTAGAAAATCCGTAGTATTTCGAAAACATTCTAAGTTTTGTAAACAGGTAATTCAAAAGTATGACCATATCAATGATAAATCATTTCAACACAAAGTCATTTTGAGTTGCTTCTATGAAAACATGGTTATAATTTCGGTCACGATATTTTTCACAACGTCTCGATTGTATTCAAATTTTTAGGACTTCAATCAAACTTTTTTACTTGTGTTTTGTGTTTCAGTTGTCGTATTTAGATGAAAAAAGAAATTATTTTTAAAAGATTCAAAAAGAAGTATTTTTCACATTATATAGACTTGTTTAAGCATTCAACAAAGTAAGACATAAGAAAAAGATAATATCTAATTACAGCATACCAACTGATATGTAGCAGCAGCCGGTTCTACAGACTATGGAGTAATTGCTATGATCAGTATCATAGTATAGGTGCCTGTTTTGGACGGCTTAGAAGACAACATCTGTTCTATAAATACGTTGGAGGTATATTCGTTAACGATATATAAAGAAAAATTATTAATCTCTATGTTTCCAAAAAGTTTAATATATACTTTGGACAGAAAGTAACAATAAACTCAATTCTGATAATGAATAATAAGTTGTAAAATGCATCATCTGTTCTATATCTAGAATGAAGGTATTTATATATAAAACGATATATGAAGACACAATCTATATATTTTGCTATGTTTCTAAGTTTCATTATGTATACTTGCGAGAACATGTAGGAATTAATAAAGTCACAATGAAATGCCATAAGTCTAAGAAGACCAAAAGAAACCCCTCTAAAAACCATATGGCTCCACCTTAAATGAATAACAAATAAAACAAAAAAACAGTCAACAAAATATTCCACCGAAGAAAAGTTTAGATTGAACAATTTGAATCTCACCAAGTACCGAGTGCAGCTGACCAGGAAAGGGTAATCTGCTTCTGTTCAACTATTGACAGATGCAGTAACTTTCATATAAAAAGCAATTGAACAGTACAAACATATGATAGGCCAGAAAACAAGAGTGAATAAGTTTATGCTTTTTTGCATAACTCGAAATAAATTCCTACCAATTTTATGACCAAACCATAACTCCGAATGTTAATATTTTCAAACTTAAAAACGTTCTAATGGTAAAAAAACCGTTACCGATAAACACAAAGGCATAACAAAATAAAACATTGCTTGAGTAGAACATTGAAAAGCAAGCACTAACAACACGAACAACTTTATAAACCAATAAACTGGAAATATATTTCAAAATAACCGTAAAGGCAGGACATATAATTTTCGATATTGTCTCATACGTTTTCAAGTATTTAAACTACCTTGGCTTTCAAACTTTTGGTTTTGCGTTACTCACGAAGGTAAATCCTGGGAATCGCCTCGGATGCAACCAATTTAAAAGTCTTATATTCACTATAACAATTGTCTGTTAGTTTAAGTACAATTTTAACTGATTTGTTTTTAAATTTTCGTGACAAAATGATTTATGTGTATAAATATTTACAGGTAGCTCATATGGTGGCGTTTTTGGTGGATACAATTACGGGAAATACAGCTATGGTTATTACAGGAGACATCATGGATTCCAAATAAGACATAATAGATTTTTGTATCATGGAACTTGTAAGTTGTTACTAAAAATATCTATTCCTCAATAGAAAATGAAAATGAAAATATAGAAATATCAACTGAATTAGTAAACGCTTTGTTTGAATAAAGTCATGAAAATATTGCAGAACTATATGAATAAACTCATCATAGATACCAGGATTAAAACTTTTTACGCAAAACTCATCAGAAACGCTTAATTAAAAAAAAAAGTGAAAATGGCCAAATACGAAGTTGAAGAACATTGAGGACCCCAAATTCCGAAATGTTTTGCCAAATACAGATAAGGTAATCTATTCCTGGGGTAGAAAATCCGTAGTATTTCGAAAACATTCTAAGTTTTGTAAACAGGTAATTCAAAAGTATGATTATATCAATGATAAATCATTTCAACACAAAGTCATTTGAGTTGCTTCTTTGAAAACATGGTTAAAATTTCGGTCACGATATTTTTCACAACGTCTCGATTGTATTCAAATTTTTAGGACTTCAATCAAACTTTTTTACTTGTGTTTTGTGTTTTAGTTGTCGTATTTAAATGAAGAAAGAAATTATTTTAAAAGTTTCAAAAAGAAGTATTTTTTACATTTTATAGACTTGTTTAAGCATTCAACAAAGTAAGACATAAGAAAAAGATAAATATCTAATTACAGCATACCAACTGATATGTAGCAGCAGCCGGTTCTACAGACTATGGAGTAATTGCTATGATCATTATCATAGTGTAGGTGCCTGTTTTGGACGGCTTCGAAGACAACATCTGTTCTATAAATACGTTGGAGGTATATTCGTTAACGATTGATATAGAAAAATTATTAATCTCTATGTTTCCAAAAAGTTTTATATATACTTTGGATAGAAAGTAACAAAAAACTCAATTCTGATAATGAATAATAAGTTGTAAAATACATCATCTGTTCTATATCTAGAATGAAGGTATTTATATATAAAACGATATATGAAGGCACAATCTATATATTTTGCTATGTTTTTAAGTTTCATTATGTATACTTGAGAGAACATGTAGGAATTAATAAAGTCACAATGAAATGTTATAAGTCTAAGAAGACCAAAAAGAAACCCCTCTAAAAAAACCATATGGCTCCACCTTAAATGAATAACAAATAAAACAAAAAAACAGTCAACAAAATATTTCACTGAAGAAAAGTTTAGATTGAACAATTTGAATCTCACCAAGTACCGAGTGCAGCTGACCAGGAAAGGGTGGCCTACTTCTGTTCAACTATTGACATATGCAGTAACTATCATATAAAAAGCAATTGAACAGTACAAACATATGATAGGCCAGAAAACAAGAGTGAATAAGTTTATGTTTTTCTGCATAACTCGAAATAAATTCCTACCAATTTTATGACCAAACCATAACTCCGAATGTTAATATTTTCAAACTTAAAAACGTTCTCATGGTAAACAAAACCGTTACCGATAAACACAAAGGCATAACAAAATAAAACATTGCTTGAGTAGAACATTGAAAAACAAGCACTAACAACACGAACAACTTTATAAACCAATAAACTGGAAATATATTTCAAAATAACCGTAAAGCAGGACATATAATTTTCGATATTGTCTCATACGTTTTCAAGTATTTAAACTACCTTGGCTTTCAAACTTTTGGTTTTGCGTTACTCACGAAGGTAAATTCTGGGAATCGCCTCGGATGCAACCAATTTAAAAGTCTTATATTCACTGTAACAATTGTCTGTTAGTTTAAGTACAATTGTAACGGATTTGCTTTTAAATTTTCGTGACAAATTGATTTATGTGTATAAATATTTACAGGTAGCTCATATAGTGGCGTTTTTGGTGGATACAATTACGGGAAATACAGCTATGGTTATTACAGGAGCCATCATGGATTCCAAATAAGACATAATAGATTTTTGTATCATGGAATTTGTAAGTTGTAACTAAAAATATCCATTCCTCGATAGAAAATGAAAATAAAATATCGAAATAAATCGAATTAGTAAACGCTTTGTTTGTATAAAGTCATGAGAATATTGATGAACTATATTAAAACTTATCATAGATACCAGGATTAAAATTTTTAACTCATCAGTAACGCTTGAATAAAACAAAGTGAAAATGGCAAAATAAGTATGAAGTTGAAAAGCATTGAGGACCCTTAATTCCGAAATGTCTTGTTTATTTACAGATAAGGTAATCTATTCCTGGGGTAGAAAATCCGTATTATTTCGAAAACATTCTAAGGTTTGTAAACAGGTAATTTAAAATCTTGACCATATCAATGAAAAATCATTTCAACACAAAGTCATTTTCAGTTGCTTTATTGAAAACATGGTTATAATTTCGGTCACGACATTTTCACAACGTCTCGATTGTATTCAAATTTTTAGGACTTTAATCAAACTTTTTACTTGTGTTTTGTGTTTCAGTTGTCGTATTTAGATGAAGAAAGAAATTATTTTAAAAGTTTCAAAAAGAAGTATTTTTTATATTATATAGACTTGTTAAATCATTTAACAATGTAACACCTAAGAAAAAGATAATATTGAATTACAGCATACCGACTGATATGTAGCAGCAGCCGGTTCTACAGACTATGGAGTAATTGCTATGATCAGTATCATAGTGTAGGTGCCTGTTTTGGACGACTTAGAAGACAGCATCTGTTCTATAAATACGTAGGAGGTATATTCGTTAACGATATATAAAGAAAAATTATAAGGCCTTATGTTTTCAAAAAGTTTTATATTTACGTTGGATAGAAAGAAAAGAATTCTAATAATGAATCATAAGTTTTAGAATACATCATCTGTTCTATATCTACAATGTAGGTATTTATATATAAAACGATATCTGAAGACAAAATCTATATTTTGCTATGTTTCTAAGTTTCATTATGAATATTTGGGAGAAAATGTAGGAACAAATAAAGTCACAATGAAATGCCATAAGTCTAAGAAGACCAAAAGAAACCCCTCCCCCCAAAAAAAACACATCGCTCAGCCTTAAAGGAATAACAAGTAAAACGAAAAACAGTCCACAAATTACTTCATCGAAGAAAAGTTTAGATTGAACAGTTCGAATCTTTCCAAGTATTGAGTGCATTTGCCTTGGAAATGGTGATTTGCTTCTGGTCAACTTTCGACAGATGCAGTGACAACCATATAAAAAGCAATTGAACAGAACAAACATATGATAGCCCATAATACAAGAGTGAAATAGTTTATGTTTCTTGCATACCTCGAAATAAATTCCTACCAATTTTATGACCAAACCATAAATCCGAATGGTAATATTTTCAAACTCAAAAAACGTTCATGTAAACAGAACTGGAAATATATTTCAAAATAACCGTAAAAGCACAACATATAATTTTCGATATAGTCTCATACATTTTCAAGTATTTTAACTACCTTGGCTTTCAAACGTTTGGTTTTGCGTTACTCACGAAGGTAAATTCAGGGAATCGTCTGGGATGCAACCAATTTGAAAGTCTTATGTTCACTGTAACAATTGTTTGTTAGTTTAAGTAGAATTTTAATTGATTTGTTTTAAATTTTACGTGACAAATTGATTTATGGTTATAAATTGTTTACAGGTAGCTCATATGGTGGCGTTTTTGGTGGATACAATTACGGGAAATACAGCTATGGTTATTACAGGAGCCATCATGGATTCCAAATAAGACATAATAGATTTTTGTATCATGGAATTTGTAAGTTGTAACTAAAAATATCCATTCTTCAATAGGAAATGAAAATGAAATATCGAAATATAAACCGAATTAGTAAACGCTTTGCTTGTATAAAGTCATGAGAATATTGCTGAACTATATAAATACACTCATCATGGATACCAAGATAAAGAGTCGCCTCATTGAAAACATGGTTATAATTTCTCAATTGAATACAATACTTTTAGGACTACGATCAAACATTTTATTTTGTGTTTTGTGTTTCAGTTCTTGTGTTTAGATAAAGAAGGAAATTATTTTAAAAATTAGAAAAGAGGTATTCTTTACATTATATAGACATGTTTAAGCATTTAACAAAGTAACACCTAAGATAAAGATAATATTTGATTACAGCATATCAACTGAAATGTAGCAGCAGCCGATTCTACAGACTATGGAGTAATTGCTATGATCATTATCATAGTGTAGCTTGCTGTTTTGGACGACTTAGAAGACAAAATCTTTTCTATAAATACGTTGGAGGTATATTCGTTAATGATGTATAAAGATAAATTATCAATCATTATGTTTCCAAAAGTTTGTTTTATATATACTTGGGATAGAAGGTTAAAATAAACTCAATTCCAAATAAAGAGTCAAAAGTTTGGGATTTTAATTATAGATACTTGGGAAAACATCTAGGAATTAATAAAGTCACAATGAAATGTCATAAGTATAAGAAGACCTAAAAAAACCCCTCTCCAAAAACCAAATCGCCCAGCATTTAAGGAATAACAAATAAAAGACATATAAAACAGTCTGCAAAATACTTCACGGAAGAAAAGTTAAGATTGTACAAATCGAATCTTTTCAAGTACCGAGTGCATCTGCCTTTGAAGGGTAATCTGTTTCTGCTCAATTGGTGACAGATGCAATAACCATCATATAAAAAAGCAAGTGAAAAGTTCAAACATATAATAGCTCAAAATACGAGAGTGAAATAGTTTATGTTTCTTGCATTATTCGAAATAAATTCCTACTAAATGTATCACCATACAATAACTCCGAATAATAATATTTTCAAACTCAGTAAACGTTCTCAAGGTAAACTAAACAGTTACCGATAAAACAAAGGCATACCAAATAAAATATTACTTAGTACAACATAGATAACTAGCAATAACAACACGAACAACTTAATAAACTATAGAACTGGACATATATTTTAAAATAACCGTGAAAGCACAACATATAATATTCGATATTATCTCATATGTTTTCAAGTATTTAAACTACCTTGGCTTAGAAATGTTTGTTTTGCGTTACTCAGGAAAGTAAATTCAGGGAATCGCCTCGGAGGCAACCAATTTAAAAATATTATGTTCACTGTAACAATCGTCTGTTAGTTTAAGTACAATTTTAATTGATTTGTTTAAAAATTTTACGTGACAAATTGATTTATGTTTATAAATGTATACAGGTAGTTCATATGGTGGCGTTTTTGGTGGATACAGTCACGGAAAATACAGCTATGGTTATTACAGGAGCCATCATGGATTCCAAATAAGACATAACAGATTTTTTTATCATGGAACTTGTAAGTTGTTACTAAAAATATCCATTCCTCAATAGAAAATGAAAATAAAGTATTGAAATTTAAACCGAATTAGTAAACGCTTTGTTTTATAAAGTCAGAAGAATATTGCTGAACGATATAAATAAACTTATCAAAGATACCAAAATTAAAAGTTTGTACGTAAAAGTCATCAGAGTAACGCTTGAATAAAAAAAGTGAAACTGGCCAAATAAAGTACGAAGTTGTAGAGCATTGAGGACCCTAGATTCCAAAATGTTTTGTCAAATAACGATAAGGTAATCTATTCCTTGGGTAGAAAATCTGTAGTATTTCGAAAACATTCTAAGTTTTGTAAACAGGTAATTTAAAACTATGACCATACCAATGATAAATCATTTCAACACAAAGTAATTTTGAGTTGCTTGATTGAAAACATGGTTTATTATGTATTTGCATTGTGTCATAGGTCAAATTTATTTGTTCAGTGTATGTTCAATGGTGTTAATATGTCCTTTGATTGAGTTAAGCTATTTCAGTTGATATTTTATAGTGTGTCTTTCTATGTTGTGATGTTACACTATTGTTTCAGAAAAAGGGTGAAGGTTTGGTACCATTAAAACGTTTAAACCCGCTGCATTTGTTTGCACCTGTCCTAAGTCAGGAATCTGATGTTCAGTAGTTGTCGTTTGTTGATGTGGTTCATAAGTGTTTCTCGTTTCTCGTTTTTTATATAGATTAGACCGTTGGTTTTCCTGTTTGAATGGTTTTACACTAGTAATTTTTGGGGCCCTTTATAGCTTACTGTTCGGTGTGAGCCAAGGCTCCGTGTTGAAGACCGTACTTTGACCTATAATGGTTTACTTTTATAAATTTTGACTTGGATGGAGAGTTGTCTCATTGGCACTCATACCACATCTTCTTATATCTATTATAATTTCGGTCTCGACATTTTCACGAAGTCTCAATTGAATACAATACCTTTAGGACTACAATCAAACATTTTATTTTGTGTTTTGTGTTTCGTTTCTTATGTTAAGATAAAGAAGGAAATTATTTAACAAAATTAGAAAAGAAGTATTTTTTACATTATACAGACCTGTTTAAGCATTTAACAAAGTCACACATAAGATAAAGATAATATTTAATTACAGCATACCGACTGAAATGTAGCAGCAGCCGGTTCTACAGACTATGGAGTAATTGCTATGATCATTATCATAGTGTAGGTGCCTGTTTTGGACGACTTAGAAGACAAAATCTGTTCTATAAATACGTTGGAGGTATATTCGTTAACGATATATAAAGATAAACTATCAATCTTTATTATTCCAAAACATTTTAAATAAAATTGGGATAAAAAGTAAAGAAAAAAACTCAATTCCAAATAAAGAGTCAAAAGTTTGAGATTTTAATTATAGATACTTGGGAGAACATGTAGGAATTAATAAAGGCACAATGAAATGTCATAAGTATAAGAAGTCCAAAAGAAACCCCCTCCCCAAAAACTAAATCGTCCAGCCTTGAAGGAATAAATAATAAAAAAAAAAAAAAAGCCAAACACTTCGCAAAATACTTCACAGAAGAAAAGTTTAGATTGAACAATTCAAATCTGTCCAAGTACCGAGTGCATCTGCCTAGGAAGAGTAATCTGTTTCTGCTCAATTGGTGACACATGCCATTACCATCATATAAAAAGCAAATGAACAGTTCAGACAAATGATAGCTCATAATACGAGAGTGGAATAGTTTGTTTCTTGCAATGCTGGAAATAAAATTCCTACTAAATGTATAACCAAACCACAACTCCGAATAATAATATTTTCAAACTCAATAAACGTTTTCAAAGTAAACAAAACTGTTACCGATAAAACATAGGCATACCAATTAAAATATTACTTAGTACAACATTGAAAAAATAGCAATAGCAACACGAACAACTTTATAAACTACAGAACTGGAAATATATTTTTAAAATAACCGTAAAGGCACAACATATAATTTTCGATATTGTCTCATACTTTTTCAAGCATTCAAACTACCTTGGCTGTGAAACTTTTTTTTTGCGTTACCCACGAAGGTAAATTCTGGGAATCGCCTCGGAAGCAACCAATTTAAAATTCTTATGTTCACTGTAACAAATGTCTGTTAGTTTAAGTACAATATTAACTGATTTGTTTTAAAATTTAACGTGCAAATTGATTTATGTTTATAAATATTTACAGGTAGTTCATATGGTGGCGTTTTTGGTGGATACAGTCACGGGAAATACAGCTACGGTTATTACAGGAGCCATCATGGATTCCAAATAAGACATAATAGATTTTTGTATCATGGAACTTGTAAGTTGTTACTAAAAATATCCATTCATCAATAGAAAATGAAAATAAAGTATCGAAATATAAATCGAATTAGTAAACGCTTTGTTTTAAAAAGTCAGAAGAATATTGCTAAAAAATATAAATAAACTTATCAAAGATAACAGAATTTAATTTTGTAAAAGTAATCAGAGTAACGCTAGAATAAAAAAAAGGAAAATGGCCAAATAAAGTACGAAGTTGAAGAGCAATATTGAGGACCCTAAACTCCGAAATGTTTTGCCAAATACAGATAAGGTAATCTATTCCTTGGGTAGAAATTCCGTAGTATTTCGAAAACATTCTAAGTTTTGTAAACAGGTAATTTAAAATAATGACCATATCAATGATAAATCATTTCAACACAAATTGATTTTGAGTTGCTTCATTGAAAACATGGTTATAATTTCGGTCACGACATTTTCACGAATTCTCATTGGAACCAATATTTTTAGGACTACAATCAAACATTTTATTTTGTGTTTTGTGTTTCAGTTCTAATGTATAGATAAAGAAGGAAATTATTTTAAAAAATTAGAAAAGAAGTATTTTTTTACATTACATATATCTGTTTAAGCATTTAACAAAGTAACACCTAAGATAAAGATAATATTTAATTACAGCATACCGACTGAAATGTAGCAGCAGCCGGTTCTACAGACTATGGAGTAATTGCTATGATCATTATCATAGTGTAGGTGCCTGTTTTGGACGACTTAGAAGACAAAATCTTTTCTATAAATACGTTGGAGGTATATAGTTTATGTTTCTTGCATTACTGGAAATAAAATTCCTACTAAATGTATTACCAAACCATAACTCCTAATAATTATATTTTCAAACTCAAAAAACGTTCTCAACGTAAACAAAACCGTTACCGAAAAAAACAAAGGCATAACAAATAAATTATTATTTAGTACAACATTGAAAAACTTGCAATAACAACACGAACAACTTTATAAACTACAGAACTGGAAATATATTTTCAAAATAACCGTGAAAGCACAACATATAATTTTCGATATTGTCTTATACGTTTTCAAGTTTTTAAATTACCTTGGCGTTCAAACTTTTGGTTTTGCGTTACTCACGAAGGTAAATTCTGTGAATCGCCTCGGAGGCAACCAATTTTAAAATCTTATGTTCACTGTAACAATTGTCTGTTAGTTTAAGTACAATTCTAACTGAAATGTTTTTAAATTTTAAACATATTGATTTTTGTTTATAAATATTTACAGGTAGCTCATATGGTGGCGTTTTTGGTGGATACAATCACGGGAAATACAGTTATGGTTATTACAGGAGACATCATGGATTCCAAATAAGACATAATAGATTTTTGTATCATGGAACTTGTAAGTTGTTACTAAAAATATCTATTCCTCAATAGAAAATGAAAATGAAAATATAGAAATATCTACTGAATTAGTAAACGCTTTGTTTGTATAAAGTCATGAAAATATTGCAGAACTATATGAATAAACTCATCATAGATAACAGTATTAACTGATCAGTAACGCTTAATTAAAAAAAAAAAGGTGAAAATGGCCAAATAAGTTCGAAGTTCAAGAACATTGAGGACCCCAAATTCCGAAATGTTTTGCCAAATACAGATAAGGTAATCTATTCCTTGGGTAGAAAATCCGTAGTATTTCGAAAACATTCTAAGTTTTGTAAACAGGTAATTCAAAAGTATGACCATATCAATGATAAATCATTTCAACACAAAGTCATTTTGAGTTGCTTCTTTGAAAACATGGTTATAATTTCGGTCACGATATTTTTCACAACGTCTCGATAGTATTCAAATTTTTAGGACTTCAATCAAACTTTTTACTTGTGTTTTGTGTCAGTTGTCGTATTTAGATGAAGAAAGAAATTATTTTAAAAATTTCAAAAAGAAGTATTTTTTTACATTATATAGACTTGTTTAAGCATTCAACAAAGTAAGACATAAGAAAAAGATAATATCTAATTACAGCATACCAACTGATATGTAGCAGCAGCCGGTTCTACAGACTATGGAGTAATTGCTATGATCATTATCATAGTGTAGGTGCCTGTTTTGGACGACTCAGAAGACAACATCTGTTCTATAGATACGGTGGAGGTATATTCGTTAAAGATATGTAAAGACTAATTATAAACCTTGATGTTTCCAAAAAGTTTTATAAATACTAGGGATAGAAAGTAAAAATGAACTCAATTCCAAATAAAGAATCACTAGTTTTTAGATTTTAATTACAGATACTTGGGAGAATATGTAGGAATTGATAAAGTCACAATGAAATGTCATAGTCTAAAAAGACCAAAAGAAACCCCTCCCCAAAAAACCAAATCGCCTACCCTTAAAGGAATAACAAATAAAACATCAAACAGTCCATAAAATACTCCACCGAAGAAAAGTTTAGATTGAACAATTTAAATCTTTCTAAGTACGGAGTGCATCTGACCAGAAAGGGTCATCTGCTTCTGGTCAACTATTGACAGATGCCATAATCATCATATAAAAGCAATTGCACAGTACAAACATATGATAACTCATAATACAAAAGTGAATTAGTTTATGTTTCTTGCATAACTCACCAAATTTATGACCGAACCATAACTCCCAATGTTAATATTTTCAAACTCAAAAAACATTCTCATGGTAAACCAAACCGTTACCGAAAAAAACAAAGGCATAACAAATAAAATATTATTTAGTACAACATTGAAAACTAGCAATAACAACACAAACAACTGTATAAACTATGGAACTGGAAATATATTTCAAAATAATCGTAAAGGCACAACATGTAATTTTGATACTTGTCATATTGTTTCATATGTTTTCATGTATTGGAACTATCTTGGCTTTAAAACGTTTGGCTTTGAGCGTTACTCACGAAGGTTAATACAGGGAATCGCCTCGGACGCAACCAATTTAAAGTCTTATGTTCATTGTAACAGATGTCTGTTAGTTTAAAACACAATTGTAACTGTTTTTCTTAAAATTTACGCGACAAATTGATCTATGTTTATAAATATTTACAGGTAGCTCATATGGTGGCGTTTTTGGTGGATACAGTCACGGGAAATACAGCTATGGTTATTACAAGAGCCATCATGGATTCCAAATAAGCCATAATAGATTTTTGTATCATGGAGTTTGTAAGTTGTTACTAAAAATGCGCATTCATTAGCAGAAAATGAAAATAAAACACCTGAAATATAAATCGAATTAGTAAACGCTTTGTTTATATAAATTCAGAAGAATATTGCTGAACTATATAAATAAACTCATCATAAATACCAGTATTAAAATTTCGTTCGCTAGACGCGTGTTTTGTCCACAAAAGACTCATCAGTAACGGATACGCTTAAATAAAAAAGTTGAACAGCATTGAGGACCCTAAATTTCGATATGTTTTGCCAAATACAACTAAGGTATTTTATTCCCGGGGTAGAAAATGCGTAGTATTTTAAAAACTTTCTAAACAGGTGATTTAGAATTAAGACCATATCAATGATAGATCATTTCAATACAAAGTTATTTTGAGTTGCTTAATTGAAAACATGCTTATTATTTCGATCACGACATTTTCACGAAGTCTCAATTAAATCGATTTTTTTAGGACTTCAATCAAACATTTTTCTTGTGTTTTGTGTTTTGTGTTTCATTTCTTGTTTTTTAGATAAAGAAGAAATAATTATGAAAGTTTCAAAAAGAAGTATGTTTATATTATATAGACTTGTTTAAGCATTTAACAACGTAACACCTAAGAAAAGATAATTTTTAATTACAGCATACCAACTGAAATGTAGCAGAAGCCGGTTCTACAGACTATGGAGTGACTGCTATGATAATTATCATAGTGTAGATGCCTGTTTTGGACGACTAAGAAGACAACATCTGTTCTATACATACGGTGGAGGTATAATTCGTTAACGACATGTTAAAGTATAATATACAATTGTTTATATTTCTTATATTTTTATTAAATATTAAGGGAAGAAGGAAATGAATACTCTAGTGACATTACAAATCACAAGTCTAAGAAGATCGAAGAAATTAAGCAAAAGGTAAACAAATTAGTACAGATATTAAGAGTAATAGGAATCTCTAAATGAAATGAGGGCGGACACAACTGCCGCGGATTCGAAAATAAGATAAATTTTACGTATATTTTGGTATTGGATTTTTTTTCTGTACTCCGAAAGGACCAGCTTTATAAACAAAATATGCAAAACAATTTCAAATAAGAATTGTAAGATGTGTACAACTATTAATTTCAAAGGCACTGATAGTATATACTGCATGCCTAGAAAATATTTGTTGATTATTTCCACCAATTTGCAAACACTTTCAGGAGCTACTTATGAATGAAAACATTGGATATAAAAAAGAAACAGTCGAAATCCGTTTGAATAATCTATTAGCTGGAAGGATGGTAAACCGAAAAAAATGAAAAAGCTACACTGTAATCAAAATCTATTTAAATTATCACTGCAATCGGTTTCATACAGTTATATTTTGTGAATTCATTGAGTATCAATGTAGTTATTAATTTTTACAGGTCATTATGGAGTCGGATTAAATTACTTGTACAAGCACAAAAAGATTGCCGATTACCATGTGAATAGAATTCATCATGTAGCCAACAAACATGTTGCCAGAATTTCACACTTATCTAACAAACACGAACGTAATATTGCTTACCAGGCTCAAAAACATGTTCACAGAATTTCAAGCGTGGCCAATAAACACATTAATAGATTTAAAGCACTCGTAGATTTCCACATAAATAGACTTCACCAACACACGAAACATCATCTTTCAGCTCTTGAATACCAACATAAAAGACATTTGAATGATCGCGAGTATCAGAACAAAAAGCATCAGTTGAACGTTAAATACCTACACGTAAAACACGAACATTATATCAATAAACTTCATGGTAAATATGACTACGGTACCAGTTATGGTGGCGGACTCGGACACGTTGTGAGTTACTTGGATTACTACAAGAAATTCCATGGATTCAAAATCAGTCACAACAGATTTTCATACGGAGGAAAAGGTGAGCAAGTTTTACATTTTAAGGTGACTATAGTGTTCTAAACATTAAAAATATTGTACTGAAATAAAAAGAAATAAGGATCCTGTTGTTATTTATATGGGGAATGAAAACCTATTTATAAAAAGTAGACGTCAGATAATTTTTTGAAAGGCCAAGTAGACAATTTTTCATAATAGACGAATGAGCGAGGATGTAAATAACTACATGTCGCCGAATGGCCTTTAACGATCAGCAAACGCATGCCTTGCTGTAAAGGAACCAATAGTATGAAAAGTGTAACAAATAATAAAGAGGTATCCAACGACTACTTCTTAACTTCTAGAATGCCAGCTTGCGATAGGCAAACGTAGAATATTGCGGTTTTAAATATGTTTGTGATTGCTCAACTCTCACTCAAACCAGGAACTGGTGTAACAGCACAACATTAGAACAAACTTGAAAAATTGATTGAAAGGGCTTGCCACAAATAATCTTCATTAATCACAAACCAAATGATAAAATCATAACAAAATATGGTCCTGATAGAACATGCAGAAACTGAAAACTAGTTCAAAGTCCAATTTCAGCTTATAAATATACCATGTGTTACTAAATGGGAATGTAAAAAGTAATACTTGCATACTTCATAGCAGTTTATGTCTAGTAATGTAATAAACTATTAACTATATAATCAAGGTTAGAACAAATAAAGACATTGTACTACAATGTTTAATGTATGAATTTGATGAGTTTATAAAGGACTAACAGTTTAACATTGATCTTGTATTGCAGATAGTTAGTTCTTATGTTTACTCTCATCTTATATCAACGTTAGACATTTACCTAAACATAAGAAACTTATTCGTGATATTTGCTGAATTTTCACTTTTAAATATAAAACATATTATGAAATATTTTTCTAGCATACGCACTTAAATGTGGACTACAACAATTTTACAATTCATGGAGTGATTGTTGGTCTAGTTATCATAGAAGGAGTATCTGTTTTGGGCGACTCATGAAGAACAATCTCTTCGAATTATATTCCGGAGGTAATTAACGTTGTTATTTTTTTAATCAGAACTAGCCTATAATTAAAATAAATCTAAAATGGATATTTTTATGTTTCTATGAATTAAAAATGACAATATGACATCGATTGAATATCCCCTGTTTAGGGCAATGTTCAGCAATCATAAGACATATTGATTGCCGGTCTAGTTATCATACCAGAAATTTTTGGACGACTGCTAAACAAGCACCTCTTCGCTGTATACCCCGGAGGTAATTATTTTGATGTTCTTGATCATGATTTGCTTTTGTAGAATCTAAAGAGATATAGGTAATTTCATTATTTCAAAACTAATTTCAATTAATTTGAATATTGATATGACTTTGTGTAAGTTCTATTGTCCAGGACGTTGTTTAGACATTAAGATGTTGTGGTGAGGCTTTAAAAAAATATCCAGCATGCTTTAAATTTCGAAATAGCGAAACCTAGACGTAATGCAAGAAAGACAAAATACGAATCAAAATAGTCTATGTATATTATCAAAATATGAGGTCTTTTTATACAATAATATTTTAACAGCATCATTACACAAAAAGGATTTGATTAAAATAATCAATATGTTGCCAAACTATTTATATCTGATTCAGATAAAAAATTGTAAAAAATGTAATTTTAAGAAGAAGAATGCTAATTATTTATTTGTTAAAAACAGATTACGACGTTAGCTACGCTCCTAAAACCGTGGTTGTGAAGACGGTAGCATATGGTGATGATTCCCATTACTGATTACTAAGGTAATCAAAGCAAAAATACTTTTACTTTCCTCTTCCACTTCGTACTTTATGTGTCCTTTTTACTTTTTTTATTCGAACGTCACTGTTGAGTAGTTTGTAGACGAAACACCATCCAAAATTATTAGACTGGTACATTAATGCGTTTCTTTTTCTGAAGACGTTTAATTCTGATTTGTTTTTTTTTTCGTTTAAGAAGTTATTCTTTCCACTTTATTTTGACACGTTGAAAACAGTTTAACTTCTATAATAATTCGTCTTTTGTAAGCGAAGCGCACGTCTGGCGTTCAAACTTTAAATCATGGTATCTATAATTAGTTTATTTAACACGGTGCAGTCTTTTTCAAGTTGAAATTGTAAAATAAAAAATCAACCGATAACATATAAATACCTCCCAATGAATTAGTTTCAATAGGCATCGACCAAAGACAAAAACAAATACAATAAGAATTGAAAGATAAAGCAAACTATTTCTATAATAAAGCTTAAAATTTGTGGTACAATGTAGATTATTTGTCTTGTGTTCCTTCTGTTGCTTTTAAAGTTTATTAAGAGATATTCAAATAATTCAATATATTGGAATCAACAATCTATAGGTGAAATCTAATATTATTACCTGCAAGGTTTTATTCTTATCAAGTTTGGTTTTGACAATAGAAAATCGAAAGACTCAAAATTGATTGAAAGAGATCTAGCTAAAATGTATCTAAAGCGTAATCTTAACTACAATATATGTATTAATTCGAAATCAAGTGGGGACAACATATGCTGTTGTAATAAACATCTTCCAGCACGTTCAAATCCAAGACTTAAAAAAGTAAGCATAAACATTGACAGCGAGAAAAAACTATAATACAACATTACAGAAGCAAAATACTAGTGAACTAATACTTCTCATATCTTTTTTTTGTAGAAGGCGGAGTATCTTGTATTTATAGTGAACAATAAAAGAATTTAACTGATGAACATGTTTTTGTAGTATATTAATAATCAGAAAGACACACACTTAGATTGGTGATTTTAGACGAAACTCTTGATTGAATGCAATTTTGAAATGATACAAATTTGCTTCCACAAATGACACAGTTTGTTTTCTGGAATTGAAAATGATCGAGTAATAGAACTCAGCCCTTGGTTTTTGCTGTGTTTGAGACCACAAAGCCACCAACACTGACTTCGCCCAGAAAATAAACATACAAACACATAAGCAACAACGATCAACACATGTTCAAGAAAACCTGAATAGGTTCGTACACAAAATGTAGTAGGGTAAAACCAGCTTTACATGCGCAAAACATTCTTTTGATAGATCACATGTCATAAAAGTAAACATCATAATAAAATACTTGCAATGGTATGCTGTTTGTGTTTTCATCGTTTCTATATTTGACCATGGTGTTGTCTTTTTTATTGGACTTATGGATGTTGATTGCCCTCTTGGTATCTTCGCTCCTTTTTTGCACAGTTTATCTACAAAAAAGGATGGATTCTAACTTGACAAAAAAAAAAAAAAAAAAATCGTCGACACGTTTGAACGAAATCAAAATTGAAATGTACTCGATGACACATAAGGTATCAATCGCTGTTGGTTGAATACTGCCACTCAGAGGAAAATATCAAAAGCAACCCTTCTAACAGGTTCCACATAAGAAATTGATAAGAATCTAAGGGCTTAAATACCTCATGTAAAGTTAACCTCAGATGAATCTAGATATACTTATAAGGTTCATTTCGGTCATACAGGTCCTAGAGTATTCAGATATTTACACAACCTTAGATTTCAATTTTTGGGTTTAAGTGTTCCTGATGAAGATAAATTCAAAAAAGTGTTCGGATGCACCAAATTTATTTAGAGCTATTTTAGTGTTCATAATGTCGCCTCGAAAAAGAGTAATTGAAATCAGCAGTAGTTTTTAGATGCCAGTTTTGTTTTTAAAAATCGTCAGTTTATCGAATGAAAGAACCCCTTAAATGAATTAGTTAGTTTATCACATGTTGTCATACTATTGAAAGATGAAAGAAGTCACCAGAATCAAATCATATAGTTTAGTTCTTTTCAGTAGATTTAAATAGAAGGTAGAACGTGAAAGTTTAGAACACACATTAAATTAACAGTTAATTACGACTGTAAAATGGTTTTGAAATTGTATGTGATACCTTTCATTGTTTTTTTGGTATGCACGTACACTTATTGAAGCAGGCTTCATGACAGACATACTAGTAAAACGCACAGGTTGTGAAAAATACTCATTACAGGATATTAGAAGATGATCAAGTTGATCGAATCTTATGAACTGAATTTGAAGTAAAACATACCGTAGATACAGGTGTTTCTGTTCCTTAAATTGACACATAATAAGAAATTATCAGTGACAGTCCATCAGAACAACACTTTCCCGCCAAAGAGATGTATTGAATTAAAACACAGAAATCATTCTAAGAAGCAAGATTCCAGCATCACTTTCGTATGATACAATATTCCAAATTTCTTAATTAATAACGGAGAATATAAAAAAACAAATCATGTCAGTTGAAAATCACTGACTACTTAGCTGATAATGCCCTAGGGCTCTAATACACCAGCGACAGTCGAATTGACCAAGCTTGAAATGGAAATATGACTCTCTCCACATACACATGGAATCATGGACCAATTCAGAATTTGTGTTTCATTGTGGAAAACCTCCTCTTTGGAGTTTTGATTGGACCAGTCGACACATTACAGGGACGCGAGGCTTTACATCGTAATTAAGTCATTGCATGTCTGAATTTGTCCATTACATGAAGAAAAGTTATCGAAACTTACTGTCCATTACATGTCTAATTTTATTCATTTCATGAAAAAAGTTATTGATTTAAATTGTTAGATTACCTCAGGACTTTTTCTGTAAGAAGTAACGTCTGTTATACACTTATCCGGGAATTACCTTTATGCCGATAATTTACTCTTATCCTGGCAATTTCAATTTTATGAAGTAAATATATATACAAATATTAACAACCAGTTCTTTAATTTGTGATCGCAAATTTTATTGATAAATTGTCATTGTTATGTATTTTTTAAAATTTAGTTATCTTTTCATTGAACTAATGCTGAAATAAGAATAGTAACTGTCGAGATATGAAATAATATCTCCCGTGTATCTGTGAGAAAAACTTAAAACAAGAACCAGCTCACGTTCGAGCTATTTTCCGAATTCCGTTTCAATGTGAAAAAGAGAAAAAGGGGGGGGTGTTTGAAGATTTCTTATATATATGCCGAAAAAAGGAATTGGCACTAGACTTCACACTTGTGGTTAAGAAAACATGTTGTGCATACATTAATAATCTAATATAATGTCAGTTCAAAGTGTCATTAAATTATGTCTATAGATGAAAATATGTGATGTCAGCAATTTCCCTAGATTACAGGAAACAGTATTTCTTTTTGAAAAGAAAGGAGACACTATCGAGAGCATCGAAGCTACCCCCTTTCACTGCAACACACTTTTCTTTGACAAAATATTGCCTGGATAAGAGTATTGACATTAAAAGTAAAATTGCATTCTAAAGTCAGACCAATTATTTGGATGAAGGTATAATCTAAATAAGTAAAGCATACTCCTATCATGATATATGTTGAGTGTTTCTTCATTTATATGTGTTATTAACTACTTTATGAGGTGAAAAAGAATAATCCTGGTCACATGACTGTCAGTTCAAAATAAAAAAATATTTTATTTTTGAGTAGTATTCACAGAAAATTCAAAAAATTTAAACTTTTTTTTTATTGCAGACTTCATTTATTAGATGAAGCTGTAATCTAATTAAGTGTCAATAAGTTTAAGTTTATCTCTATATAAAGTGAGCCGTCTTTTGATGGCCGAGGGTTTGACGGGGGCGGAGGAATTGATTTTTTGGGTAGTGTTGCAAAAGACACCTTTTGGTCGAAATTCCGTCAAATGAGTACTCACTCTTATTTCCGGGATAAGAATATTGACATTCAGTTGAATATATACTATTTTCAGAAGCAGCTATATAGTATGTCATGTATGTCAGAGAGAATATATTTCCTCTATTTTAGGATAAGAGTTTGTTTATCATCAAACTAAATTTGCAAGCTACCTAAAATAAACAAGTGGATCTTAAAAGCCTGAAGAGCTCACCTATCAAAAATGTATCTTGCATTGCTGATCATTTTACAGTTCTGACCAACCTACTATAGTTTTTTATAAAGAGTACGTCGACGACTTGTTGAAGGAAATAAGATTACCTATCAAATATTTATCATATAGTTGATTCAATCTGGATGTGCATTCTTATGTTGAAATATGCAGTTTTATTCTATAATAACTATATTCCTTAAAGGCTGCACAATCAATAGTAATATCTTATGTTTTCTAGATAAGAGTAAATACGTTTCCTTTCAAGAGAAGCGACAGATACCAGAGGGACATTCAAACTCATAAGTCGAAAATAAACCGACAACGCCATGGCTAAAACAGAAAAAGACCAATAGACAAACAATAGTACACAAAACACAACATAGAAAAATACTGAAAAAAGACTGAGCCACACGAACCCTAGCAAAAACTGGGGGTGATCTCAGGTGCTCCGGAAGGGTAAGTAGATCCTGCTCCACATGCGACACTTAAGAGTAATACATTGCAATTGTCTCCTTTTCCATTAAATACACAATTTTAACGAATTCTCCCATTACAAATAAGGACTAATTCAATTCTTGTGCTTTTTCCTCCAACTATTATAATACTACATATCCAAAATATTTATTACTTTACTATAAGTACTATCAAAAGACAAACTATAAAATTGTTTGCTTTGTTGAAAAATAT